>JASVEL010008173.1:0-35190 GCA_032618575.1 Nicotiana noctiflora | reverse complement strand
AAAGTCTCCATTGGTTTTTGCTTAAGCTTACGATCTCATCAATTTGTTGAGCTATTTTGTTGGGCGGTTGGAACTTCTTGTGGAATTGTTTGACTAACTCATCCCAAGTTTCCATAGAGTTGATAGGGAGTGAGTTAAGCCATACCTGTGCAGCTTCTGTCACCGAGAAAGGAAACAACAATAGCCTGATTACTTCTGATGTCACATTTGGTTGCCTTTGCGTTTTGCATATAGAGAGGAAATTTTTCAGATACTGCTTACTTGTGTCCCAGAAAAGAGTCCCTTGTTTTGCAACAAGTGTAGCATATTATTTGTGATCTGGAACGATTCAGCTTGTATTGCGGGCACAACAATGGCAATAGTCAAGTTGTCAGCGGTTGGTTGTGCCCAATCATAGAGTGCACCCTCATGCACAAGAGGTGCCTCTTCCCTAGCATTTAACCCAGCTTGCTGATTCATACCGTTTCCGTTGGGATTATTCACGTCTCCCGTGTAAATGTCGAATTTCAGTGTCTGTTGGGATTGTTGAATTTGTTTGTTTGCATGGTTCAGTGCCCGGAATGTTTGCTCTGGGTTTGAGAGTCCTTCAAGTAATTCTCTAGTACTTGTAGATTTTCTAGGCATGCACCTGAGCAACCAAGTCAACAACCGTCAAAATTTTCAATCAAAAGTTGGATAGAGAGAAAACTGACTACAATAAGAATCTTGTATTTCTGTCAATGGCAATTGATAATTCCGTTAACTCCCGGCAACAACGCCAAAATTTGAACACGCCCAACTATGCCCTATAAAAAGAACAATGCGGTCGCAGCAAATATAACCCAAGTATTTGACACGGGGTTGAATCCTCAGAGAGTTAACCTACCAACTACTATCTTCAAAACCAATAATCTTCAGAATCAGCTTCCCAAATATTCAAATATCTCTTGATTGCTTCTTAACTACTTTTGCAAAGAATTAAATAATTGTAAAACAACTAAATATGTTGTAAACAATAATGAGAAAGACTAAGGTAATGATTTTCCCTATTGATGGAATAAAACAACTCATACACATTTATCAATATCTCTCTATCAATCATGAATACTAACTCTACCGTAAATCTCTCCCGAGTAATCACAGTAATTTACTATTGCACTCTTTCGAGTTACACTAGCTTGCTTTAATTATCACAATTCACTTTAGATTACACCCACGGCTTCGTTATTCCTAATCCCGCCTTTAAACTCGTAATTATAGATTCCTCTAATAATCTAGGAGTGGTGTTGTTTAACAATAACCTAAATATGCATTCTTTTCCAAGTTATGCACACTAAATAGGCACAACTAATGGAGTATCCTGTCAATTAACTACAACAAGAACGAAGTTGAACAAATAGAGATTAACTAACAATTTGTATTCACATAAATCAGAAGTTCATTAACCAATAGGTTCCATCAAAACCTTAGATAGGAATTTAGCTACTCATAACTATGAAAACAAAAGCTAGAATAAAATTTATAATGAAAATTCAAAGGAAAATAAGAAAGATGTTTGGAGAAATCTCTCACACTAGGTTTTCTTGCAAAAGTACTCTAAAATACAATGCTTGCCTCCTTTGGGCGAATCCTAAGGTCTTATATAGGGTTTAGGTTTTAGAAATTTCGTTTTTACACTTGGCCACTTAAGTTTACGCCTCCCGCCGCGGTTCTGCCGCAGTCGCGCTAGAACCGCGACCAAACTACCCCTCTGAATCTTCAAGCTGCTTGCGGGAGAACCGCGGCTAAACTACCCCTCTGAATCTTCCAACTTAAGCAACATACATCCACCGCGGTTCTGCCGTGGTCGCGGTAGAACCACGGCAAAACATGTTTTCTGATTCTTCAAGGCTGTGCAGGCGTGGCTTCAATAGAATTTTTCATATATGACCTTTTTCTTCTACTTTTGACTCCAAAATTGCTCCTTAGCCTTCCTTAACCATTTTGTACCTACAATTCATGAAAAACACTAATATAAGCATTTTGCCATAATATATATTATCAAAACAACTTGAGAAGGTGATTATTTAGGGCATGAATATAGTAAAAATTCACCTATTATCAATTCTGGAGAAGATGTAAAACGATGTGCTTATGTTTGCAAAGAAACTGTGGTTCTCTCCTTTGTCTCTTACCTTCAGGTAACACATTTGATAGAGAAATACTTCTTTTCTTAGGAGAGACGACCAATTGCCACTAGCTACTCCTCAAGTGGACAGTTTCAAAGAGATTACCATTTGAGAACTACTACTTCAATTTGACCAATAAGATTTTAGTTTATTACTAATATCTTTTTAAGACTCAAGCTTGTTTCTTTAGGAATAGAGTAATTTGAATCTATATGGAATACAGTGACAAAAGAGTAGGTACTTGGAAGTTGGTAAAGTATTCACTTGTTACTTTGAGTTGGTATTCCCCCTTCTGGTTTCTTCTGAACTTTTGAGTCTGCAGGATTTGCTTTATAACCGGGCAAATGTTGAGATCTATTGCTAAGAAGTACTTTGTGTAAGCCCAAAATGGTTTATGAATTTTTTGGTTGCTTTATTACTAGCCTTGTCATTAAATTCTATATAGCTTACCAAGATGGTCAATGCCAGATATGATCTATTTATGTAGTCTTCTCGAGAATTAAAATGGTAACCATGTCTTAAATCTGATTATGACTTTTGTAGTTGCGAACTTCAATTTGTTCACTGGACCTTCTAGTTTTCGATATGAGTATCCATTCAAAATGTCTCATGTCATTTCCTTTTGAATGCAATTACGCCATTCATCTAGGTCTTGCAGAAGGAAAAGCTTCAGTTGACTTTACTTATTTAGTTTCTACTGCTATTTGTTTCTTGTGAAGTTCTGTTTTATTTTACTACCTCTAACACTTAGTTACCGGGTTCGTTTGCTGATATGATGTATTCAAACGTGTTGCATTTTGTCCTACTGAAAATTGCTGATTTTTCACTTCTACTTAACTTAGGAGTACCGACCTGACTTTTTAATAACAGTTTTGTTCCTTGACGATGTTATTGTGATTAGGTGAAACATTTTCGGATGTTGTTGGAAGTCCATACTATGTTGCCCCAGAGGTTTTATGCAAGCACTATGGACATGAATCAGATGTATGGAGTGCAGGAGTTATCTTGTACATATTACTTAGCGGTGTTCCACCTTTTTGGGCAGGTATTGAACATGCATGTTTAGGAGGAAATATTAATCTGTTTTAAAGTTCGTCTTTCTTGCTCATATTATCTTATAATTCTTATTATTCTTTTCCTGATTCCAGAAACTGATATGGGAATATTTCGTCAGATACTGCGAGGCAAACTAGATCTTGAATCTGAACCTTGGCCTGGAATTTCAGATAGTG
Organism: Nicotiana noctiflora; assembly: GCA_032618575.1. Taxonomy (NCBI): domain Eukaryota; kingdom Viridiplantae; phylum Streptophyta; class Magnoliopsida; order Solanales; family Solanaceae; genus Nicotiana; species Nicotiana noctiflora. The sequence goes on along the minus strand of JASVEL010008173.1, from coordinate 31,811 downwards.
CCAAGGATTTGATACGTAAAATTCTTGATAGGAATCCAAAAAGGAGGTTAACTGCCCATGAAGTTTTGTGTAAGTCCTTGTAGTTGTGAAAATCGAGACTTAAGAAGTTGCATATTTCAAAACTGTTGAAACAAAGTGCTTTTACAATGACTTACATTTTGTTTCCTGTGACTGTCAGGCCATCCATGGATTGTGGACGATACAATGGCTCCTGATAAACCTCTTGACTCTGCAGTTCTTTCACGCCTCAAGCAGTTCTCAGCAATGAACAAACTAAAGAAAATGGCTTTACGTGTAAGATCTTAAAAAGTTTGTAACCCGCTTACATGTGTCTATATAGTGAAAGCTCTCCTTGCCTGGAAACAACTTTTGCAACAAGGTTTTATAGATCGAAAGGGCAGAGAGATTACATGAGGGATAGGAGGGGGGATTCCAAGAACTTCAGTAGTAAAGAAACTGAAATCAGATGTAGATGCAGTTTAAATTAAAAAAAAATGCACAAAGTGGTATAGAAGAGTAGAAATAGGGATAGAAGAAAAAAGGAAAATTGTCGGGTGGGGTTTTTGGGTTTTTTTTGGGGGGGGGGGAGGGTATGAAAGCCACATCCTCGCAGCGGTTAATGCAGATCATACTCACATAAGATTTTTACATCCATGTTTGTCGTCATTTCTACATAATGTTATAACAAAGCTTTCATAAGAACAAGGGTACCTATAACTATGAATCCCATGTGGAGTACTGGAAGGGAAGATTATATGTTTTCTAGGATTTACCTATGATATAAAATACACAAAGGTTGACAAAAGGTCGCTGCTTTATTTTATTATTTTTGTTGGTTTAGGTGTAAGGGAAAGCCCTAAAACTAAGTAACTGAGTCTGAGCCTACAGAAGCTTGGAAAGATTTCTCGAGGTTGTCAGCCTTATTACTCTGATCAATTGAAAAAGCATTTAACTAGGCACTAAATGGCATCTAAAAAATTGAAACGACTTTTAAGACTTTGGCTGGACTTTTTTTTAGAAGGAGACTTTGGCTGGACTTCTGCACCAGTAAACATACGATAAGGCTCAAGCACCTGTATTGCTACTACTTGAAATACTAAATTGCAGAAATACCATTTAATAAAGAATCTTGAAACTGTTAACAAGTGCATTTCTTTGACATATCATAGTTATGCGAGAGTTTAAATTATTCCCTTTTCTTTATCTAAAAGTTAAAAGCCTGAAGGAAAGAGACAATGAAGCTGCCTCCTTATATGTTCTGTTTGGAATGAACCAGCTCATTCGTTTAAATGTTGTAGCTTTTAAAGAGTTAGATGATAGCCACCAAATTTTGGAATGTTAATTTTTGGATTGGTAAATAAACATCGTTTTAGAATGTGAATTCTCTTTGAACAAGATTCTGTATCATGCCGCAATAACAAGCCCAAAGTGACTAAAATTTTAATGCTGATCTCCCTTGGAACTGCAGAATTGGCAGTTCCGATGGCGGATGATTATGGAGGGATAGGTTGCTCTTTATGTAGTTTTCCCAGAATGATTAATTAGGATAGCATTTTGTATACAGTGCTGTCTAAAAATGGCAAACTTTTTGGCAGTTTTTCACGATACCAATATGTATGCCATAAGTTGTTCTTTTCCAACAGTTAATTTTTTGTGCAATTATTGATTATAGTACCTGTGAGCATAGGTTCAAGTAATCAGTCTCCTGCATTGTCTTATCCATATTCTGTCTTTGTATATCTGTTCAAGAAAAATTGCAAGATAAATTCCTTAGTGCAGTTGGTTTGTGCTTGTTCAATCTCCTTTTTTCCCCCAATAAATGCTTTTCCTGTTTTCCTTATCTTCTTATTTCCTGAAGCATGCTTTTGTGAGAGAACATGTACTATAAATATATGTGTGTGCGCGCGCGCATATATATATATGGTATGACAAATTATATGTCAGTTTGATCCTAATTTACCAACAGTGAGAAAGGAATGGGAAAAGCTAAAAAGGGAAAGGAGTGAACAATTGATCCTATTGCAATTTTATCAGAAGTAACTGAATTTTTAACAGATGCCGGCATCACGCTACTTATTTATATTTTCTTCCACTGGAATCTGAGTCCTGCTTGTGGCGATTTGTACTCGAAATCCTGGCAAAAAGCCTTTTTTTTTTTCGAGAAAGAGAAATGTGTGTAACCCTTAGGGGTTGGCCTAGTGGCAATAGACTTGAGCCTTGGGGTTTGCTCCCTTTCAAGGTCTCAAGTTCGAAACCTACTTGGTGCAAACAATTTCGGAGGCCATCAGACTAGGTAAAACCTGAATTAACCGTGGTGCACTTGCTGGAAACTCCTTGCCGAGGGCCTGTGCACCCCCGGGATTAGTCGGGTCTCTTAGAGACTCGGACACCCGGTGCAAATCAAAAAAAAAAAAAAGAAACAGAAATGTGCGTAGAAACCATAAATTTTTCTCATAATCCTGCTGAAAGTATCCTATTCCCCTTTCGGTTAATGTGTTGCTGATGACATTTGAAGTGAAAATCTGTTATGAAATAACCAGGATAATTTGAACTCAATGAGCATCCTGTTATTAATAGAATTCTATTTAGAGTGAATGTGTATCTTGTAGCGAGTTTTACTATGAGGCTAAGTTATTTTTGCCCTATAAATAGAGGGGTCTTACCCCATTGTAAATCATCCCAAAATTCAATAAGAATTTCTTCTCTCTCTTTCTATGCAATATTGTTCTTGTTCTTTTATTATTTTATAACACGTTATCAGCACGAGACTCTAACCAATTGAGTAGAAGTTTTGGGATTGCTCATAATGATTGTCAATTGCTCCATGAACTTCCTTCATGATTAAATTTTATATTTAAGGTAAGTATTTTACTTTTCTCTTTCAAATTCTTGACATTCTATTATTTGATTTTAAATACAAGCAAAGACGATAAATTTTGATTGCAACTTTAATGGAGTTTGAAAGAAATTATAACCACCCAAAGTGACAAAGTTTCTATGCCTTGCCATGATTAAATTCATGTATGATTGTGGGCAAAGAATTGAAAACCCGTCCCATTGAATTTGCTCCATTCTCATTCCCTTTAGAGAATGTGATAGCAGTATGTGATAAGTCTGAAAGAAGACAAAATTATTACCATGAATAATCAATGGATATGGACGTGGCAATAAACGAAATTGTACCGTCATCATTATGGTAATGAGAACAACAAGTATTCTCAAAATAATCTTTACTCTGTGAAAGTAATATTTGTCATTGATTTGACATGAGATTTTATAAAGCACATATGATTATGGTCCATTCATGATGTGAATGTGACAACATCTTACTTATGAATACATATTCATTTTTCAGAGAATATGAACGTGCTAGTGGTAGTGAATATACCACTCACCTCTAGAAGAAGGTTTGAGATAATACCATAAATAATGTCATTATTATGGCATGAATGGTCATTGGTCACGTACCTATTGTACGCTAAAATATTTTGGCATTGTGATTATTAAAGGACAACGGTAATGCAAGAAACAGATCTTGTATATAATTTTGATCATACACATAATGATATTCATTCTTCAGAGAATATGAACGTGCTAGTGGTAGTGAATATACTACTCACCTCTAGAAGAAGGTTTGAGATAATACCATAAATAATGTCATTATTATGGCATGAATGGTCATTGGTCACGTACTTATTGTACGCTAAAATATTTTGGCATTGTGATTATTAAAGGACAACGGTAATGCAAGAAACAGATCTTGTATATAATTTTGACCATACACATAATGATATAACTTTCTCTTTAAAAGAGATATTCACCATATAGGTGTTGATGATTATGTGGTACTACCAGTTAATTGAGAGCTCTCGAAGAGCCAATTACCACTATTTTGGAGAAACACAATTGATTACCAATAAGGTATTGTGTTGTAGTAAGTCTCAAAGAAACATATTCAGTTTCCAAAGTATCGCGAAAGAGGTTGATTATATTGAGACTATAAATAAAGGAAAGATTTAATGTCTTCTATTACTACAACTTGTAGCAGGGTAATATGTATGCAAAAAGCTACCCGCTTTATCTCCAATTTGTACTACATAAATAAAAGAATGCCACAATGAAGTGGATATTTTATTGATATAAATCCATATCATAATAAACTTGGAGTTTATTCATAATTGCACACATCATGGTGTAAATCTGAAATTTATCAATATTGATAATTTACTCAGTTGGCATAATTGGTTTAGCCATATCAATTTAAGTATGATGTGCAAACATGAAAGAGAATTCACATAAGTAAATATTAAAGAACTAGAAAGTTCTTTACGAATTCTTTTATGTGCTTTGTTCTCATTAATTAATAGATCAACTAAAATTGGGATTGAATCCCATGAATGCTTGGAAATATCAAAGGTGAATATGGGCCCATTCACCCGCCATGTATACCACATAAGATGCATCATGAGATGGTTACATGTGCAATTATTATTAACCCGCAACCTGGCCGGTGTGTGCGAGGTAACTTGCTCAATAATTTGATTTAGAGCATAATTTCCAGATTTTCTATTCAAGAAGTTCATCTTGATAAGTTGGTCTACATCATAGTTGGTTTAGCAAAATAATTTATTGAGTGCCTCCACTTAATAGCTAAATTATTGCTTATGAGAACAAAGTTATATATATCAGTTTAATATACATTATATACGAAAGTATATTATTTTTCTCCCCTCACAAGTGGTTCAAGGTCAGGAACCAAATAATTCCATCTTATTATTATTATTGATGTGCGGTGTATATTTTGATTAACACCATAACACACAAAGATGAGTTCTCAAAGTTGAGGAAACAAGTTAGTTTTCTAACATGAGGAGGAGACATGATAAACAGTTGAGAAAAAGTTACATGGAATCAATTATTATTTATACATCTAGATCCTCGAATAAAATAATACTCCCTCCGTTTCAATTTATGTGAACCCATTTGATTGGGCACGGAGTTTAAGAAAAGAGAGAAGACTTTTGATCTTGTGGTGTAAAATGAGGCACCTTTATTTTGTTTGGCTATAAATCATTGCATAAAGGTAAATTATTTCCAAATAAAGAAAGGGGTCATTCTTTTTGGCACAAACTAAAAAGGAAATAAGTTCACATAAATTGAAACGGAGGGAGTATGAACTTTAAGTTCATAAAATTCATGTGCAATTTATTGCAAAGCATGTCAGACACACTTGCTGACTCAAAGAAAGTAACTGTATTCTCATTGCAAATGCTCCTATTAAGTCCTAGGAGGACAAAGTCCATGGTACATTTAAAGCGTAAAGACAATTAGTTTCAAATAAACTTCTTGATAAAGAAGGTGAGCAAATGATCAAAATGATCATAATAAAGGAGGCAAGTGATTTAGAAGATCACATGACATAACACTCCATAAAATCTCACGAGAGATTCAGGTACCTGAATATATGAATGAAGAGATCCCTATGTTATGTCATTATGAAAATACATTGAAACTGATATAAAATCTTTGTCGACGTCAACCTTCAAGAAGCTAGTGAACAAGATTGAGATGCGAAGGCTTAAGGATGTGAATTGATGCTCTCATCAGGGGTAGTTAATGCGCGTTGCACTCTTTTTCCCTTACAAGGTTTTGTCCCACTGGGTTTTCCTTGCGAGGTTTTTAACGAGGCAACCAAAAGGCGTATTATTAGCTATGTGTACTCTTTTTCCTTTTCTAGAATTTTTTTCCCAATGAGTTTTATTTTAGTTAAGGTTTTAACGAGGCACATTATCATTGAATAGACATTCAAGGGGGAGTGTTATGAATAGAATTATATTTAGAGTGAATGACTATCTTGTAGAGAGTTTTACTTTGAGGCTAAGTCATTTTTGCCCTATAAATAGAGGGGTCTTACCCCATTGTAAATCATCCCAAAATTCAATAACAATTCCCTTTTTCTCTCTTGTTCTTGTTCTTTTATTATTTTATAACACATCCTAATTTTTGCTGACATCTTTGTTGAATGGAGGCTTTTCTTTCTGGATGGAAGTTATAACAAAAATTGTGGTGCTTCTCTCTGCTATCTATATATTGACAAGTCCAGTCACTATGAATTCCTATTCAATGTTCAATGTCTTAATATGTTATGTCTTTGATTCTTGCTTTACTCATTCTCTTGTTATTTGTAGGTGATTGCCGAGAGGCTTTCAGAAGAAGAAATCGGTGGTCTCAAAGAGCTATTCAAAATGTTAGACACAGATAATAGTGGAACAATAACCTTTGAGGAATTAAAAGAGGGTTTGAGGCGAGTGGGTTCTGAATTGATGGAGTCTGAGATCAAGGATCTTATGGATGCGGTAAGAATTCTCCTCACCATCTTTTTGTGTCTTCGAGATATCTCCACCTAGTCCTCTAAACACACACTCGCGTTTATGCTCTTATGTAGTATAATTTTTCCTCTCATTTGACTACATGGTTCCAACCATATTTTATCTGACAGGCAGACATTGACAACAATGGAACAATAGACTATGGGGAATTTATTGCTGCTACTGTTCATTTGAACAAATTGGAAAGGGAAGAGAATCTGTTATCAGCCTTCTCTTATTTTGACAAAGATGGTAGTGGGTACATAACTATCGAAGAACTTCAGCAAGCCTGCAAAGAATTTGGTCTTAGCGAGCTCAATCTTGATGAAATTATCAAAGATATTGATCAAGATAATGTAAGTTCTATTCTTTTCTGTTTTATGTCATGCACATATATAAGGAGTAAAGGTTGATTGAGTTACATAATGTCCACTGACGTATCAAAAGACACCCAAAGGGGTTTATAAAGACCGTGCTCCGCTCTACCCATTGCCTTAAGGGTTGGATGCTCATAATCTTTCTGTGATATTAGAGCCAACTTTAGCAAGCTCATCCACATACCCATACATACACATTAAAGTCTGCACGAGAACCTTATATGCAGTCGGATGGATGTTGAGTTATATAGTGGCCAACGCGGATATCTGGAAGAGTTTATAAAGGTTTTTAGTTCATCTGAGGGTCTCGCGCAGATTGCCTTAATGTTTTTAGTTGAACACTCAATTCTTCCCAGCATAAGTTAGTTTACCATAGAAACACTTGAATCAAAGAACAGATAAGTTGACCATGTTGTGAATTAGACTTGAGGAGTTGCTTTTTCCTTTTTCCTCTCACTTTTTAACATAATTTGTGCAAAATATTCTGAAAAAGATTGTCAATGGACAAAAGTAAGTGATGCCTAGTACTATTGCAGATGCCCTCCCACTGCAAAAAGGAAGTAGAAGTTTTTTTCTTTGAGTGCCACATTGTTCCTCTCAAAAAGTCATCTGTTCCAACATAAGAAATAAAAGCCCATTCTTGACCTACTCCTGTCCCATCTCCGTCATGTTAGGCAGTGCATACGAAGGATTTTATGACAATTACCTTAACTTCCTTGTACAAGCATTTCAATAGATCCCTAACCTCTTTGGAGCCATAACGTATCTAATCAAACAGTGCCAACTAGCTTCCATTTAGATTAGAATTTCCTGTTATTTGTTTATCGCCCTAGCCTCTTAGGAGCCATAACGTATCCAATCAAACAGTGCCAACTAGCCTTTCTACCTTCTTGGAAAAATGTGATATGCAAATATCTGCGAGTGGATTTTAATCAGCAAAAGAATCTCCTCCAAGATAAGAGGATATTTTTGGCAGCAACAGGATCTTGATTTCTCTGCATCAAGGTTCTTAAACCCTTATGATTGAGATATCCAATGCGGTAATGGGATTAGCACAGGATTTCTGTGTAGCATCCACCAGAGTCTCCATTTAATGGCATTTCAATGATTTTTTGTTCTCTTATTAAAAAAGAAAATGTGTGGAAGTAGTGGTTCATGGAGAAATTCACAAAAATTTGTGGTTATTCTCTGTTTCTAAATCTAGTTTTCCATGAATTTGTCTGAAATCCAGCAATATTACCCTGTTTCAAAGTGAATATACCAGTCTTACTTTGAGCTATGTCAAACCAAATGGGATAGGCAAAATCAGGTCCCACTTTGAAATTTTCGCATAAGCAAATCAGAAGCAATTCATTAGCCCACAAGTGCATCCACCTGTCACTAAGCAATCTATATTATGAACTCCAAACAATTAACTATTCTAACTCAATGTTTTTTTGTTTACTTATTTTTTGTAAGTAAAAAGATGGGGATTCTTGGCGTAACCGGTAAAGTAGTTACCATGTAACCAGGAGGTCAGAGGTTCGAGCCGTGGAAATAGCCTCTTGCAGAAATTTAGGGTAAGGCTGCGTACAATAGATCCTTGTGCTCTGGCCCTTTCCCAGACCCCGGCCATAGCGGGAACTTAGTGCACCGGACTGCCCTTTATTTTTTATAAGTAAAAAGACAATGTTTCATCAGAAAACTCATGGAAAAGTCAAACAGTTATTCCATCTAAAACTAGAGTAACGGTGTGCACCTTATTAGTGCAAAAAAATTGCATCCTCATCGGAGGATCGTGACAAAATCCTAAGTATATGATAAACAGTTGTTAGAGGGTATGACGGCAGTACTTTATAGTTGCTAATTTTAGGTCTTGCTACTGGACAAATAGGAAAATCCTATGATGTGGGATCAACTTAGACCATCCTTTTTGAACTGATTTATTTTTGACTTGGTAGTGTTAACACAAATTTGTTCTTGCAAATTAATCATTAGCAGAAAGCATGTCTCTTCGTATTTAGTGTTGGATTGTAATGATGAGTTTCTATCGCAAGAACTTGTCTATATATGTTGCACACTGGTATATACTTTGAAGTATTTTTACCAAGTTGAGAGATGCTTCCTTATGTTATTGACATTGGTATTCAAATGTTGTAGCATAGAATAAGTTGTATGACGTTGCGTAATATCATATGGGTTGACCATATTGATGGATCTAGACACTTGTTATTGGTGTTGCTCCTCATGAATTGTGAATGGCAGTGACTGTTCCTCTACCCCTAACTCCCCGCCCCCCCATCCGACTAGATGCGTCATATAATTGAAGGCTGTAAATCGTGAAATCTGCTGATGTTTTATTTCTGCTCTGAGCTATTCTATGATTTATAAAGAAACCATTCAGCGAGTCTCATTCCATACTGCATTCACCAGTGCTGAAGACGAGTTTACTGATTTAAACTGTGTATAGTGGAGTAACATAAGAATCTACTTGTATCAATCCGGGCTTATTTAATGTTTAATGTTGTGCAGCTAAATAGAGCTGTAATTTTCTCTTGTGAAGGTTTAGTTATTTGTTTGAGTTCCTATTAGCACACTGACTTCAGTTCACTTATCAACTTCCGGATACAAATTCCATTTGTGTGCAACTTGTGCTTTGTTTTTCTGTCTAGTACACTGATGTTGATTCTTAATGTCCGTTCTTGCGTTTTCCGCACTAAGAAGGAACTTTCAATTTGCAGGATGGACAGATTGATTATAAGGAATTTTCTGCAATGATGAGGAAAGGCACAGGTGGAGGCGTTGGGAGGAGGACCATAAGAAACAATTTGAATTTAGGAGAAGCACTCGGACTCGTACAGAGTGAAGAAAACGTATGATCCACCAACTAGTCAGAGCGAGTTCCCAGTGACCTTTCTAATTTCCTTTTGACATGAAGATCCAACTATAGACATTTATTTACTACTAGAAGTGTTAGGTTTCCTTGTATTAAACTTGATCCTTCCCCTGCTTTTATTGATGGCTGTTTTTTTAACCTTTATTTGTCCAAGGTTAGAACTTTAGACTTTGACACCAGTAATAAAGAGCAATTTCTTCAAGATGTTAGCCTTTGTTCTGTCTTTAATTATTCGATAATACAAAGTTTAAATGGGCGGTTATTTTTGAATCTTTGCTACACTGTGAACCAATTCAATTCTAGTGCTGTTAACAAAGTTTATCCCAGAGAAAAGAGTGTTGAAGACATAATAAGTAAATAAAAGTGCGATCTCTCTAACAACTTAAGCTTTTAGATGAGATGGTAACACATATTAACGTGATATCAGAGCTCAAAGTCTAATTCATTTAACATGGTATTAGAGCAGGATTCATTCCAATTCTTGTTTCCCGGTGTTGGACACCCATATTGAATTGTCCATGCTCCAGATGTCCAGCCCAGAGTGAAGAGCTAGCTTTGGGGTTGAATTAAGTTAGGTCGAGTTCCATGCATCAAAGAGAATCAGTATCATCTATCTTACCCATTTCCATGTATGTCACAGTATATATAACCTGTTTAGTATTTGAATGTGTGGAGTTTCTATTATGAACCCAAATAGGAGAAGGATTTTCTTACAAGAAGGCATATGTTGTCAAGAGACCTCCTCCTCAACCTAGCAAATCCATTCAGGAAACCAATTTTTGTAACACAAATTCAAATGCCATTTGCACTTTTTGGCACAACTTTTGTAACACAAAGATCAAATGCCATTTGCACTTCTTATGGCACATCAACTCACTTTAGTGTAAGAACTCCATCTTTATTATGAAGGAATATATAATATTGCAGTACAGGAGATACTGTTGATTTGTAATTAACTACATAAAATGAGCATGTACGTACGTACGCCTATGTTCAGTTGAGTAATATTATACATGCTAAAAATACTTTGTTATATGGTAAAATTTCAAGGATTTCATTGGTTGCAGCCAACTGGATTCCCAGCAAATGTATATGTAGTAGCTCAAAGCTTACTATTGACAGCCAAATACTTGGTATGACGACCTCGTGCAACTATCTTCCCTGTCTCTTTCTTTCTCAACTCAACACTGACAACACCAATAGTCTTCCCAACACGTAATACTTTGGCTTCAACTTCGATTTCCTCCTGATAATGTAAGATAAGACAACAGTTCAATGAGGATATTGCATTTTTAAATTAGCCAATATTGACTTACACGATACAGCTCTTAAAATGGAACGGAATAATACAACATACCCAATATTATCCTACATCGTGAAAATACAACATACCCAGAATAATATATGTGAAAAAGCATATCAACACCTACTACTAAAGTTGGCTTATAACAAGTGATATTAGAATTTTTAGCAAGTAAAACAAACAAACAAAATTAGCGGGTCTTTAACCAATCAACATTTAAAAGAAAAAGTTAGAAGGATACGATTCAGCAATGCAAGCACATTAATACGCTTCACTTCTAATTAAATTTTTTACCAACAAAAAGAGGAAGCAAATTAGATAACAGTAGAATCTCATGCTGGACGCAGGGCGCACGCTTCAAGATTTGAGAAACACTGAGCTGATACAGATATTCAGACCATGGCTAAAAGGACTTTTCGGTTTTTGATAGAAGAAGGGTATGCTTATTTTGCTATATATTGCGGACGAGGGTCTGGTAACGGTGAAGTTGTTCGGTTTCTAGAAAGGGTTGTGGCCGGAGTATGTCGAATCTGAACTCACTTTGCTTGCAAGAAAAGCTAGCTAGTTCCTGTTATTCGACATTTGATTACTTTGAATGGGCAGCAGATACTCCTCCACAGCACGGTGGCAACAATGCCAATGGACAATTTGAGGGCAGTGTCTTGGACTAGAGCATCCCAACGTTCTCTCTCCTCCCAATGTTCTCCCAACGGTCAACTACCCTTTCCCCTACCCACGCCCGTCGACTGCCCCCACCCCCCGCCTCCTTCGCCGACCCCACTCCCACCCCCGAGGACATGACCTTATACTACCATCCCCCACCGCGGCTACTATACCTTCAACCGACTACTGAAAACAGTGACGCACACACGAACTTTAGCAGAATACGTAAGAGGATGCTACATAGATAGCCACAGAGTAAACCCCACACAAGGTGCTAGCTAGAACACGTAAAAGGGTGTACATAGTAGACAACAGAGCGGAAGATACCAACTCCCGATGGAAAAACTTGAAAGTAAGCTTTGATGTGCCCGAGGACAACTACTGCCAACGCTTGCACGTCCCGACCGGTGTTGCTTCGCTCTTCACTTCCAAACGCCACAAGCTCGCCTCATCCGCCGCGATTAGTACCTGAAAATCATACACACAACACCCACACAAAAACGGGAGGGGGGCTACCTGACTCGAGAAAGAGGGGAGAGGGGCGCCTATTTCAGAGAAGGGGGTGGGTGGGTGGGGTAAGGGATGAAGAGGAGGTGGGAAAGGAAGGTGGAGGGGGAGGGGGAGAATGGTAGAATAAAATAAATACAAATAGGGAGGAGGGGATGTTCGCCGTAGTCAGGGAGTGGGAGGGGGAGAGGGCAGTGGTCTTGCTATGGTGGGGGTGGGGGACAGTGAGAAGGAGGAAGAGAGAGAAAAAAGGGTGAACTTACCAGTGGGGCATCGCCGGCAGGTGGGCGTCTTGTGGATAGGGATCTTAGGGAGTCCGTGGTTGAGGTAAGGCGAGTGAATGATAGGTTAATGTCTATTAAGTTGGTTATTGGTGGATGCGTCCTCAATGTCATCAGCGCTTACGCGCCGCAGGCAGGCCTAGATGAGGGGGTTAAGAGGCATTGTTGGGAGGGCTTGGACGAGTTGGTGAGCAGTATTCCATATTCCGAGAAGTTAGTTATTGGAGGGGACTTTAATGGTCATATTGGGGCTGCTACCGGTGGTTATGGCAAAGTGCATGGTGGCTTTGGCCTTGGGGTTAGGAACGGATGAGGCACTTTGCTGCTTGATTTCGCCAGGGGTTTCGAGCTTTTGATTCCGAACTCGTTATTTCCGAGGAGGGAGGAGCATTTGGTTACGTTCAAAAGTTTGACGGCGAGGACTCAGATTGATTACCTCCTCATCAGAAGGAGCGATAAAGGGTTGTGCAAGGACTGCACAGTTATCCCGGGAGAGTCCCTTTCAACTCTACATAGACTCCTAGTGATGGATGTCGACCACTAGGTGAAGAGGAAGATGAGGGGTGCTCGGGGCCGACCGCGGATTAGATGGAGAGCATTGACAAAGGAGAAAGCCCAAGAGAGAGGAGGTTAGTTGATGGTGGAGCTTGGAGAAGTTCTGGGGATGCGGACGCAATGTGGTCAGAGACGGCGAACTTGGTTAGGGAGGCAGCGCAGGATGTGCCTGGGGTAGTAAAGGGCTATTCTGTCAGACATCAATGTGACTGGTGGTGGAACGATGTAGCCCAAGGAAAAGTGGAGGCGAAGAAGGTGGCGTTTGCTAAGTTGGCAGGGAGCACAAGCGAGGAGGAAAGGAGAGTGAACAGGGAGAGCTACAAGGTGGCAAGGAAGGAAGCGAAGCTAGCGATCACGGAAGCTAAAAATGAGGCGTTAGGTCGTATGTACGAGAAATTGGGGGAAAAAGGCGAGGACAGGAAGTTATTCCGGTTGGCTAAAGTAAGGGAGAGGAAGGCTCGAGATCTTGACCAAGTTAGGTGCATCAAGGACGAGGATGGTAGAGATCTGATGGGGGAGTCCCAAGTCAAGCAGATGTGGCAGTCGTACTTTCGAAACCTGCTTAACGAGGAGAGGGATCGAGACATACATCTAGGGGAGCTGGGGCATTCAGAGTGTCATAGAGACCTTGGGTACTGCATGCGCATTAGGGTGGAGGAGGTCGTGGGGGCTTTGCGTAGGATAAGTAAGGGTCGAGCGACCGGGCCAGACGAAATGCTGGTGGAGTTCTGGAAATGCGTGGTTAGGGCAGGAGTGGAGTGACTGTCTAGGTTGTTCAATGTGATCTTCAGGACTAAGAGGATGCCGGAGGAGTGGAGGTGGAGTATAGTGGTGCCTTTGTATTGGTACAAAGGGGATATCCAGTGTTGTAATAGCTATAGGGGTATCAAATTACTTAGTCACACCATAAAAGTCCGGGAGCGGGTGGTTGAGGCAAATGTGAGGGGGATAACGTCCTTATCTGTGAACCAGTTCGGTTTCATGCCGGGCCGCTCCACTACAGAAGCTATCCACCTTGTCAGGAGATTGGTGGAACAGTTCAGGGATAAGAAGAACCTGCACATGGTGTTTATTAAGTTGGAGAAGGCGTATGATAAGGTCCAAAGGGAGGTGTTATGGAGGTGCCTAGAGGTGAAGAGCGTGCCAGAAGCCTACATCAGAGCGATCAAGGACATGTACGATGGAGCTAAGACTAGGGTTAGGACGGTGGGTGGTGACTCAGACCATTTTTCGGTGGTTACGAGGCTTCATCAAGGATCCGCACTTAGCCCTTTCTTATTTACCTTGGTGATGGATGCACTAACGTATCATATTCAAGGGGATGTGCCATAATGTATGCTATTTGCTGATGACATAGCCTTGATAGATGAGATGAGGGTCGGTGTTCACGAGAGGCTGGAGGTCTGGAGACAGCCTCTCGAGTCTATGGGCTTCAAATTAAGCAGGTCTAAGGCAGAACAACTGGAGTGCAAGTTTAGCGCCGAGTCGAGCTGAGGTAGGCAGGGACATAAAGCTTGGATCTCAGGTCATTTTCAAGAGGGACAGCTTCAAATATCTTGGGTCGGTGATTCAGGGGGACGGAGAGATCGACGGGGATGTCACTCACCGTATAGGGTCGGGGTGGACGAAATGGAGGCTTGCATCATGAATCTTGTGTGACAAGAAAGTGCTACGGAAACTCAAGGGGAAGTTTTATAGAGTTGTGGTTAGACCAGCCATGTTGTATGGGGCGGAGTGCTAGCCGGTTAAGAACTCTCATCTTTAGAGAGTGAAAGTTGCAGAAATGAGGATGCTCAGGTGGATGTGCGAACACACCAGGTTAGATATGAATAAAAATGAAGTTATTCGGGAGAAGGTGAGGGTGGCCCCAGTGGATGAGAAGATGCGGGAAGCGAGGCTCAGGTGGTTCGGGCATGTGCGGAGGAGAAGCACTGATGCCCCGGTAAGGAATTGTGAGCATCTGGCGGTGGTTGGCGTAAGTCGAGACAGAGGGAGGCCTAAGAAGTATTGGGGAGAGGTGATTAGGTAAGACATGGCAAGAATGCGGATTTTCGAGGACATGACTCTTAATAGGAGAGTCTGGAGGTCTAGTATCAGAGTTGTAGGATAGGGGCTTCTAGAACTTTCGTACTTCTTTCCCGGGGCTTCGTGGGGTTTGGTAGGGCTCTCCATAGATGACTTGCGTATTGTATTGTGCCCCCTTATGGTACTTATTGGTCGATATTATTGCATGCCATTTAATTTATGGTTTATGTTTAGATAATTATATATGCGATTTCTGCTGGAGTCACTAATACTCTTTTCCTTTTTCTTTCTCTTTTTCCTGAGCCGGTGGTCGAATGGAAACAACCTCTCTGCCTTTTCGAGTAAGGGTAAGGCCAATGTGCATATTACCCTCCCCAGACCCCACTCTGTGGGACTATACTAGGTTGTTGTTGAGCTGATACATGATTAGGGATGGCAAACGGGTGGATTGGGCGGGATATGGACGGGTTGAAAAAGGGTAATGCAAAAAGCAGATAAAATATGATTATGTTTTGGGAGAATTTTTTTTTAGAAATTTCCAAGTTCACACAGTTTTTGGGTGAAAATTTTTCTTCCACTCCCAAAACTTATTTATTCAAATAAAATGTATGTTCAAACTTCAAACACAACTTCTAACTTCCAAAAATTATTTTTCAACACAATTTCAAAATCTTTTTTTTTTTTTCAAATTTCAATCAAATCTATGTCCAAACGCTAGCTTAGTCTCCCAAACTTGAAGAAACCCCAATTTTAGTATTTACAAATGTAAAAGTTAACTCATTGGTTATTCCTTTTTAAGTGGATAATATGGTTCTTATCCATATTTGACCCATTTTAAAAAAGTTCATTATCCAACTTATTTTTAGTGGATAATATGGATGGATGATTATTTTTGTTATTCTTTTGCCACCACCATACATGACTGAAGAAGGTGATAATATTTGGTAACAAGAAAGCCTAAAGATGCAGGTGTAGATATCTTAAAGGAACAAACCCAGCTATAAAAAAAATAAAAGAAAGAAGACAAAAGCGGTAAAAGAAGACAAAGAGAAGAGAGAAAACGTGGAAAAACAAAGTTGTAAAAGAGGACAAAAAAAACGTGGAAAAGTCAAAGTGGGTAGGCTACAAATGTGAAACAAGAATTCGGCGCGCAATTTGCGAAAAATTTTCTTTCGGTAGACGCTCTGCCTATAAATAGGCATCACCCTTTCCCCAATTGAAAATTATCCCTTAAATTCTTGTTTCTCTTCAATTAATAAAGAACTATTCTTTGAGTAGCCGTGAAATAGGAAAAATTGCCGAACCACGTAAATTTGTCTTGTGAAATTTATTGCTTTTTCTCTTCTAAATATTTTTTTTTCCTTCTATTAGCCAGACACGCTTCCCAAGTTCCAACAACTGGTATCAGAGCACATACAATATAATTCTAATAGAAAAGTACGGTATTGGTGCAGGTACTATTCACAAGAATAATGCGACACTATTGATCATCATTACTAACATTATTCATAATAGTAAAGTACTATTCATTAATATGATAGTATTGTTCACCAAAGTGATTGTAGTCTACCTTATACGGTTGAGGTATTTTTTCGTACACGGAATAATGAGTCATTAACAAACTTGACATATAATAAGTAACGCAACTAAAGTGGAATTTTGTTGTTGAATGTGATTATAAACTCATTATGCTTCTTAATCTTAAGTTGTAGTGGAACTTACTATTATTATGTTGGAATTTGACATATGTTAAAATATTTTCTTTTTTTTTTTTGAATTTTGGAAATTGTGTTATATTCACGGTTCCAATTTACTTGTTTTAGTAGTATTGCCTCACATTGCATGTTGTTCATTTTTTTAGTTAGAATTAATAGATTAGTTAAGTCAAATATTTGAATAATGTTATGACATTATATTTATAAATATTAGAAATCGTCGTAATTACACGTAGTAATTACACCAATTTCATTTACCAGGTGGCTTTCCAAACAGACCCTAAAGAAAAAAAGAGAAAAAATAACATTTGTGATGATATTTGTGTTGAACAACCATTTGGTGAAAGATGCCACAGTCAAGGGAATGGTGAAAATTTGGCCAAGATTGAATTTTTGGAAACCATTGATTTGAATAGTATGTGTCCAAATGGCTATGAACATGGTCCAAAAGCTATAAACTTGAACAAGAAGGAAGTAGAACAATTTCAATGGGTATAGTTAGTGTATCTAGCAATTTCATTAGTAGATATATGCTTCTAAGCCTATACTTTATTTCATATATAGTCATTGATTCCTACAGCTAGTATATTGTTTATATAGAAGTATATGTATATTGTTTTGTGAATGAAATTGAAAGAACTTTTCAAAGTAAAAAGAAAAATAAAAAAAATAGTAACGACGAATATTATTCAGTGTAAGAAAAAATATCTCAACCGTATAAGGTAGACAACAAACGCTATTGGCAAACAGTACCATCACCATTAATGAATAGTACTTCACTATTGTGAATAGTGTTAGTAATGATGATCAAAAGTGTCGCACTATTCTTTTGAATAGTACCTACACCAATACCGCACTTTTCTATCAGAATTATACTGTTTGTGCTCTGATACCAGTTGTTGGGAAGCGTACCAGGCTAATAGAAGGAAAAAAATATTTAAAAGAGAAAATAATAAGTTGCACAAGTCAAGATAAAATTTACGTGGTTCGGCAATTTTTGCATACTCCACGGCCACGCAAAGACTAGATCTTTATAAATTGAAGAGAAAGAAGAAGTTGAGAGATGATTTTCAATTGAGGAAAGGGGATGCCTATTTATAGGCAGAGCGTCTGCTGGAAGAAAATAAGAGGATGGCACCGCAAATTGCGCGCCGAAATCTTCTTTTACATTTGAAGCCTGCCAACTTTGACTTTTCCACGTTTTCCTTCTTCTATTTTCTCTTTGTCTTCTTTTACAACTTTTGTTTTTCCACGTTTTCTCTCTTCTCTTTTTCTCTTTGTCTTCTTTTACAGCTTTTGTCTTTTTTCTTTTATTTCTTTTATAGATACATCAAGAAATTGTCAAACCATGTAAATCTTGTTTTGTCTTGTCTTGTGCAATTTATTGCTTTTTCTCTTTCAAATATTTTTTTCTCTTCTATTAGTCTGACACACTTCCCAACAGATATTTGCATGCTAAACTAGGCACCAATCTGCTCTTCTGTTTCCATTATCTTCCTTGCTAGATTCAGTTGGGAGAACGATTTAACTTTAAAATTACAAGAAACAAAGTCTTAGCTAGTGAGGTCTTTTGCTTGTACAACTTTTTGCTTCTACAATAACAAAAGTACCTCCTATTTCAACAAAGTATTTGGACTAGCCATCACAAATCATAAGCTTTTCTAACATGTGCTTATGTTGCAAACTAATAGCACTAAGGTCAAGTGCTTTAAGCTGCTATACTATTACAACAACAACAACAACAACAACCCAGTATAATCCCATTTAGTGGGGTCTGGGGAGGGTAGTATGTACGCAGACCTTACCCCTACCCTGGAGACTCGAACTCACAACCTCTCGGTTGGAAGTGGGGGTTGCTTACCATCAGAGCAACCCCTCTTGTCTAAGCTGCTATACTATTACTTCCTCAAATTGTAAATTAGATGACCCATATTACAGGATTTGTCTATATATTGTACAAGTGCAAAGAGAGGGACATTTTATTCTAATTCCTTATTATTCGCCACCATAAGGTTCCTCGCTTGGAGATAGCATTAACATTCTACAAGAAGATTAAAGCTGAAGCTTCTAAATCAAAACAGTCGAATTGTTAAACTGGCTATTGCTAAAGTCCATGCTATTGCACCAACTTCCTGGTTGGATCTTAAATTCCAAAAATCAATGCTGTCCATGTTTATCCTGTAGAAGTAAAACCATGTACGTGTATCCCAATATTGCATTGCTAGAGGCTGGTGAATGAGGCATTTCCAAGATAACTTGCATACTTAATAAGGCCTATGTTCCTCTGACTTCCCATCGTAGAATTTATGAACAAAAGTTTGTGGCATTGCTAAAACCAGAACACTTCTTCAACGTTTCCTCTAAACTGGCCTTCATACAGAATTCAGATTAACCAGGTTTTCCCTCATAACGACGTAACATTCTGCTAACTATACTTAATCAATGTTCAAGAAGCTATGCAAATAAAACTGCATGGCTTGCTAAAGACCTCACCATGAAATAAGGGCAGTAATTTCCATCAGATTAACACTATAATGCTGTCTAAAAGTCTATCCTTCTTATGATATCTTGAGAGCCTCTTATTTGGTGCAAAATCCTACTCATTTTCCTATAAAGCTCTCTCATTTACTAGTTAACTTTTCTTCTCTTTCCACTTTACTAAATTCCTGCCCGCAAACAAGCGGAATGCTTGACCGGGAGAGCATTTAGGAAGACCTATTATTATGCAAAAAATTACTAATATCTTTCAACATCCTAGTACATTTCTGTGGTAAAGATGAAAGGCAACATCGAACCTAATCGCATAGCAAATCAATAAATGTACCACAAATACATGAACAGAAGAAATAAAAGAGCCGCACCCAGGTGTGAGCTAGGGGTCAAAAACATGAACAAAAGGAATAAAAGAGCCGCACCCAAGTGTGAGCTAGGGGTCAATGAAGTGAGAAGAGAACTATAATCCCAGCGGATGCACTAGGTGATTTCTTCCTATCTACCTAAGTTTTGGCTGGCAGAGTTACCCAATACCTATGTTGGTGTCATGGTGTGTAGTAGCCCGGCCTAGACACCACCTGTCATTTAGAAAAGAAAAAAAGAGAGCCAAATTCACAACCCAATTTTACCATAACCACAAATATGCAATCCCAAACTAGCATGGGTCCGCTAGATAAATCCTCATTCCAGTATTCAATAATTCAAGTATTTTTACAAAAAAAAAAAAAAAAAAAAAAAAATCTACCAAATTTCAATCTGAAAAACAAGAAAGAGGACAACTTACTCCAACAAAAGCAGCATCCAAGTAAGAAACGTTGATCTCAACCGAGACACCAGTAAAGGGTGCACCTACTGTATGAATAACAGCCGAACCCAAAATATCCACCAGAGCCGCCGTAGCTCCACCATGTAGAAAATTACCCGCATTCTGACAAATCCCAATTAATTAACAACAACAACAACAACAACAACAAAAGAAATGAAATAAATGAAGCACTTAATTACCACTAAACGAGATGGGACTTGGAAAGAGTAGAGAATACGGCCTGGTTCAACAAGGACAACTTTTATGCCATGTGAGACAAAAGCTTCAAGGAATCTTGAAGGCATGGAATCGACTGTGGATTCATAGTTCCCTCCTTCTTTCTCCAAGAATTTCTTCACTGACTCTATATCCATTTTTTTTTCTTCTACTACTACTACTCCTCTTCAGCAGATTGATCCAATTGGATTCAATTTCCTTAAAAGTTCTACTACTATTAAATAATCAAAGGGACCCAATTGAGTTGAATCTGAGCCTCGTTTATATAATGAGTTTTGTTACGTCAATTCCACAAATGAAAAAAACGTGTCTTATGTCGCATTTGTTTTTTTAAGGTTAAACAAAAACAACAACAAAGATCTACGCAGGCGGCATTTGTTTTTTTAAGGTTAAAAAATATTTGAATTTAAATACACATCTAAATATATTAAGGTGTGTATTAAGATCTGAATATAAATAATTAAGACTGTTAGATTTTTAACATCTGAATGTATTAAATTTATCTTTATTTCACAATTAATAAACATAAAATTCAAATGAAATACTAACTAATCTAATATTCTATCAATAAACGGAAAAGGGTCAAAACTGCCCCTAGACTATTGGGGTCAGTACAATAATACCCTCCGTTAACCTATTTTGAAAATATTGCTCTCACCGTTATCTTTTCGGCTCAAGAGTACCCTTACGACTAACGGCCATGTTAGATAAAAAAAAAATTTAATTAATTTCCACGTGTCATACCGGAAAAAAGGTCAAACCTGCCCCTAGACTATTGGAATTGGTTCAATAATACCCCTCATCTCACAAAATCTCTCCCCCACCCCCTTCACCTTGCCCATCTAGCGTGTGTGCATTCATATCCTTCTTGTTCTTCCCATCCTTTTTTTGACCTTACACTCTATTAGGCAAAAAAAATTTAAATAATTTCTACGTGTCATCGTCCCATTGGCCAAACTTAAAACTCACTTAATTTAAAATAAACTCACACACATTCTAAGACCCTTTCCTCTGTTTCTTTCTCCTCTTTCTTTTAAAATTTATTCTACCAACTAGAACTTACATACACCTATTTTTTCCCTAAGCAAACAAAACCCTCTCGTATAGTTAATCACCTTATTTTTTCTATTTCTTTGTCTATTAAATGTACCCATCAATACTCCTTTTTTTTTCATCACAGAAATACCATTGATTATCAATTTTTCTTACTACACTTTACTGCTTCATACAATAAGCTCAATCAAGTGTTTGTTACAGTCACATTCACCAATAAGTCGTATTTTCTCATATTCACATGCATATAATCTCAAATATTTCTCTTAATTTAACCGTCTCTTTTTTAAATTGGCGCTGTTGATATAACCTAAAGAGCATCCTCGTACAATAGCTTAATTTATGGATATGATCGGATGTTCAGACTATAGTGAGCAGATGAAGAAGAGAATGATCGAGGTCCGAGTAGAGCCCAAATATAATTTGGTATAATCAAAATTGGATGCGGAGTTGTTAAGAAATATGCAACAAAAGATATTGCAAATGCTTAATGATACACTCTGTTAGTGTTCATATAGGGTCTGAAAGTTGTATGACGTAAAGTATTGGTGACTAAAATTGGTTGTCTGAAAATAAAAATTTACTGATGTTTGTAGTGATTATTCAAATAGAGTGCAAGATCAAAAAAAGGATGAGAAGAACAAGAAGGATATGAATGCACACACGCTAGAGGGGCAGTGTGAAGAGGGTGGGGGAGAGATTTTTTGAGATGAGGGGTACTATTGTACCAACTCCAATAGTCTAGGGGCAGGTTTGACCTTTTTTTCATTATGACGCGTGGGAATTAATTAAATTTTTTTATCTAACATGGCCGTTAGTCGTAAGGGTACTCTTGAGCCGAACAGATAACGGTGAGGGCAATATTTTCAAAATAGGTTAACGGAGGGTATTATTGTACTGACCCCAATTGTCTAGGGGCAGTTTTTACCCTTTTCCGATCAATAAAATATGTAATTTTTTAAAATATGATAGTTGTTGGTGGTGATGGCTAACGGGCGATGCCGATTGAAAGTGGTGGTTTGTGGTAGTTTTGGTTGATGATGGTGGTTCATGCTAGTAGCTAGTAGTGATTGGTAGTGTTGGTGATTATGATTAAAGATGGTGGTGGTGGGTGGTGATAGTTAAGAATAGCGGGTGATTGGAAGTAGTTATGACTGAGATAGGTGGTGGGTGAGTGGTGATATGTTATAATGGTGGGCAGTGCCGACTGAGGTTGTTGATTGTGATAGGGTGGTCAGTGTTGGTAGTTGAGGTGGATGTGTGTTAATTGTGAGTGAGAATGATATATGATGGTCGGAGTGATGAGGATAGTGGGTGGTGGGGTGTTAATTGTGGGTGAGAATGGCATATAATGGTCGGAATGGTAGGATAGTGGTGGTGATGGTCGATAATGATGGCGGCTGTGATTGAGGATGATGATGGTGTAGTGGTGGTGGTGGTTGAATAGGGTGGTATTGGTGGCATGGTGGTAGTTGGTAATGGTAGGTGGTGACGGTAGTTAATAATGAATATGTGATACCATCTTAATGAAATTAAGTCTCTGTCGTGGATCTTAATCATACAGACCTATTCAGACCCATTAAGTGACTGTAAAGTTAAAAAAACAAACACACTTAACGATTAAGATCTGAATAATTAAGATTCAGACTTTAAAAACAAATGCACTTAATGTCTGAGATCTGAATGATTAGGATTCAGACATTCATTAAGTGCAAACAAATGAGGCCTATACATTTCTTCACAAGCTGTCTCTCATCCACAAACTAGGCCTAGTTAGGGGTGTTGTGGTTCCTTAGGATCCATTTTTACCTAAAAAAAATAATCAAATCAAGTAAGTCGGTTTTTTAAATATTAGAGCTAAACCAAATTAATTAAGTCAATTTTTTCTCGATTCGATTTATGTCGGATTTTCAATTATTTCGATTATTTTTCGCGGTTTTTCTTAAATATTACACTACCAAACACATATTTCAGCGACCACATTTTTAACGTAACACTATCAAATCAATTGCCCTTTGAGAAGTTTATTATTTACCAAGATATATTGATGATAATTGAATCAAATAGTGATGAATAATTTAAGGACTCAATTAAAAGTATATTATTTTTAATATGAAATAGATTCTTACACTTAACAAAAGAAAACTACCAATCAAACTAGAATGTAAAGGTAAAGAACTCCACTGAAAGTGCAATCGATTAACATTTACTACAAAATTTTTGAAACTTTGTATAAAAGTATACATATATATAATGATATTTGAATCAAATAGTGATGAATAATTTAAGGACTCAATTGAAAGTATATTAATTTTAACATGAAATAGATTCTTACATTTAACAAAAGAAAACTATCAATCAAACTAGAATGTAAAGGTAAAGAACTGCACTAAAAGTGCAATCAATTAATATTTACTACAAAAATTTTGAAACTTTGTATAAAAGTTTACAGATATATAGGCGTAATTCTAAATTTAAAATAGCTACTCCTATATTCGATTTGGTTCATTTTTTTTTATTAAAACCAAAATCAAACCAAATTTGATTGATTTTTAAATTTCAAAACCAAAACCAAACCAAACCAAAAAGTATCGTTTTTTTTTTGTCGGTTTGGTTTGGTTTCCGCTTTGGTTCGATTTTTCGGATTTTTATGAACACCTCTAGGCGTAGTTATAGAATAACCTTTGTATATCTGATAATTAATAAGAGAAGTAATAGTTTTTCTTCCTTAATTACAGAGTAGGAATGTTCTGTAGAAACTAGTGTTAGAGCCCGTGCGGTGTACTAATAATATGGCAGAATATTAATTTTATAGAATCATGGTCTAATATATCTTAGTATTTTAATAAACATTAGCAGTTATATTATTTTTAATGTAGTATACAGAAATATAACAGAATCCATACAAAAGTTGATCAAATAAATTATTTGTTCATTATTAAATTAGAAAGTACTTAATACTATACACTTACTAATGTGATTCTTATTAACTTGTCAATTATATTGACATAACATTTTGATACGACTTCTCTTTATATATATATATACACTACTCTCGAAATAGTTTTTTGTTGTTGTACTTGTTTATACAGTTCAAAATTCTTTAATTGTCTAAATTTATCAATAATTTTCTTCAGTGTTATTTATTTATCTTTTATTTATTAGTTAATTCATAATATAAATATACTCATTTTATATTTTATTAAAAATTTAAATAATATAATATATTTTGTACTATATTATAATTTTGAATTCATCAAAAGTATAAAGATATATGCTTTTTTGGTCCATCTTCTGCTTGTCAATATTATTATTATTATTATTATTATTATTATTATTATTATTATTATTATTATTATTATTATTATTATTATTATTATTTTGTGTGATGAATATCTCTTAATATTTATACGTACAGATTAAAATAAATTTGACAATGGTGTTACAACGTTTGTTCCTAGCAAAAAGATGGAGTAAACTAATTTAATTAGTATATATACTTTCACACTATCGCTTGAATTTAATTTTGAGTATTCTTCCTTTATTACTCCTTGTTTATTATGATTTTAGCTAATTGTATATGTACGACTTTTCTCATCATACTTCTAATTATAAAACTTAAATTTTTCCACTAATTTATATTTTTCTTTTCTTTCTTACTTATTTAATTGTATTATCTATTACTTAATATTATCAAAAATCGTATGAATTTTTAGTAAATTATAAGTTTATTATATTACAATGGATATAATTTTTATACTATTGGAATTTAACTTGAATTTATCCTGTATGACTTTCCCATAATTATTTCGTTATTTAACTTATTCAATAATATTTTTGAGTATTTATTCACTTATCAAAAAAAAAATTAAATTGTGGATAGAATCATAGTATATCTATTCTCCTATTTATACACTAGTTTTCGTTCTATAATATTTTATTTGTTATGAATAGAATTCTGTTTAGAGTGAATGTCTATCTTGTGGAGAGTTTTATTTTGTGACTAAGTCATATTTCTCCTATAAATAGAGGGATCTTACCCCATTGTAATTTATCCCAAAATTCAATAAGAATTCCCTCTCTCTCTTTCTCTGCAATATTGTTCTTGTTCTTCTATTATTTTATAACACGTTATCAACACGAGACTAACCAATTGAGTAGAAATTTTGGGATTGAGCATAATGATTGTCAATTGTTTCATGAACTTCCTTCATGATTAAAATTCTGAATTTAAGGTAAGTATTTTACTTTTCTCTTTCAAATTCTTGAAATTCCATAATTTGATTTTATATACAAGCAAAGACAACAAAGTTTGATTATAACTCTAATGGAATTTTTAAGAAATTACACCCACATGAATTGGTAAAATTTCTATGTCTTGCCAAGATTAAATTCATGTATAATTGTGGGCAAAGAATTGAAAACCCGTCCCATTGAATTTGCTCCATTCTCATTTCCTTTAGAGAATGTGATAGCAGTATGTAATAAGTCTGAAAGAAAACAAAATTATTACCATGAATAATCAATGGATATGGACGTGGCAATAGACGAAATTATATCATCATCATTGTGGCAATGAGAATAATAAGTATTCTCAAAATAATCTCACACTTTGTGAAAATATTTGTCATCGATTTGACATGAGATTTTATAAAGTACATACAGATGACTATGGTCCATTCATGACGTGAATGAGAAAACATCTGATTTATGAATATATATTCATTTTTGGAAGAATATAAATGTGCTAGTGGTAGTGATTACACCACACTCACCTCTAAAAGGAGGTTTGAGATGATATAAGAAAATAATATCATTATTATGGCATGAATGATCATTGGTCATGTGCCTATTCTACGCCACAATATTTTGGCAACGTGATTATTAAAGGACAACAATAATGCAAGAAACATATCTTTCATTTAATTTTGGCCATGACCATAATGTTATAAGTTTCTCTTTAAAAGAGATATTCACTATATATGTGTTGATGATTATGTGGTACTACCAATTAATTGAGAGCTCTCGAAGAGCCAATTACTATTTTGGAGAAACACAATTGATTACCAACAATATATTGTGTTGTAGTAAGTCTCAAAGAAACATATTCAGTTTCCAAAGTATTCGCGAAAGCGGTTGATTATATTGAGACTATAAATAAAGGAAAGATTTAATATCTTCTATTACTACAATTTGTAGCGGGATAATATGTATGTAAAAAGCTACCCGCTTTATCTCTAATTTGTACTACATAAACAAAAAAATACCACAATGAAGTGGATATTTCATTGATATAAAACCCATATCATAATAAACTTGGAGTTTATTCATAATTGCACGCATCATGGTGTAAATTTAAAATTTATCAATATTGATAATTTATTCAGTTGGCATAATTGATTTACCCATATCAATTTAAGTATGATATGCAAAAATAAAGAGAATTCACATGGGTAAATATTAAAGAACTAGAAAGTTCTTTACGACTTCTTTTATGTGCCTGTTCTCATTAATTAATATACCAACTAAAAGTGGGATTGAATCCCATGAATGTTGGAAATATCAAAGGTGAATATGGGCTCATTCACCCGCCATGTATACCACATAAGATGCATCTATGAGATGGCTACATGTGCAATTATTATTAACCCGCAACCTGGCCGATGTGTGTTTGCGAGGTAACTTGCTCAATAATTTAATTTAGAGCATATTCCGGATTTTCTATTCAAGAAGTTCATCTTGATAAGTTGATTTACATCACAGTTGGTTTAGCAAAATAATTTATTGAGTGCCTCCACTTAATAGCTAAACTATTGCTTATGAGAACAAAGTTTATATATATCAGTTTGATATACGTTATATACGAAAGT
This sequence comes from Nicotiana noctiflora, assembly GCA_032618575.1. Taxonomy (NCBI): domain Eukaryota; kingdom Viridiplantae; phylum Streptophyta; class Magnoliopsida; order Solanales; family Solanaceae; genus Nicotiana; species Nicotiana noctiflora. Next base: position 4,684 of record JASVEL010008173.1, on the reverse strand, counting down.
ATATTATTTTCTCCCCTCACAAGTGGTTCAGGGTCAGGAACCAAATAATTCCATCTTATTATTATTGATGTGTGGTGTATATTTTGATTAACACCATAACACACAAAGGTGGGTTCTCAAAGTTGAGAAAACTAGTTAGTTTTTCTAACATGAGGGGGAGACATGATAAACATTGAGAAAAGTTATGCGGAATGAATTATCGTTTCTACATCGAGATCCTCGAATAAAATAATATGAACTTGAAGTTCATAAAAGGATAATTCATATGCAATTTATTGCAAAACATGCCAGACGCATTTGCTGACCAAAATAAAGTAACTATATTCTCATTGCAAATGCTCATATTAAGTCCTAGAAGGACAAAGTCAATGGTAAGCTTAAAGTGTATAGACAATCGGTTTCAAATAAACTTCTTCATAAAGAAAATGATCAAAATGATCATAATAAAGGAGGCAAGTGATCTAGAAGATCACATGACGTAACACTTCATAATATCTCATGAGAGATTCAGGTACCCGAATATATGAATGAAGAGATCTCTATGTTATGTCATTATGAAAATATATTGAAACTGATATAAAATCTTTGTCGACGTCAACCTTCAAGAAGCTAGTGTACAAGATCGGGATGCGAAGGCTTAAGGATGTGAATTGATGCTCTCATCATAGGGAGTTAATGCGCGTTGCACTCTTTTTTCCTAACAAGGTTTTGTCCCACTGGGTTTTCCTTGCGAGGTTTTTAACGAGGCAACCAAAAGGCGTATTGTTAGATATGTGTACTCTTTTTCCTTTTTCTAGAAACTTTTTTCCCATTGGGTTTTCTTTTAGTTAAGGTTTTAACGAGGCGCATTATCATTGAATAGACATTCAAGGGGGAGTGTTATGAATAGAAATTTTTTCGGAGTGAATGTCTATCTTATGGAGAGTTTTACTTTGTGACTAAGTCATATTTCTCCTATAAATAGAGAGGTCTTACCCTATTGTAATTCATCCCAAAATTCAAGAAGAATTCCCTCTCTCTCTTGCTCTACAATATTGTTCTTGTTCTTCTATTATTTTATAATATTATTTTATTTTTATTTAGTGTTTACCTATAATGCAAATATTATTTTATTATTTTTCTAAATGAATGGCATTGAATTAGTTCAAAGGTTAAATAAAAAATTTCTTTAATTATATGTCATAAATGTAATAATAATAATAATAATAATAATAATTCTTATTTTTGTATTATTTTTAATAAGCAATTAAACTCCTTCTCATTTGTATTTAATATAAAAGTTTAATTTTTCTATTAAAATTACTACATAAGAATTTATAAATGATATAATTTAATAAGAATATTAAAGATTGTGTATTTTAGCTTAAAAAATCAAATACACTGAGTTACAATTTGTCTGTAAAAATCTATAATATAGATATAGATTGGATTTTGTCATAAATTCTAGTTAATTTTTACCTTTAAAGTGCACAATAGCATTTTGTCTATATGACTACTTTAAAGTGTGAAGTACCGTTTCTCTATATTGATACTTGTCTTGACCTCATGCTTCACTATCATTCTTTTAAGGGAAAATTTCACTCTAGAACAATTGAGCTCCATACTTTTCAATTTACAATCAACTAACACAAAAATAATATGCTAAGATTCAACATCCAACTCTAATAGGTTCTCAGAATCACTATTTAACTTTAAAATAGATTCCTCAAACTTTTAAATTAATTTTGGAATAGTAATTGTGACTCAACTATTAATTTAACAAACCAAATTCATTTGGGTGGTAAAAATTAGATTTTTAACAAGCTTAAATATGTGGGTTTAAATTCCGATTTTGATTTTATGAGAAATTTGGAGTGGGTGTCATTTAGACTTGTTAGAAATAGTATAAGGAGATTGTATATAAAATTTGAAGTCATTTAATGGAGATTTGGACTGGTTTTGAACAAAAATTACAACTGAAAATCGTGAAAGAAGTTCGTCCACAGGCGCTTGTATAAAGATGTATAAAAATGTATAACAATGTATAATGTGTGTTTATACACACATATACACTATTATACAAGATTATACATAATTATACAAAAATCTTACTCCGTCTTCTTCCTTGCGTTTTTTCTGAAATTTAACTTAAATCTTGCCCAAATCTACTCCAAATCACTTCCAATTTAGATTTTGAACTCTTTTTGATATTTTCAATCAATTGGAACAACATCCAATCCAAACAACTAACAAATTAAAAAAAAATTCAAAACCAAAGCTTTGAATGGTCTTTAATGGTGGACTTCTACTCTTCAATTTTCTTGTATTGCAAGCATGTGACATAAGGGGATAAGCAAAAACTACACGGCCACTTGAATCATATGTAGAAGATATGAGAAAAAAAGAGAGAAAGCAATGGTTGTGAGAACAAAAAATTAACTCCATAGGTTTTAGAAGCAATGGTTGTAAGAACACAAATTTTGAATTTGCAAGTGCTTTCAAAACATGTACAATATGGGCTAGGTGGGGTAAAACTTAAAAATATGGGTCATTTTTTGTTATTGTGTGAAGTTATGTGTATTTTCTTGTAATTCTTTCTTCTTTTAATATAATATATAAAGTTATTTTATGTGTTGGCAACTTTTCAATTTAAAGTAGAGTAAGTTTCAGGATAAATAATTTTCAATATATAAAAATTATTATATTCGTAAAAAAGAAATAGTTACGTATGTTTAAATTCATCAAATTTAAAAGGACTCACTAATTATTAACAACACATAATTTTATTTTTTAAAATTTAAATTCAAAAGAAAAATTAATTATTACCTAACCTAACAAACTTTATCCTAAATTACCAAGTAATTTTTTTATGCTATCACTTGGTTTAATATAGCGTCTTTCCCTCTCCTTTTTTATATATAATAGAAGATTATCGCTATGCTTGACGTCACAAAAATGGTAACTTCATAATTACGACATATGTCTGAAAAGTATGATAAAACGGTGCTCAACTTTGTTAAATTTTATATTACGTAATTTTTTTATTAGTTTGTTTTAAAAAATATATTATTATTATATTCAAAAATAATTTAAATTACTATTTATCTTTAATGACATGCTTTATTGCAATAGAAATATAATACTAAGTAAATACTATAAAATTATAAATTTCAAATTTTTTATCTTTTTCCTTAAATTTCAAGTCGAGTCAAACAATGTTACACGAGTTGGAGCGGAGGAAGTAAAAACCATAGTTATGTTTTTTCAACTCTTATCTTTCTCTTTTCTTGTGTAGGAAATTAAAGATATAATTCCCACCACACACAAAATAAAATGAGAATAGTGGATGATTTGACGATGGGATCTTAGGTGGCGCGAAATCAAGTTAATCGAGTTCGGATATTGAACGATTATTTAAAAAATCAATTGTAGTACAATGCTTAAATTTTATTATTGTTTTGTTCAACTGAAAACAACATACTCAATATAATCTCAAAAGTGAAATTTGGGGAGAATAGCGTGTACGCAAATTTTATCCCTACCTGATGAGATAGATATATTATTTCCAATAGATTATCATCTCAAAAAAGATGAAATAGGAAGAAAAGGGAAGAAGAAGAAGAAAGAAAGAAACGGAATACAAAAGATGATAAGGAAAAAGGGGGAGAAAAAGAGAAGCCGTAAAAGAAAAAAATTGCTTCAAATAGTATCATCAGGGAAATAAGACACACGAAGCGAACAAAACAACAAGCAAATAATAGAGATATAAGAATATGAAAATACAAGAGTGCTACTTATACCACTGGCAAAGGGGAACTCTCGATACCTATTAGGATTCTACCATAATTCTCAATTGTTGGACTTTAAAGTCTAAGAGTATGAATTGGGAAATGATGGGAAATAAAAATTTGGAAAATTTGAATCAAATGAGCTTTGTCAAATGAACTTTGTCCCTTATTGGCGAGAGACAACTACATTTGTGTATATATATAGGATCACTTCTTAGAGCTCTTAATAGGAGTTGAAGAGAATGAACCCTCGTGCCGTCGTCGTTGTCGCTCGGCTCGGCTTTGGCTTTGGCTTCGGCTTCGAATTTGAATTTGTCAAATGGTTGATCGATAAACTGAAATCTGAAATCCACATCACACATCTTCCGATAATTGCCTATAAATTCTGAGGCATGACTTCGTTTTCCAAAGACTGAAAAATTACACGACTTTCTTCCTTCTGAAAATTCTGCATTTTATTTCATAGAATCTCTTCTAAATTCGTAAGTGTGATTTTGCTTCGTTCTTTGAGTTCGTTGGTATCCTGCAGTTTGTATTGCCACTGTTACATGAAGGTTTATTCCGTTCATCATGGGAGGATTTAACCCATTACCTTGGCAACGTGTGAAGGGGTTAAAATTTCTTAAGGACGCACAAGTAAATTGTGGACTCGGAATATTTTTTATACTTTACTATTTTTCCAAATTTTCTTATAACTGTCACGACCCCAAATCCGGTCGTGATGGCGCCCAACACACTGCTAGGCCAGCCCGACCAATCAACAATAACCACGGAGCCACAAGCTCACTTTATCCAATTTAAGCACAACAATGATAGATATATTAAAAACGGGGAACCAAGTCCAAACACGTGCCAACTCCCATAGACCGAAGGGTCAAGAGTCATGAGCCTCTACAGAGTATACAAAGTGTAAATAG
>JASVEL010008172.1:0-223107 GCA_032618575.1 Nicotiana noctiflora | reverse complement strand
GCTACTGTATTCATGTGTAACGACCCGGCCCGTCGTTACGGGAATTACCACCCCGTTACCTTGCATTTACATATATTATTCTTTTAAATCAGTATTAGAATATATCGGGTGAGTTAGGAGTGATTTGGATTGAAAATGAAACAAATAGCATGTTTGAAGAAAGCTTGAATATGAGAAGTCAACCAAGAGTTGACTATTGAGTTAGAGTGCTCAGAACCGGATTCTGATGATTCGACTAGTTCCGGGGGATCATTTATGACTTAGGAGAACAATCGGAATTGAATTCGGAGGTCCGGTGTAGTTTTAGGCTTGAATTGGCGAAGGTTGAATTTTGGCGAAAACCGGATGATAGGTGATATTTTGATCCGGGGGTCGGAATGGAATTCCGACAATTTCTGTAGCTTCGTTATGTGATTTTGGATGTGTCTGCAAATTTTCAGGTCATTCGGACATCGTTTGATCGGGTTTTGGATTGAATGTTAGTTTTGAAAGTTTTGAATAAACTTAGGCTTGAATTCGTGTGTAAATGGTGATTTTGATGTTTAGTATGATGTTTTTATGATTGGAACAAGTTCGTATCGTGTTTTGGAGTATGTTGGTGGTTTTCGTTGGGGTCCCGGGGGTCTCGGGATGAATACGGGGGTCCAAACGGACCATTTTTGGATAAAATGAGAAGGCTGGTTGCTGTCATAAATGCAGCAGGATTTTTTCCCTCCGCGATCGCGGGGAGGGGGACGCGATCGCGTAGGGTTAGGGGCTAGACCAATGCGATCGCAGGAGCACCAGTCGCGATCACGTAGAGTTAACCGGGTGGCCATCGCGATCGCATGAGCATCTACGCGATCGCGTAGAAGAGAAATGGGGTCCAGGGAAATTTGTGCTACGCGATCGCAGGAAGAGAGACGCGATCGCGTGAAGCCGGATGTTTGAACATCGCGATCGCGTGAGGCGAGGCGCGATCGCGTGAGTCTGGATTTTTGAACATCGCGATCGCGTGAGGCGAGTCGCGATCGCGTAAGGTAAATGGGTCTAGCAGAGAATTAAATCACAGAACAGAGGGGTTACGGGTTCATTAACCCAAAACTCAATTTTGAGCCCTAGAGAGAAGAAAACTCGAGGAAATCACCGAGGAATCATCGGGTATTCGTCGGAGGTAAGATTCTTGACTCAAAAACATCATTTTATGGTAGTATTAACATCAATCTTCATGAAATTGGGTAGAAATCTTGAAGAAATGTGGCCTAAGTATTGAAAACGGGATTTTTGGATTTGGAAGGCCATTTGAACTCCGATTTCGATAAATTTTATATGCACGGACTCGTGGCAAGACGAGGATCGCGTTGGTACTAATTTCGGAATTTTCCGAGCAGTGGGACCGGGGTCGGGTTTTACCAACTTGGTGTATTTATGCGAATTTCATGTAAATTGAAAGTGGGTTATGATTCTTTGACCCGTATTTGATATAATTATTGTTATTTGACTAGATTCTACACACGAGGCAGCAAAATTCAAAGGAAAAGGCATCGCGGACGAGTCTACGACCGGCTAGAGGTGAGTAGTTTGTGTATATGGTAGCCTGAGGGTTCGAAACCCCGGCTTAGCACATTGTGACGCTAGTAGGGCGTGGCTCGCACACCGTGGCAGGTGCGGGATTGATTGTGACTGGGGATTGAGACTTGGTCCATCCCGGAAATGAATAATATGTTGTTAGTGTTGGAAATACACTGTATTTGATATATTTGTGGGCTGTAAGCCTTGTTTGGGGCCTTGTGCCGATCTGTAGCGTCCTTAGAGGACAATATTTATGTGATAGCTATAATTGCTTAAATCACTGATCTCAATCCTGGAAATTGAAATCACACTTTTGAAATGCTAAGTCACCGGCTTTTACAAATTTAATAAAGTTAAAGTATTTTTCATAAATTATGAATTGAGAACTGGAATTAAGGAAAATGAATTGTTTTGTGACTTAATTGCTTATTGTGGACTGAGCATGGGATCGGGCTGCACGCCGCAGTGGTTGATATGTGGATCGGGCTGCACGCCGCAGCAGTATTGCGCTTGGGCTGTAGGAGCCCCTCCGGAGTCTGTACACACCCCGAGTGAGCGCCGTCGACGTTAAATTGGATCGGGCTACACGCCGTAGCGGTTATGTGCATTGCATTGCATCTTTATTTGTTGAATTACTCTGTGGTAGTTGTATTGTATTGTTGATGCTAGTTCGTAGGAGATTCGAACTGTAGTTTAGCTTCATTATGTGGTAATCTGTGGATTTCTTATTTTCAGCTGCTGATATATATTTATTACTCACTGAGTACTTAGTACTCACCCCTACTCCCTGCACCTTTTGTGTGCAGACTCAGGTACTCAGGAGCAGTAGACAGGCATTTCCAGCGTTTGCAGTGTCATATCGAGTTGCTGAGGTAGCTGCCTACGTTCGCAGAACCTAGCTTCTCCTCTCCTTTCCAGTTGTTATTTTGTATTTTGTATTCAGACTTGAGTATTTCTATACAGTACTCTCTATTCCTCTTGGGTTTTGTTAGAGGCTCTAGACTTGTGACTCCGGATCTTTGGGAGTGTCAGTACTTTTGTTCATTATTATTATTATTGGAGTTCTTAAACTCATATATTCTTCTTGGGTTGTCCATTTGGGGACTGGTATTGTGTGATAATTAAATTGTTGGTCTGGCTGGCCTAGCTTGATTGTTGGGCGCCATCACGACCGGATTTGGGTCGTGACAAGTTGGTATCAGAGCCTAGGTTATTAGGACTCGCGAGTCATGAGCCGGTTTAGTAGGCTTTCGCGGATCGGTACGTAGACGTCCGTATCTATCCTCGGAGGGCTACGAAACTTTAGGAAAAACCTCATTTTCTTGGATTCATATCGTGCGATCTGTGTTATCATGAAATTAAAATTTTCCATATTCTATTCTCTCGCAGATGGCGAGAACACGAGCTAACGGACGTGGCGGACGACCACCATTGGCACCCAGAGGCCGTGGTCGTGGTAGAGGTAGGGCAGCAGCACCAGCTCCTGCTGACCCACCAGCTGACCAGACTCGGGGTCAGATTCCTGCACCAGTGGCCCAGACTCAGGACCAGATTCCAGCGGCAGACGCTCCGGCAACTCAGGTTCAGGCACCGGCAGTGCCCGTTGTGATACCGGGTCTTCAGGAGACCTTGGCTCAGATCTTATCAGTGTGCACAGGCTTGGCTCAGGTAGTTGCGGCTACTGCTGCAGTATCTTCTTCACGGGCGGGGGAGGGAATCGGACCCCGTGGCTCACACACCCGAGCCGGTCCGGCCGGTTGCGCCGTTGCACCGGCTCTCGCTATATGGTTCCGAGTATGCCGACGATGAGCGGCGTCGTTTGGAGAGATTTGAGAGGCTACGGCCTCCGACATTCAGAGTGGTGCTGAGGGCGAGGACGCCCGGGGTTTTCTTGATAGATGTCGGCGCATGCTTCGCACCGCGGGTATTCTAGAGTCCGGCGGTGTTTCATTCGCCACTTTTCAGTTCACAGGTGCAACATTTCGGTGGTGGGAGGATTTCGAGAGGCGTAGGCCTGCTGGGGGGCAGTGCCCCTCACTTGGCAGGAGTTCTCCACGGTATTTTTGGATAAGTACGTGCCTCAGTCTTCGAGAGAGGAGCTGCGACGTCGGTTCGAGTGGTTGAAGCAGAGGGAGAGATGACGGTTAATCAGTACGAGATGCGATTCACACGGTTGGCCCGTCATGCCATGTGGATGGTTCCTACGGACGGAGAGAGGATTCAGAGATTTATCGATGGCCTTATTTATCCCATTCGCATATTGATGACCAGGGAGAGAGTTTCGGCGAGTTACCTTTGAGGAGGTGGTTGATGCCGCCCGTCAGCATCGAGACGGATCGCCGCAGAGCGGGAGGAGAGAGAGGCTAGAGGCCTCGTGGTACTGCAGTTACGGTGGTGCTCCGTCTAGGGGCCAATTTCAACATAGCAGAGGTCGCTCTTTCGGGTCTCATCAGTCTGGACATGCGGAGTCCGGTGGGGTTTCATCGGATCGTGGTCGGCGGGGCCATCAGGGTTATCGGGGTCGGCAGAGCCGTCGGCGAGTCGGCCTGCACGCGAGTGCTCTTCCGACTCGCAGCTCTGCTCCTCGTTTCCTCGACACGGGGTTCATCGCGTAGCGAGGGGTCCTCGGCAGCCCCTTCTTCCATCTTCGAGGCCGTTGTTTTGAGTGCGGTGATTTGGGCCATATCGGGAGAGAGTGTCCTCAGTGGCTTCGTAGCGGTCTCAGCAGAGGGATCAACCCTCGTCTTCTACTCCTGTTTCTTCGGCGCCAACACAGTCGCCTGGACTGGTGGCCAGGTATCCATAGGTCGCCCTAGGGGTGAGGATCGTACTGGTGGAGGCCAGGGCTCGTTTCTATGCTCTTCCGGATAGGAAGGATGCTAGTGCTTCGGATGCGGTCATTTCGGGTATTATCTCAGTCTGCCACAGGGATGCTTCCGTCTTATTTGATCCCGGATCCACCTATTCTTATGTCTCTACTTATTTTGCACATCATTTGGGTATGACCCGTGGTATTCTTGCTTTGCCCGTACATGTGTCTACCCAAGTGGGGGATACTGTTGTTGTGGATCAGGTATATCGATCCTGTATTATTACTATTGGGGGTCTGGAGACCCGAGTTGATCTATTACTACTGGGCATGGTAGATTTCGATGTAATCCTAGGCATGGATTGGCTATCTCCTTACCATGCGATTATGTACTGTCATGCCAAGACAGTCACACTAGTTATTCCAGGTAATCCGAGGATCGAGTGGCGTGGCTTGACCGATTATGTGTCCGACATGGTGATTTCTTATATAAAGGCCCAACGAATGATTAGCAAGGGTTGTTTATCTTATTTGGCCTTCATTAGAAATGTTGAGGCCGAGACACCCAGTCTTGATTCGGTCCCCATTGTGAGGGAGTTTCCGGATGTATTTCCAGCAGACCTACCAGGCATGCCGGCCTGACAGAGATATTGACTTTGGTATTGACTTGGTGCCGGGCACTCAGCCCATTTCTATTCCTCCCTATCGCATGGCACCAGCGAAGTTAAAAGAATTGAAAGAACAACTTCAGGAACTCTTAGATAAGGGTTTCATTCGTCCGAGTGTGTCACCTTGGGGTGCACCGGTGTTGTTCGTGAAGAAGAAAGATGGCACAATGAGAATGTGCATTGATTACAGGCAGCTGAACAAGGTAACAGTAAAGAATAAGTACCCATTGCCTCGTATTGAGGACCTATTTGATCAGCTCCAGGGAGCTAGTGTATTTTCTAAGATTGACCTTCGATCGGGCTATCATCAGGTTGAAGATCAGGGACTCAGATATTATAAAGACAGCGTTCAAGACGCGATATGGGCACTACGAGTTCCTGGTGATGTCTTTCGGGTTGACTAATGCCCCAGCTGCATTCATGCACTTGATGAATAATGTATTTCGGCCGTACCTTGATTCTTTTGTGATTGTGTTTATTGATGACATTCTGGTATATTCACGTAGCCAGGAGGAGCATGCACAGCACTTGAGAGTGGTATTGCAGAGGTTGAGAGAAGAGAAGCTTTATGCAAAATTCTCTAAGTGTGAGTTCCGGCTTGATACTGTGGGTTTTCTGGGACATATAGTGTCCAGTGATGGTATTCGGGTTGATCCACAGAAGGTTGAGGCAGTGCAGAATTGGCCCAGACCTTCCTCAGCTACAGAGATTCGGAGTTTTCTCGGCTTGGCGGGCTATTATCGTCGGTTTGTTCAGGGTTTCTCATCGATTGCTTCACCGTTGACTAAGTTGACACAGAAGAATGCTCCATTTGTGTGGTCTGATGAATGTGAAGAGAGCTTTCAGAAGCTCAAGGAGGCTTTGACCACCGCTCCAGTACTTGTGTTACCATCGGCCTCGGGGTCATATACGGTGTATTGTGATGCTTCTAGAGTTGGACTTGGTTGTGTGTTGATGCAGGAGGGTAGAGTTATTGCATATGCTTCTCGTCAGCTAAAGCCCCACGAGAAGAACTACCTCGTTCATGATTTGGAGTTAGCTGCTATTGTTCATGCCTTGAAGATTTGGAGGCATTACCTATATGGTGTATCTTGTGATGTATATACAGACCACCGCAGCCTTCAGCATTTGTTTAAGCAGAAAGATCTAAATTTGAGGCAGCGGAGATGGCTTGAGTTGCTTAAAGACTATGATATTACTATCTTGTATCATCCGGGAAAGGCCAATGTGGTGGCCGATGCCTTGAGTCGGAAGGCGGTTAGCATGGGCAGTTTGGCGTATATTCCAGTTGGGGAGAGACCCCTAGCAGTTGATGTTCAGGCGTTAGCTAATCAGATGGTGAGGCTGGATATTTCTGAGCCCAGTCGGGTGATGGCTTGTGTAGTAGCTCGTTCTTCTTTATATGATCGTATTCGAGAGCGCCGGTATGATGATCCACACTTACTTGTCCTTAAGGACAGAGTTCAACATGATGATGCTAGAGATGTCACTATTGATAGTGATGGTGTATTGCGGATGCAGGGCCGGATATGCGTGCCCAATGTTGATGGCCTTCATGAATTGATATTGGAGGAGGCCCATAGCTCGCGGTATTCTATTCATCTAGGAGCCGCGAAGATGTACCAGGATTTGAAGCAGCATTACTGGTGGAGAAAGATGAAGAAAGATATTGTGAGCCATGTGGCTCGGTGTCTAAATTGTCAGCAGGTCAAGTATGAGCATCGGAGACCTGGTGGTGTATTCCAGCGTATTGATATTCCGGAGTGGAAGTGGGAAAGAATAACTATGGACTTTGTTAGTGGACTCCCTCGGACAGCGAGGAAGTTCGATTCAGTTTGGGTGGTGGTGGATAGGTTGACCAAGTCAGCTCACTTCATCCGAGTGTGTACTACTTATTCCTCAGAGCGGTTGGCAGAGATATTCATCCGTGAGATAGTGAGATTGCATGGAGTTCCTATTTCTATTATATCGGACAGAGGTACCCAGTTCACTTCTCAGTTCTGGAGGACATTTCAGCGAGAGTTGGGTTCACAGGTAGAGCTGAGCACAGCATTTCATCCACAGACGGATGGGCAGTCTGAGCGTACTATTCAGATATTAGAGGATATGTTGCGTGCTTGTGTCATTGATTTTGGTGGTTCATGGGCTGATTATTTGCCTTTGGCGGAGTTTGCTTATAATAATAGCTATCGGTCTAGTATTCAGATGGCACCGTATGAAGCTTTATATGGGAGGCGGTGTAGGTCTCCAGTCGGTTGGTTCGAGTCCGGCGAGGCTAGGTTGTTGGGGACAGAGTTAGTCCAAGATGCCTTAGACAAGGTGAAGGTGATTCAGGAGAGACTTTGCACAGCTCAGTCGCGTCAGAAGAGTTATGCGGACCGGAAGGTCCGAGATGTGTCTTATTCAGTAGGTGAGAAGGTGTTGCTGAAGGTTTCGCCTATGAAGGATGTTATGAGGTTTGGAAAGAAAGGGAAGTTGAGCCCAAGGTTTATTGGACCTTTTGAGGTGCTTAGGAAAGTTGGGGAGGTGGCTTATATGCTTGCTTTGCCACACAGTTTGTCGGGAGTTCACCCGGTGTTCCATGTATCTATGCTCCGGAAGTATGTCGGAGACCCGTCTCATGTGTTGGACTTCAGCACGATACGGCTAGATGAGGATTTGACTTATGATGTGGAACCAGTAGCCATTTTGGGTCGACAGGTTCGTAAGCTGAGATCTAAGGACATAGCTTCGGTAAAAGTGCAGTGGAGAGGTCGTCCCGTGGAGGAAGCAACTTGGGAGACCGAGCAGGAAATGCGGAGCAGATATCCACACTTGTTTGATACTCCAGGTATGTTTCTTAACCCGCTCGCGGACGAGCGTTTGTTTAAGTTGGGGAGAATGTAACGACCCGGCCCGTCGTTACGGGAATTTACCACCCCGTTACCTTGCATTTACATATATTATGCTTTTAAATCAGTATTAGAATATATCGGGTGAGTTAGGAGTGATTTGGATTGAAAATGAAACAAATAGCATGTTTGAAGAAAGCTTGAATATGAGAAGTCAACCAAGAGTTGACTATTGAGTTAGAGTGCTCGGAACCGGATTCTGATGATTTGACTAGTTCCGGGGGATCATTTATGACTTAGGAGAACAATCGGAATTGAATTCGGAGGTCCGGTGTAGTTTTAGGCTTGAATTGGCGAAGGTTGAATTTTGGCGAAACCGGATGATAGGTGATATTTTGATACGGGGGTCGGAATGGAATTCCGACAATTTTTGTAGCTTTGTTATGTGATTTTGGATGTGTTTGCAAATTTTCAGGTCATTCGGACATTGTTTGATCGGGTTTTGGATTGAATGTTAGTTTTGAAAGTTTTGAATAAACTTAGGCTTGAATTCGTGTGTAAATGGTGATTTTGATGTTTAGTATGATGTTTTTATGATTGGAACAAGTTCGTATCGTGTTTTGGAGTATGTTGGTGGTTTTCGTTGGGGTCCCGGGGGTCTCGGGATGAATCCGGGGGTCCAAACGGACCATTTTTGGAAAAAATGAGAAGGCTGGTTGTTGTCATAAATGCAGCAGGTTTTTGCTCTCCGCGATCGCGGGGAGGGGGACGCGATCGCGTAGGGTTGGGGGCTAGGCCATCGCGATCGCAGGAGCACCAATCGCGATCGCGTAGAGTTAACCGAGTGGCCATCGCGATCGCATGAGCATCTACGCGATCGCGTAGAAGTGAAATGGGGTCCAGGGAAAATTGTGCTACGCGATCGCAGGAAGAGAGACGCGATCGCGTGAAGCCGGATGTTTGAACATCGTGATCGCGTGATGCGAGTCGCGATCGCGTGAGTCTGGATTTTTGAACATCGCGATCGCGTGAGGCGAGTCGCGATCGCGTAAGGTAAATGGGTCTGGCAGAGAATTTAATCACAGAATAGAGGGGTTACGGGTTCATTAACCCAAAACTCAATTTTGAGCCCTAGAGAGAAGAAAACTCGAGGAAATCACTGAGGAATCATCGGGTATTCGTCGGAGGTAAGATTCTTGACTCAAAAATATCATTTTATGGTAGTATTAACATCAATCTTCATGAAATTGGGTAGAAATCTTGAAGAAATGTGGCCTAAGTATTGAAAACGGGATTTTTGGATTTGGAAGGCCATTTGAACTCCGATTTCGATAAATTTTATATGCACGGACTCGTGGCGAGATGAGGGTCGCGTTGGTACTAATTTCGGAATTTTCCGAGCAGTGGGCCCGGGGTCGGGTTTTACCAACTTGGTGTATTTATGTGAATTTCATGTAAATTGAAATGGGTTATGATTCTTTGACCCGTATTTGATATAATTATTGTTATTTGACTAGATTCTACACACGAGGCAGCGAAATTCAAAGGAAAAGGCATCGCGGACGAGTCTACGACCGGCTAGAGGTGAGTAGTTTGTGTATATGGTAGCCTCAGGGTTCGAAACCCCGGCTTAGCACATTGTGACGCTAGTAGGGCGTGGCTCGCACACCGTGGCAAGTGCGGGATTGATTGTGACTGGGTATTGAGACTTGGTCCATCCCGTAAAATGAATAATATGTTATTAGTGTTGGAAATACACTGTATTTGATATATTTGTGGGCTGTAAGCCTTGTTTGGGGCCTTGTGCCGATCTGTAGTGTCCTTAGAGGACAATATTTATGTGATAGCTATAATTGCTTAAATCACTGATCTCAGTCCCTGGAAATTGAAATCACACTTTTGAAATGCTAAGTCACCGGCTTTTACAAATTTAATAAAGTTAAAGTATTTTTCATAAATTATGAATTGAGAACTGGAATTAAGGAAAATGAATTGTTTTGTGACTTAATTGCTTATTGTGGACTGAGCATGGGATCGGGCTGCACGCCGTAGTGGTTGATATGAGGATCGGGCTGCACGCCGCAGCAGTATTGCGCTTGGGCTGTAGGAGCCCCTCCGGAGTCTGTACACACCCCCAAGTGAGCGCCGTCGACGTTAAATTGGATCGGGCTACACGCCGTAGCGGTTATGTGCATTGCATTGCATCTTTATTTGTTGAATTACTCTGTGGTAGCTGTATTGTATTGTTGATGCTAGTTCGTAGGAGATTCGAACTGTAGTTTAGCTTCATTATGTGGTATTCTGTGGATTTCTTATTTTCAGCTACTTGTATATATTTATTACTCACCGAGTACTTAGTACTCACCCCTACTCCCTGCACCTTTTGTGTGCAGACTCAGGTACTCAGGAGCAATAGACAGGCATTTCCAGTGTTTGCAGTGTCATATCGAGTTGCTGAGGTAGCTGCCTACG
Source organism: Nicotiana noctiflora (assembly GCA_032618575.1). Taxonomy (NCBI): domain Eukaryota; kingdom Viridiplantae; phylum Streptophyta; class Magnoliopsida; order Solanales; family Solanaceae; genus Nicotiana; species Nicotiana noctiflora. The sequence continues at coordinate 212,776 of JASVEL010008172.1, read as the reverse complement.
TTCGCAGAACCTAGCTTCTCCTCTCCTTTCCAGTTGTTATTTTGTATTTTGTATTCGGACTTGAGTATTTCTATACAGTACTCTCTATTCCTGTTGGGTTTTGTTAGAGGCTCTAGACTTGTGACTCCGGATCTTTGGGAGTGTCAGTATTTTGTTCTTTACTATTATTATTGGAGTTCTTAAACTCATATATTCTTCTTGGGTTGTCCATTTGGGACTGGTATTGTGTTATAATTAAATTGTTGGTCTGGCTGGCCTAGCTTGATTGTTGGGCGCCATCACGACCGGATTTGGGTCGTGACAGGAAAATCACTTCGAATACTCCCTGATGCAATGTAACCCGATGGACTATTTAGACGTTGGGATAAAATATTGCCCGAGCTAAAATACCTAGTATTTATGGACTAGTGTCATACAAGGTAACCCAATGGGTCACCGCAACGGGCACCCGGTACCTTACTCAATCGACTACATATGTAACATATCTTTTGTGTCGTACTATCATAGTTAAATGAGCTAAAGAGGCAATCGTGAGATAAGTAGAATAAAACATGGGGAAATACTCTACATTGGACAACACAACATGTAATCCAAATTTATACATATGACGTACGAGCCTATAAGGCCGGCATGATCCTTTATATAATCAAAACATAGACTGACAAGTCTATAAAAGAATTCCTATACATGACATCTGTCTACAAGCCTTTAAAAACACATAATATCATAAGGGTCAGAAGTAAATAAGCAACTCTAGAGCAAATGGAGCGCATGGACATCTTGTTGAGCTGATAGCCTACTCGGAGGACTCTCGACCTATATATCGAGACATGCGGGCATGAAATGCTGCATCCCCAGCAAAAAGGACGTCAGTACAAATAATAAACCGAGTATGTAAGAAATTAAAATCAGTAAATAATATACATGAGAGAAAAATGGAGTAAAAGACTCGACATGTAAGTTTGAATAGCTCTATAAAACCATTAATTTTAAATGTCATGCATATGCGTATAAATACCGTACCATGCATGGGTAATGTGTTCATAACATTATCTAGCCTGTGAGAACATCCCATAATATAATCTCGACCACTGTAGGTAAATCATCTACATATATCAGCTGATCAAATGGTGGTACGTCATAAATCTCCTAGTACGTCGTAACCTTTTCCCATAACCCATAATAAAATCTCTTAGTATGTCATAAGACCATTACGCCTCTGATTAGTATCATGAAATAAACTTTATTAAATTATGTATTTTCTGTGTATTTTCTGAGACCCATTTACAAATTATAGAATAATATGATACATGGCGAATCAAGAACATAATCATATCTAGTATTTTTACGAATAGAGCATTTATGAAAGTTGTGCATTTGCTCGTTTTATTAATACTGTATGGTTCATGCCAAAAGGAAAGAAGAGATAGCCTTAACATATTTGAGCCAATTTTTTGATAATCCCTCAACATGTAACGACGAATTGAATTAGGAAAAAATCCGCATAATATTCTTGAGAAAGGTTGTACCGCGCCTCCTTAGAATTGCATCTCATACATGATCGGACCTTATATGAAATTTGCTAAAGCTCAACTTGACATTTTAAAGATGCCTTAACATTGCTGGTCTATATTTGTGCATGCCATAACTTTATTCATATTTTTCAAGTTATGATATCAATAAAGGAAGCAAGAGTACTAATCCTAGAGTTTTACACGAGTAGACAAAGGCATCTCATGCCTTATGACTCATCATGCAAATTTGTTCCACCTGGCTTTGTTTAATGCGATGTCGTAGCCCCAAAAATATCCTTATACACTAATAAATTATCCATATAATTAAGAATTATCTCAAATTACTTAAAATACTTCTTACATTTAACACACCTTACTATCAACCAAGTGGTATCTTGTACGACACTAGTCCATAAATGCTGGGTATTTTAGCTCGGGCAGTATTTTGTCTTAAAATGATGAACTTCGGCGAAATTTATTTTCCTCGATTTGCTTAACCACTCAAAGTAATACTTATAATCCCAAAGTAATATCATTTCCGAACTTACATCGGTTAACTTACGATGAAACTTTAATGTATGAAAATATGGGATGTATTACCAAGCTTTCATCAGCTTCCTTAAGGCGTATTTTACGTACGAAAATATGGGGTGTAAAATCATTTCCCCCTTGGAACATTTGTCCTCGAACGTTGACTGATGTACTTATCATTTTCATAACTTATGTCTCATAAATACTTTAATACTCCTCTTTCCATCTTGGCAATTGTTCTTTGAATGAATTCCAAATGCCAGGGCATTCCACTTTTTAGGCCTCTTTCTTACACCACGACTATGGCCGAAATCCTTCCAATCTTGTATCTATTGCTACCTTCTATCATGCAGTCAATGTGACTCTGACCTTATAAATGTGCCTATGAGACTATTCTTTTCTTTTGTTCTCCAATTTAGCGAACATCTAGGCCTCACTTGATAAACATATACAGAGCTTAATAAGATGTCCCTCTGGACATTTACTAGTATTGGGAAGTTCTTCGCTCTATACTTTGTCGAACTTATGAATATTATTATATCTCATTTCATAAACCTGGTTATTCATCTGTATGACTTTAATGCATTTAGGTAGGTCATACTATACTATAACTTTTACCTTTGTTTTATTATTATCGAGTTGTTACCCAATTCGAGCTTACTCATGTTTCTTATCCTATATGTATTGGCCTAAGTCTTTTAATTCTTCTTCATTATCGTTCATCTTGAGAATGACAACCTAATCTCATTGCAATAATTTGTAAGTTTTATCCATCCATTTTCGAATCACTTCAATATTGATCTACAATATACCACTGTTAACTTGCAACTTCTTACGTAGTACCTTGCCACTAGTGCTTACGTTGCACCTAGAAAATATGTAAGTTGATGAGGTTTATTTCATGATATTAATCAGAGGCTTTAATGGTCTTATGACATTCCAAAAGATTTTATTGACGTACTTTCTCATGCTTTACATTTATTTATACATGTGCAATACCCATGACCAGATGGCTTTATATACACATATATATGTATATTATATACATATGGGATATGGGAAAAGGTTACTGTGTTATATACGCACACCACCAGATCAATCAGTATATATTGATGATTTTGCCCACAGTGGCCAAGCTCATATGATGGGATGTCCTAAGAGGCTTAATGATGTTATGAACACATGCACATATGCACGACATGACATTTGTACGCATATGCATGACACAATAAATATTTCATGATTTGTAGAGTTATCCAGACTTACAGGTTAAGTCATTTACTCAATATTTCTTCCATGTCTTTTGTATACATTATGTGCCTTACATACTCGGTACATTTGACGTCCCTTTTGCTTGGCGGCGTTATGTCTCCTACCGGTAGTTCTCGATGGACAGGATGAGAGTTCTCCAAGAAGGCTAAGAGAATGATTACCTAACTACATGTTTCTCTCATGTCTATTATTTACTGATTTTCATTCCTTACATACTCGGTAAATTCTTTGTACTGATGTCTCTTTTGCCTAGGGATGCTGCATTTCATGCCCACAGGTCCCGGCAGATAGGCTTTGAACCCTCCAGGTAAGCTATCAGCTCAGCAAAAGGTGTTGGTGCACTCCATTTATTGATATATATATATATATAGATATCATGTATACAGATACTTGTATGATCTTGTCGGCGTATGTTTAGAGTATATAAAAGAACATACCATCCTTATAGACCCATACGTAAAATGTATAAGTTTGGATTAGATGTACGATCGTCCAATGTCAGGTATTTTTCCCATGTTTTATTCTATTTATCTTACGATAGCCTCTCTGGCTCATTTACCTATGGTAGTATGATACGAAAGATACGCTATGTAGGTACTCGGTTGAGTAGGTAATTGATGCCCGTCGCGGCGCATAGGTTTGGGTCGTGATAATCCGCTCATAAAGTTAGTGGTAATTCGTTCCAACTTCCATTCTGGAATCTCAAGTTGTTGTACTACCCCTGCAGGTTATTGATGCTCAGCCTTTACATGTTGTCAAGTTAGACACCGAGTGGCATAGTTCGCAATATCTTTTTTCATGCCATCCCCCAATACAACTAGTGAACATCCTAATACATCTTTTATTATCCATGATGGACTGAGTACTTGGAGTCATGTGCTTCATCGAGTATAGTGCACCTCATACCATGGATATTAGGTACACAAATATGATCGCCCAATCATAGTACATTATCACTATCTAGAGTAAAATTTTTACTCTTAGCGGCAACAACGTTGTCTCTTATTTTATGCAGCTTCGAATCAAAATATTACTTTGCCTTATTCTTTATTAGTGAAGATCTAGCTTGAATATATACCAATAGTGAGCCCTTTTGTCCCAAACTAACGTTTATTCCCCAATCTTCTAAATTTTGGATTTTTTTCCTCCTTATTAGTGCAATGTGAGCCAAACTACCCATAGACGCTCAATCTGTCAGCGACCCCGTTAGCCTTTTTATTGGAAGATATACTAGAGTTCTTTGTGATCGGCATAAGTCTTGCATTTGTCTCTATTTAAATAATGTCACCAAAGTTTGAGTGCAATTACAACTGCCTCTAACTCTAAGTCATCTGCCGGATAATTTTGCTCATGCTTCTTCAATGGTATCAAAGAATAAGCTATGACTTGGCATTTTTGCATGACAACACACCCAAGTCCCACTCGGGAGGCATCACAATATACCAAAAACCCTGCGCTTTCAGATAAAAGCACCAATACCAGAGTTGTTTTTAGACATTCCTTGAGTTTCTGAAAACTTTGCTCACATATGATGACTAAGGCTGTCCGGTGGGCCGGTCCCGGGCCTAAACGGGCCTGGCGGGCCGGTCCGGGCGGTCCCGGGCTTTATGTGGTTTTTTTCTGGCGGTCCCGGGCCTGGCGGGCCTCGTGGGTAAGACCGGCCCGTGACGGGCATGGTGGGTAAGACCGGCCCGTGACGGGCCTAAGCCCACGTGGTCCTGGGCCAGGCGGGCCGGGCCTGGCGGGCTTCGTGGGCTTTTAATTAAAAAAAAAATATTTAATAAGTATATGTTAAGTATATTTATATATATATATGTTAAGTTATATATATATTTGTATTAAGTATATATATAAGATAAGTTATATATATATTTGTATTAAGTATATATATAAGTTAAGTTATATATATATTTGTATTAAGTATATATATATATTAAGTTTATATATATGTTAAGTATATATATGTATTAAGTTTATATATATATATATATATATATATATATATATATATATATATATATATATTTAAGTATATATATATTAAGCTTATATAAGTTAAGTTATATATATATATATATATATATATATATATATGTATATAAGTTAAGTATATATATAAGTTAAGTTATATATATATATATATGTTAAGTATATATATGTTATATATATATATTTATATATATATTAAGTTTATATATATGTTAAGTATATATATATATATATATATTTATATATATGTTAAGTGTATATATATATATATATATATATATATATATATATATATATATATATATAAGTTAAATTATATATATGTGTTAAGTATATATATTATATGTATATGTATTAAATAGATATATATTATGTATTAAGATATAAATCAAACAATTGTGTAATAATTTTTATTACTAAAAATGACATATCTTTATTAGTCTTCTTCCCCCCAATGGAATGAGCACAACAAGGTACTAATACCACCATTAAAAGGAAAAAAAAACTAAATAAGATGTGCCAAAGTACAATTTACAACAAAATCTACATATCTCTAACAAATCTCATAAATCCTTCAAGATTTGGAGGAGGTTCCGTTGGCGGTGGTGGAAAAGAAGCTTGTTCATCACCACTTCCCGGCGAAGCAGCATCCTCAACAAGCTCCGCAATCATTTCTTCGTAAGCGTCATCCACATCCGGTTGTGATTCTGCAAGTCCAAAGTTTCTTCTTTCCGAGCGGATCCAATCTCTAAATAGCATTGACTTCTCCAAGCTCTCCCTCATAGATGCTCTATGATCTCCTATTTGAAGTCTTGCTTGACTGAAGGCGCTCTCTGATGCAACTGTTGAAGCTTGAATAGATAATATATCGCGAGCCATCCTTGCAAGAACAGGAAAATGTTTTTCCCGTAACTTCTACCATTCCAAAAGCTCAAAACTCCCGTTTGGATTATCCTTCTCTAGTCCCTGCGACAAATAAACTTGAAGCTCATTTAGTTGGGAAGATTCATCAAAATTATCTCCTTGAGAACCCCTAAACTCCATCCAAGATTTAAGTGCCTTCAAGCCCGCGGCTCTTTTGGACGACTGTGAAGTAGACGAAGTAGGGGTTGAAACATTTGGCCTAGAATTTTGTAAGGCTTGTTGGTATGCATTATAAATTGTTTGAGTATTAATTTTAATTGATGCTTTTGCATCTGCAAGAGTAGCACGTTCTTCTACTGTAAGATCTAAAGCGTTATAAATATTTGTATACCAAAAATGAGGACCTCCTAATTTCATTGTAGGGTTTAAAATTGCTGCTACACCATAAATATGAGGGATAGGGAAAAAATATTTTTTAAATTTTTCTTTCATTGCTTTTATAGCAAGTTCATAAATAGGCCCACCCTCGTTATAATCCACAAATAATGCACATAATGCTGCAATATAAACTAAACAATTAGAAATAGTTGGATAATATTGTCCGGAAAATACATTTGTAGCAGCGTGAAAATGTTCTAAAAAATCTATAAGAGTTTTAACATTAGTCCAATCTTGAGTTGTAAGCATTTCATCATCATCCATACCCCCAACCCGAGCATTGAACGTTGCATTAATAGGGTTCCTATATTCGTAAGCAACTACTAAACTTTCGTACATATAATTCCACCTAGTGGGGCAAGGTTTAGGAACCTTTCTTTCTCTAAGGCCATATTCATCACATTTTTTATAATACTCCCTAAGTCTACTTCTGCGGTTAGAATAAAAAAGCCAATTAAGAGCCATTCTAACCTTTTTAATTTCTACATTTAAAATTCGCATACCATCACCGACAATTAAATGATAAATATGACAAATACATCTAACATGAAATATATTACTAAATGCAGGATTTAATGTGTTTGTAAGAATTCCTACTGCACTAGTGTTACTAGAAGCATTATCCATAGAAATTGACATTATTTTATCATTAATGCAAAAATATCTACAAATATCACCAACAGTGTTAGCGATAAACTTACCTGTGTGACGGGAGTTAATTATTCTATACGCAAGAATGCGTTTTTGCATTATCCACTCCTCGTCTATCCAGTGACTAGTAACAATTAGGTAGTCACAATCATTATTACTTCTACCAATATCGGTGGTAATAGAAATTCTATTAGTTATATGACTAAATAAATACCGCAAATATTGTCCGTATTCATGTTTAAATTTATATATATCGGCCTTCACTAATGTTGCACGAGGCCAACCTTTATAAGTAGGATTAAAAACTTTTCTAATATAATGCACAAAATTAGGATTAGAAGGAAAAGTATACGGTAAACACATAACGGTAACCATCTTTGCTAATTCTTCCCTATCTTTATTTGGATCATAATATAATATACCTCCGGTGACAGTGTTAATTCAAGGTTGAACTAGATTAGAACCTGTAGTAGGGTTACCCGCATTTTCTACACTTGTCCCCTCTAGCAGTGCTTTTAATCTGTTATATTTAGTTTTTTCAGTAGGGTGTGTTTGTATGCGCCTAGTCAAACTACCCGTGGCACTACGGTCTCCGATAAATTTATGCACCAATAATGTAACGACCCGGCCGGTTGCTTTAGAAAATTTCACCCCAATCCTCAATTTAGCTGTTTCCCTAAGTTCATTTCTGCTATTGTGGTTTGCCGGAAGAGTCGGTTCTGAAATTTGGAACATTTTGGGACACTTAGTCCCTAAATGGGAGCTTTAAAGTTGGAAAATAGTTCGTAGTCGGAACATTGTTAAGACGATCTGGGAACGGAAATCTGATGGTTCCATTAGCTCCGTTGGGTGATTTCGGGGTTGGGAGTGCGTTCGGAATGTATTTTGGAGGTCCTTAGCTCAATTAGGCTTGAAATGCCGAAGGTTGAAATTTTGGCGAATCCGAACGATAGGTGAGATTTTGATCCGGGGGTCGGAATGGAATTTCGACAATTTCTGTAGCTTCGTTATGTGATTTTGGATATGTCCGCAAATTTTCAGGTCATTCGGACGTCGTTTGGTCGGGTTTTAGATCGAATGTGCAATTCGGAAAGTTTTAAGAAATTTAGGCTTGAATTCGATGTGAATTATGGGTTTTGATGTTGTTAGACGTGTTTTTATGATTTGAATGAGTTCGTATCGTGTTTTGGAGTATGTTGGTGGTTTTCGTTGGGGTCCGGGAGCCTCGGGATGAATTCGGGGGTCCAAACGGACCAATTTGTGCCAAAAGGCACTGTTGTTCTGCTGCAATAATTGCAGAGAAATTTTGCTCTCCGCGATCGCGGAGATGGCCATGCGATCGCGTAAGGGAGAAATCCTGAGCTCTGCGATCGCGAAGTAAAGTGTGCGATCGCGTAAGTCCGGGAGAGTAAGCATCGCGATCGCGTGAGGTAGTATGCGATCGCGTAGGGTAGTTTGGGGAGCCGGACGAGTTTGTTCTTCGCGATCGCGTTCGTGTCATTGCGATCGCGTAGGGTCGCCGCGTTGTTCACTGCGATTGCGTCCAGGATCACGCAATCACGTAGAGGAAAGTTAGGCCGCCCATATTTTGTGCATCGCGATCGCAAGCCCAGTGCTGCGATCGCGTAGAGTAAAATGGCCTGGCAGTGACTTTAAGTCCAGAACATTTCAGTCGCGGCCTAACACACCAAAACCGCCATTGTTGAGCTCCAAGAGAGGATTTTGAAGGGGAAACGCTGGGATATCATCGGGAAATCATCGGGGGTAAGTTTCTTGACCTTAATTCGTTGGTTTATCATGAAATCCGTGATTATTTCACTGAAAATGGAAGATTAAAGGTGGGTTTGAGCCCTAGGCCTAAATGTTAGAAAATCTTTGATTTGAATGGGCAAACGGAGTCCGATTTCGATAAATTTTATATGCACGGACTCGTATTGAGATAAGGAACCCGAAAATATAATTTTCGTGATTTTTCGATAAGCGTACCGAAAGTCGGGTTTTGGCAACTTGTGGGTTTTGGTGTATTTTGAGTTATTTTGATTGGGTAATGCCCAATTGGCCTATTTTGATGTGATTCTATTGATTTTTATCGGATACTACACTTGTGGAGGCCGACATTCGCGGCAAGAGGGTTATTTCTTAGCGGTTTTGTACCGGAATTGAGGTAAGTGGCTTGTCTAACCTCGTGTGGGGGACTTTCACCCCTAGGATATTATGTGATACTTTAAATGCCTTGTACGCGAGGTGACGGGCGTGTACATGCGCTGGTTGTTGAACACATACTTTACTTAAAATGCTCGATGAGTGATATTCCTGTTTTTAGCTGTTAAATTCGATATTCCTACTCGGTAGCAGTTAGAAAAGCATGATTAGGTAGTATTTAACTGTCTAGTTGCCTAATTGTCTTACTTGAGTTTTCTTGGTAATCGTTGGCGCTGTTTATCGGTGAAGTTATAGTTAAGCATATTATATTTCTCTCTGTGTATTCCTTTACTTGTTGTGTTTGTGGACTGCGGGTTCGATTCCCGGAGCTCCTGAGAATTATTGAGATATGGACTGCGGGTTCGATTCCCAGAGACCCGGAGTGATATTGTTGTGGACTGCGGGTTCGATTCCCAGAGATCCTGAGTTATTGAGATATGGACTGCGGGTTCGATTCCCGGAGATCGTGAGATTTATTGAGATGTGGGCTGCGGGTTCGATTCCTGGAGATCCTGAGATTTATTGAGATGTGGACTGCGGGTTCGATTCCCGGAGATCCCGAGATTTATTGGTGGGGACTGCGGGTTCGATTCCCGGAGATCCTGAGTTATTGAGATATTATTGAGACATAGGCTGCGGGTTCGATTCCCGGAGACCCAGGGGTGCTGTTAATGGGACTGTGGGTTCAATTCCCACAAGTCCTGGACTTGTTTTATTGAGTTGGTTATTTGTTGTTAGCTTAAATTGTAGACGGTTGCAGTAATCATTTTATTATTGTTATTGCGGAAATTATTATCATTTAAACTGTTTATTATTGTTATTATCACTATATTATTGCTTCTCAGTAGGGCCCTGACCTTCCTCGTCACTACTCCATCGAGGTTAGGCTTGGCACTTACTGAGTACCGCCGTGGTGTACTCATGCTACTCTTCTGCACACTTTTGTTGTGCAGATCCAGGTACATCAGGACAGGCTCATACTAAGTGATATCAGCAGCACATTTGGAGACCTCGAGGTACGATCTGCTACGTCCGCGGATCCGGAGGCTCTCCTTCTATTCTGATAGTTTTGGTAGATGTTTCTCCTTCCTTTCGTTGTTTAGATACTCTTTACACATAGAGCCACAATTGTATTTCTCTTTTAGTCTGTGTTATCCGTGGGATTCGGGGTCTTGGTGGTGTGATATACAGTGTGTTCTTGACGGGTGTATGTGCCAAGCAGCACGGATTACACTTTATTTATTTTTCCGCTGTTTCTTATTTAAGTGTTCATAGCTTGTATATTCCACAACGAATTAGGCTTACCTAGTCGTGGGGACTGGGTGCCATCACGACATGTTCACGATTGGTGAACTAGGGTCGTGACAAGTTGGTATCGGAGCTCTAGGTTCATAGGAGTCACGGGACACAGACCGGTTACTTAGAGTCTCGCTGATCGATACGGAGACGTCTGTATTTATCTACGAGGGGCTATGTAACTGTTTAGGAAACTCTTCAATTCTTTGAATTCCTTATCGTGCGCCATTTATTCGGTTGGAGCCTATGTCATATGTTCTTTTGCATCCACTCGTGTATTGAAATTTCGCGCTCGGTATCAAGTATGCGCCGATGGTTCATGACGCTGCAGAGAGATCTCAAGGGAGTCAAGAATTTACTCAACCATTGTTACCGCGTGTCATCCATATCGATAATGCAAGAGAATTGAGAGATCTTCAATTGTGCACATGGGGGTGCACTAGGTTCTGAAATTCGATTGATAAGTACAGTCTTGAGAAGGTTTACTTAACTGCCTAATCGTCACAGCAATGGTAGAATCACAAAGTGGATGTAGATCTAAAGATAGTTGGTGGTAATAAAGACTATATGGTTCATATGAGATATCTATTTAGCGAAGGATTCGGCCAGCATAGATACTGGGGGGATATGAGTTTAACTGTCTTAAGAAAGACATGTGCCAAACGAATGTCTTGGGCTGTCTTATGATGAAGGCGTACAAATGATAAAGGCTATTGTCATGGATTAGCAAGATGTATCTTAAGGCTTCGTGCCAAGTGAAAGGATTTCACTATCAACGATCAAATTATGGGTCATGTGTCATATCAGATTTGGCCTGCGATGTATTTAGGTACTATTCAAAAAGTTCTTGAAAACTTGCGGATGGGCAAGAGTTGAGGCTCGTATGGCATGATGCTGGGACTTTAGATGTTCCTGTGTCCCTAATAAACTCTGCATTTTATTATCAGCAGGGAAATATTTGACAAAGGCTACATGGTGCTTCGTAGGCGTGTGAGAATCATAGTATGTTTTAAGATGTTGTTGGTAGAGAGTGCTCGGTGCATGGAGCGGGATGATGTTTGGTTGTATTGGGATGAGGTCATACCCTATGATGTTAGAGTGCTAATAGAGCACATGTGGTTATATTCGTTGGATCAAGTGGGTTGCAGTTGAATAATAGTAAATGACTTGAGAGAATGGTTCTAATGTGTTCGAGAGTTGTGTAATAGTGGCTTTGGGCTAAGTGGGAGAGTCCCATCGCTTAAGATTGGGTTGCATGGTTAATTACCTGTGTGAATTCTGGATATTAGCGTATTAATGGGTTATTGCTGCTACGGAAAAAGACCATGAGTGGTAATTTAAGTATATGAATTGTTGAATGCATGTTATGTTTAGCCTTACTGGCTCATGTTCAAACTTGAGGGAAAATTCATGATTTATGCCTCGTATAGGTGCGGGCTTTGCGGGAAGTGATTCCGCTGGGTGCTTTATCGAGAGGGTATTCATATGTTATAAAGAAATTCAGTAGAGTTGGTTGCGTACTGGGGCAAGTTAGAACCGGATGGTTCTCAATAGCGATCCTAATGAATTCAAGAGGTAAAGTGTGGTGCCTGATAATTCTGAGTCTATAAGTACAGTTGAGGCTCAAGCTTTTGAAGCAACTTATGAAGAAAGGCACAAAACGATCTATGATGTTTTGACTTGTGGTGTAGTATTTGAGAGACATGAAATGGTCGTCGTTCTTGAGATAGCATGGCCTCGTGATTTAAGGTCACTCGGGGTAAGTGCGGTTGGAATAAGTTAGGTATTGAAGGAAGATATTAACATTTCTAAGGCAATCAAGGATAACCTGGAAGGAAGTAGATTGATCGGCCATAGTTGAGTTGGCGTATTGGTGTCAATGATCGATTCATGCAACGTGATCGAATTATGCATGTGATTTGTGGCGGTGCATTTGAGACTTGTCGGCCACAGTGATTGATGTAATTCTGAAGTATTCTTCTGTTAAGGGCCTGTTATGAGTAGGCAGATCTCGGAAAAGGTTATGGTGGCTTGGACCACTACTTAGAGATTGACATATTCGATGGTTATGAGAATTCGCCGTATGTTGTTATAGTTCTCCTGCGGTGAGCTAAATGGAAAGTATTATGTGATGAAGTATTAGTCTATCGTCAGTTCTAGAGCTATGATGGAAATTGCGTCTATCGTATATCGGCACGTAATGTGCAGTGAGTAGTATGAAATTTGAAGTAAGGACCAAGGTCACGGTTTGGTCAATGAATGTGATATAAAGAGCTCGGATGAGCAGGAAAGGAGTTTCAGTGTTTTGAGTAAGATGGGTATTAACATCAGTATCATTTGAGATCGGTGTTCTGTGAGAAAGGCTTTGCTTCCCGGTTAGGGACTCCTGATCGCTTTTCAGTGTTAGTGCAGTCGGTGGGTTGAATGTGCAGGCCCGTTTAATTATTCGGAAGATGGTGGGAGCTTGACCCACAAGAAGATTGTATAGGTGTGACTTGTAGTCACTTGATTGGTTAGAAATTTAAACCAAGAATGAGGATTTTGGTGATATCATCCATTTGAGAACTTATGTCTGGAGGGCACTCTGCTTATTGGGTTATAGACCTGTGAAATATTATTGACTTAGCTTGGCACGACCAGGATAGACTTAATGTCGGTGGGTAGATTTAGATGTGAAAGTGAGCCTTGCATCAGGCCATTTGTGCTTCTTCCAGCAATGCGCCCTTTATGGAGGTATAGTCGCGGTCTTATTTCGCGGTTAGTTAATTCAAGTAAAGATATATTGCGCCGTATGAGTGTGCGACGGCTTGGTAAGTTCCTTATGTGTTGAGGTTCCGCTCAGCGGTGATGTTATATGAGCATGAGGGCTCTTGAGACTCAGATCTTATATCGCACCTCAGTTGTGCTTGAGTTCATAGCCTATAGCGCTATATGTTTTCATTGAGTATGATATCATGCACCTTAGTGTGCTTATGATCGATATTCAGTATTTTGATGTGACGAGCTATTCAGCTCGACATATGACTCCTTGTGTGAGTCTATATTGTTGGGATCGGATGGCACGCCGCCATGGTTATATTGTTGGGATCGGGTGGCACGCCGCCATGGTTATATTTTTGGGATCGGGTGGCACGCCGCCATGGGTATACTCTTGGGATCGGGTTGCACGCCGCAACGGTGTGATGTTTATTTCAGTATCTATAATTTCTTGTATGTGTTCTGTTTCCTATTTTTCTGAGGAGGTCCGTGATAGTGTGAGAGTTGAATAGTTCTCTCTAGTGTTCGCCTTCCTTTTGTACCACGTACGAATTAATAGCCTACTAGCACATTGTATCATCTTGTGGGACTTTTGATTATGTCTGATGCTAGCACATTGCCTGAGCAGTTCGTACTGGGTGAGATGAGATTATGTGATTTGGGGTCAGTGCAAATTGATTATATGAAGTATATTATAGAGGAAAGGATCATCCTCTGGTTTAGGACAAGGTAATGGATCTTGTCGGGAGTATAGACCCAATGAATTGTTGATTCAGTAGTTGGTTATGGATATCAACACATCTCTTCCATCGTGTCGGTATTGTAAAAGTTGGAACGAGACCTATGTAGATCATGAGGTGTGATGGGAGCATCTGATTCGTTGAATTTTTGGCTAATTTGATCATAAAATATTATCGTGGTCTTGTGGATTTTGTGTTGCAAGGTAAGAATCCAGCAAGGTTATGCAGTCATGTTTGAGGACGGCGCTTGAGGAATATTGAGTGATCTCTTGATGAAAACAAGCCTTACACAGAATTCCGGATGTTGGAATTAGGCTCTAAGACTTAATTGTTTAAACAAGAGGGAATATCTTCAGATATATCAGGCTAATGTGCTCAGTTGAGTCCTAGATTTATTGGCCCTTTTGAGATTTTGAGGCATGTTGGGGAGGTTGCTTATGAGTTGGCCTTACCTCCCAGCCTAGCCGGAGTCCATTCCGTATTTCATGTCTCTATGCTTCGGAGATACCATGGTGACCCGTCACATGGGTTGAATTTCACTTCTGTTCAGCTAGACGAGGATCTGTCTTATGTTGAGGAGCCAGTAGCCATTCTAGACAGGCAAGTCAGGAAGCTAATGTCAAAGAAAATCGCTTCAGCAAAGGTTCGGTGGCGGGGTCGGCCGGTCGAGGAGGCGACTTGGGAGACCGAGCAGGATATGCGCAGCCAGTACCCTCATCTCTTTCACCACTCCAGGTGTGTTTTCTATGCTCGTTCGAGGACGAACGAATCTTTAAGTGTGGGAAGATGTAACGACCCGGCCGGTCGTTTTAGAAAATTTCGCCCCAATCCTCAATTTAGCTGTTTCCCTAAGTTCATTTCTGCTATTGTGGTTTGCCGGGAGAGTCGGTTCTGAAATTTGGAACATTTTGGGACACTTAGTCCCTAAATGGGAGCTTTAAAGTTGGAAAATGGTCCGTAGTCGGAACAGTGTTAAGACGATCTCGGAACGGAAATCCGATGGTTCCATTAGCTCCGTTGGGTGATTTCGGGGTTGGGAGCGCGTTCGGAATGTATTTTGGAGGTCCTTAGCTCAATTAGGCTTGAAATGCCGAAGGTTGAAATTTTGGCGAATCCGAACGATAGGTGAGATTTTGATCCGGGGGTCGGAATGGAATTCGACAATTTCTGTAGCTTCGTTATGTGATTTTGGATATGTCCGCAAATTTTCAGGTCATTCGGACGTCGTTTGGTCGGGTTTTAGATCGAATGTGCAATTCGGAAAGTTTTAAGAAATTTAGGCTTGAATTCGATGTGAATTATGGGTTTTGATGTTGTTAGACGTGTTTTTATGATTTGAATGAGTTCGTATCATGTTTTGGAGTATGTTGGTGGTTTTCGTTGGGGTCCGGGAGCCTCGGGATGAATTCGGGGGTCCAAACGGACCAATTTGTGCCAAAAGGCACTGCTGTTCTGCTGCAATAATTGCAGAGAAATTTTGCTCTCCGCGATCGCGGAGATGGCCATGCGATCGCGTAAGGGAGAAATCCTGAGCTCTGCGATCGCGAAGTAAAGCGTGCGATCGCGTAAGTCTGGGAGAGTAAGCATCGCGATCGCGTGAGGTAGTATGCGATCGCGTAGGGTAGTTTGGGGAGCCGGACGAGTTTGTTCTTCGCGATCGCGTTCGTGTCATTGCGATCGCGTAGGGTCGCTGAGTTGTTCACTGCGATCGCGTCCAGGATCACGCGATCGCGTAGAGGAAAATTAGGCCGCCCATATTTTGTGCATCGCGATCGCAAGCCCGGTGCTGCGATCGCGTAGAGTAAAATGGCCTGGCAGTGACTTTAAGTCCAGAACATTTCAGTCGCGGCCTAACACACCAAAACCGCCATTGTTGAGCTCCAAGAGAGGATTTTGAAGGGGAAACGCTGGGATATCATCGGAAAATCATCGGGGGTAAGTTTCTTGACCTTAATTCGTTGGTTTATCATGAAATCCGTGATTATTTCACTGAAAATGGAAGATTAAAGGTGGGTTTGAGCCATAGGCCTAAATGTTAGAAAATCTTTGATTTGAATGGGCAAACGGAGTCCGATTTCGATAAATTTTATATGCACGGACTCGTATTGAGATAAGGAACCCGAAAATATAATTTTCGTGATTTTTCGATAAGCGTACCGAAAGTCGGGTTTTGGCAACTTGTGGGTTTTGGTGTATTTTGAGTTATTTTGATTGGGTAATGCCCAATTGGCCTATTTTGATGTGATTCTATTGATTTTTATCAGATACTACACTTGTGGAGGCCGACATTCGCGGCAAGAGGGTTATTTCTTAGCGGTTTTGTACCGGAATTGAGGTAAGTGGCTTGTCTAACCTCGTGTGGGGGACTTTCACCCTAGGATATTATGTGATACTTTAAATGCCTTGTACGCGAGGTGACGGGCGTGTACATGCGCTGGTTGTTGAACACATACTTTACTTAAGATGCTCGATGAGTGATATCCCTGTTTTTAGCTGTTAAATTCGATATTCCTACCCGGTAGCAGTTAGAAAAGCATGATTAGGTAGTATTTAACTGTCTAGTTGCCTAATTGTCTTACTTGAGTTTTCTTGGTAATCGCTGGTGCTGTTTATCGGTGAAGTTATAGTTAAGCATATTATATTTCTCTCTGTGTATTCCTTTACTTGTTGTGTTTGTGGACTGCGGGTTCGATTCCCGGAGATCCCAGGGCTATGGGTTCGATTCCCAGAGACCCGGAGTGATAATGATGTGGACTGCGGGTTCGATTCCCAGAGATCCTGAGATTTATTGAGATGTGGACTGCGGGTTCGATTCCCGGAGATCCTGAGATTTATTGAGATGTGGACTGCGGGTTCGATTCCCGGAGATCCTGAGATTTATTGAGATGTGGACTGCGGGTTCGATTCCCGGAGATCTTGAGATTTATTGAGATGTGGACTGCGGGTTCGATTCCCGGAGATCCTGAGATTTATTGAGACATGGGCTGCGGGTTCGATTCCCGGAGACCCAGGGGTACTGAAAATGCGACTGTGGGTTCAATTCCCACAGGTCCTGGACTTGTTTTATTGAGTTGGTTATTTGTTGTTAGCTTAAATTGTAGACGGTTGCAGTAATCATTTTATTATTGTTATTGCGGAAATTATTATCATTTAAATTGTTTATTATTGTTATTATCACTATATTATTGCTTCTCAGTAGGGCCCTGACCTTCCTCGTCACTACTCCATCGAGGTTAGGCTTGGCACTTACTGAGTACCGCCGTGGTGTACTCATGCTACTCTTCTGCACACTTTTGTTGTGCAGATCCAGGTACATGAGGACAGGTTCATACTAAGTGATATCCGCAGCATATTTGGAGACCTCGAGGTACGATCTGCTACGTCCGCGGATCTGGAGGCTCTCCTTCCATTCTGATAGTTTTGGTAGATGTTTCTCCTTCCTTTCGTTGTTTAGATACTCTTTACACATAGAGCCACGGTTGTATTTCTCTTTTAGTCTGTGTTATCCGTGGGATTCCGGGTCTTGGTGGTGTTATATACAGTGTGTTCTTGACGGGTGTATGTGCCAAGCGGCACGGATTACACTTTATTTATATTATTCCGTTGTTATCTTATCTTTAACGTTCATAACTTGTATATTCCGCAACGTGTTAGGCTTACCTAGTCGTGGGGACTGGGTGCCATCACGACATGTTCACGATTGGTGAACTAGGGTCGTGACAAATAATTTTTTACAATAATTACATTGAGCCTTATTTTGATCTCTTAGTTGACTAAAAAATTTCCAAACTAATGACGTTTCTTGGCGTTTAGAAGATTGTCTATTAAAAGTAGGTGTTTGTACAAGTGGGTGTTGTGGTGCATCAGTTGGGTTATTAGCCAGACTAGTATGTGTGTCATCTAAATCCGGTTGGGTTTCATCTACATCCTGTTGAGTTTCATCAAAATCCTGTTGGGTTTCACCAAAATCCAATTGCCTATGAACTTGTAAATTAGGATAAAGAGCAGTCATAATTTCATTATCTAGTTGATCTTCTCGTGAAATATTATGACAAAATTCAGTATCGCTAAATTGAAAACAAGGATTATCACTATCAAGAATAATTGGACCACTAGGACGGGTAGGTCGGGGAACCGGGGGGGGAAGGTTAGTTGGTTGACGACTACTTTCACCAATTTTAGCTTTTCCCTTAGCACTAAACATTTTTTTCAATGAAAATGCCATTTTAATTATAATTATGCAAACAAAATCACACAAAATATATTATTAAAAATTAAGAGTTGGAACGACTTTACCGAATTGATGAACAACTTCTTCAAAATTGAAAATTGCAAATTGTTGAAGACTTGAATACTTCAATTCACCAACTTCACAAAAATTCACAAAATTTGAATAATAATATAAGCAATTGAGAGAGATTGAGAGAGATTAAGATAGATTGATGAATTTGTGAGTTAAAATGAAAGAATGGGGGGGGGGTATTTATAGTTGAGAATTGGGAAAAAGTATAATTATATAAAGTTTGGGGTTATATTAAAGTTTGGGGACCATTTGGCTAAATTTTAAAAACAAAAAACGGCTAAATTGAGGCTCCAACGGCTATTTTTGAAATCTGGCCGTTGGGCCATTTTTTTAAAAAAATATATATATTTTTTTAGAAATTACCGTTAGGACCGCTAAGGCCTGCCTGGACCGGCCCGGGACCGCTAGCCGGTCCCGGTCTTCGCGGTCCCGGTCTCACGGGCTAATTGTATAGGACCGGCCCATGACGGTCTTTTAAGCTCACTTGGGCCCGACACGGTAGGACCGGCCCGCCAGGCCCGCCAGGACCGCGGTCCCGGTCCGGGCCCGGTCCACCAAGCAGCATTAATGATGACCATTGAAATTTCACATGTTTTTGTGTCAGCTTCGTCAAGGGTGCCACTATCTTTGAGAAATCCTGCATAAACACCGATAATAGCCAACAAGACCTAAGAAGCTTCGTATCTCGGTTGCGGTGGTTGGCCTTGACCATTTCTCTACCGCTTCCACTTTATTTGGGTCAACTAAGATCCTTTCATTGGATATAATATGACCTAGGAAGGAAACTCGATTCAACCAAAATTCGAACTTAAAAAACATAGCATATACCTTATGTTCTGTGTGTGTCTGTAGTACCCTCCTCAAGTGTTTTTCATGATCCTCATAAGTCTTAGAGTATACAAGGATATTATCGATAAATACAATTACAAATTTGTCTAGGTACGACCTGAACACCTTGTTCATCATGTCTAGAAATGACGCCGGTTTGTCAGCCCAAAAGGCATCACTAAATCTATAGTGTCCATACCTGGTTTGAAAGTATGTCTTTGGGACATCTTCACAACTGATGGGTAGCTGATGGTATCCTGACCATAGGTCAATCTTTGACAACCTCCTTGCACCGTGGAGTTGGTCGAACAAATCATCAATATACAGTAACAGGTATTTATTGTGTATTGTGACCTACATAGATGAAACATGGAATTAGGAATCCCGCCTATAAGTCTAAATAACTTTGAAAATTCTGAAATGATTATAGTATCATGCACGTGCGTGAAAATGTCATGTCATGTATAGGTTATAGGTGTACATAATATCATCAGGCCTCTAAGGGCATCCATCATATTATCTCGACGACTATGGGCCAAATCATCAACATATACCGACTGATCAGGTGGTGTGCGTATAAAACATAGTAACTTATCCCCATATACATCTATATAAATATAAATACGCGTATATAACCCCCTAACCTTTTTCCCATATCCCATATACATATGTATCATATCAATACGTGTATATAATGCCATATGGTCATGGGTCAATGTATATGTATTAATGAATGAAATGCATGAAAATATCTTAATAATCTCAATATTCCTTTCGGATAATATGCCACATGCATAGAGACCCCTAGTACTTCTATGAATAGAGTCGTTTGAAAGCTGTGCTTTTGCTTGTTTCTTTTTGTATAATTTATATCACGCGAAAAAGAAAGATGGGACAACCTTAACATACTTGGAATAGAGAAAAATTCGTATAATGTTCTTGGAGAAGGTTGCATTGTACTCCTTTAAAACCACAAAATATTACGATGCTACTGTGCTAAGAAATCACATTGCTTGAAGAAATCACGTTGTAGTGTCTTTGTTGGAACTTGTAGGAATTGTAGGAATTTGCAAAAAATTATGTTACTAATGTGCATAAGCTCATGTTTTGACTGTAGTGTTGTTAAGGAATTGTAGGAATATGATATTAGTGGTTGATAACCTACGCTGGCTAGCAGGTAAGCCTACGATGAAATCTATATTGATTACGTTCTATTTCCAAGTCGAATTCTCCATAACCTGCAATAATCCACCGGGTTTTTGATGCTCAATCTTGACCTGCTGACAGTTCGCAGCCCCGTATCATTACTCCTTATCGTTTCTATTTCCTTTCGGACATTATACTAGTTATGGATTTAGCAGAATTTTATTTTAACTTGTAGATGCTAATGACTAGTGACACCCAGGTTAGAGCTGTGTATGGGTGTTCTTCCACGTTTTTATGTTAATATTGGTTGTTTTAGATTTATTTTGTCTTGTTTAAATTGTTCTTAAATGCTTATCTGTTAATAATTAGAAATGGGAAGTGTCGACTTGCCTTGTCTTCACGAGAGGCGCCATCACGACGGGGTTTGGGGTTTGGGTCGTGACAACTCTTGTCAAGACTGAAGTAAAGGGCGAACCGCAAACGGAAATGCGTGGCCGCAGAACCTCCGAAAGGGCATTTTTTTCCCGAAAATTCCAACTTTGTATAAATAGACTAGTTTCACGAAATTAAAACAAGTTTTGAATATTCAAAGTGTTGTGGCCATTTCTTCTTACTTCTTTAGTCAACTTTAGCTTATTTTGGTGATATAACATTGGGTTTTCATATTTTAATCTTTCATTATGAGTTTTATTTAGCCTTGTTCTTGCTTGAATTGGAGAATTAATCGTGACAAATATTAGTTCATGCCTATTTGACTTGGTCTCTACTTGAGAAAGTGAGACATAGTCTAGGAAGCTTGGGTTACAAGAATTTGGGACAAAATCAAGAGATTGATAGTCCCAATTAAAGGGTTGAACATAGATATCGTAGAACCTGACTTGAGCATTTTATCAATTGTTTTGTTCAATAACCATTTGGACTTGAGAAAGTCAAATTGGACAAAATCTCACTTATCGGGAGGTATTGAGTGGTCATGGCCTTAGGCCTTTTACATTATTTGAAAACAACAACAAAAACTATTTCTTGGTTTCCATTATTCATATTGCATAAATTAGATTTAGAAACAACTAAATTTTGTGGAAATGCAATTTAGGTACTTGAGGTACTCATTCTGAATATATACTACTAACCCCCATCTTGTTCCCTGTGGATTCGATCCCAATTTCTTGTTGGATTTTATTATTGCAAATGACCATGTCATACCTTGTTAGAGGCATGCATTTGGACGTGATCAGGGATATGATATATTAACTTGTAAATACACTTTGAATTTATAGAGAGAATCTAGTTTTATGACATGCATACAAAAATAACCTTATTACTGATATTCTTGTCCATATTTTTCCACTATATCCGAGAATAACTCGAATATTCAAATGCTTAAATCATTCATCATTTTCAGAAAGAACATACACGGATTTCATTCTTTCTCGGGTGACTCGTCCATTTTATTTACATAAATGTTATTTATTGTTATTCATCACTACTTAATGCTACATCTCTTCCTTTTGGGTTCTTGAATATTGTCATTATTGTGCAACGTCATACCCTTCGGAATAGATATGTGTGTTATTTATCATAATACCAAGACTTTCATTTTTAGGATATTATTATTAACCAAGATTAACCCTTATTTTCATAAATCTAATTAGTTGAACCAAGATTTATATTTCTGGTCAAACAATTTTGCTCCGTTTGTAGGGATTTCTTAGTTAAATTCTTAGTTTCCTTTAGATCTGCGGCTAACGTGAGTCAGTAACCTCACAAACTACAAGATCTTTCTTTGCACGTACAAAACCAACTTGGCAGGTAACTAAGCAGAGAGGATATAAATGTGAATGCTGTGAAACCTGAGGCAAAAACACGTCCACTGCCTCCCCTAGGCGTGAGAGGTCGCCTCCTCTCCATTATAGCATAACAAAACCCAATGGAAAATGGGATTCCACGTAAAGAAGGGATGCCACCAGGAGCGTAAAACTTCCTTGAAGCATGGTTGGCCAACAAGCCGGTGAGCATGCTCAAATAGCCTACACCAAGAATGACTATAGAAATCGTGCAAGAGCTGGCACAATACAATGGGCAGATCAATAGAGCAACAGACTAAACCCCCCGACACCAGGTATGACTCGCAATGTTACTAATAGAGTAGGTGATAGCACCCTCGCCGCTATTCTAAAGAGGATGGAAGAAATCAAGAATAAAAATAAAACACCCAAAGAGATAAAATGAAAGAATGCTAAGAATGAGTCGACAAGATATTGGGCGCCCCTAAGCTATTGTCAAAGAGGGACGTAGGCAGGTCGTAGAGCTGTCGTACAACAAGGAAGCAGTCCCGCATGCCATATCAATGACCTTGAAAATTCCCTTACCTCAGGATATATGACGTAACGACCGATCCCGAAGATCATATTACTCGTTATGTCATCGCCATGAAAGGCAACGATCTCACCCTCCAACACCAGGTATAACTCACAATTTTACTAACAATGCAGGTGATAACGCCCTCTTTGCTGTTCTAAAGAGGATGGAAGAAATGGAGAATAAAAATAAAGCACACAGAGAGATAAAATGAAAGAACGCTAAGAATGAGTCAACAAATTGGGTGTCCCTAAGCAATTGTCAAAGAGAGACGCAGGCAGGTCCTAAAGCAGTCGTACAGCGACAAAGCTGCCCTACATGCCATATCAAAGACCTTTAAAATGCCCCTACCTCAAAATGGATCCCGAAGATCATATAACTTGTTACGTCATCGCCAGGAAAGTCAACAACCTTACCAAGGACACAAGTGTCTTTTATTTTGCTGAATAAATTTGGCAAAACCCTCACAGAAGGGGCATTAACATACTACTCACAACTACTAACTCGCTCCATAGAAACTTTTAAAGGAATGGCCGATAATGTGTAATGGCACATGCCAAAGCCAAAAAGGCCGAAACAAGGGTAAACGATACATTTGCCAACAAGCAGTTCTTGGGAGAAGGAGTGAGCGACTTCCTCGTCCGCTTCAACGGGGTAAGGATGACTCTATCAAATGTATCAAAGGGAATAACGGTTAGAGCCTTTCAGAATGGATTGAGTAATATGGTTAGAGAGCAACTAGAAAATTGTTGAGCCAATTGATGAAATGTCATCCAACCAATTGGGACAAGATCCGTAATGCTTACTGTGCTAAAATTCGAGCAGATTAGGATGACCTTAACAGACTGACCATCAGCCCATCTTCATACAGTCGAGTCAAGAAAAAAATGAAGAGACAACTATGAGGAAGGCCTATCCAGTCGAGGACCGACTTACTGGAGCAAGAAAGGTATGCCTCTTAATTATATGCTCCCAATTTCTGCTTATCACTGACAGAAATAGTCTACACTCTAGAAAAGCTCGGAACGAAGATAAAGTGGCCATTAAGATGAGGTCCAACCCGAGCACCAGAAAACCGATGCCCTCTTTGAGTTTCCACAAGAACGAGGGCACAAAATAGAAGATTACATCCCCCTCATGTAAGAATTCATGAAAATGATGCAGTAGGGACACCTCTATGAGCTTCTAAGCGACAAGGGGAGAAACAACTTTGCCAGCATCGTAAACACCAAGGTCTGCCAAAGCTGCCATCACCAGCTTGTAATATCAACATGGTCATCAGCGGCAATGACATCGCCGCTATCCACAGCGTGAAATTCACCACCCCTCACAAGCTCAAGCAATCTATCACCCGCTAATGGTACGACAAACTCGAAGAAAATATCATTTTCGACGAATAAGATGCCGACGATTTGACTTTCCTCCATAATGATGCCCTTGTCATTATATGCATTTTAGATACTGATGTCAAATGTATCATAGTGGACGATGGAAGTGGAGCGTGTATTGCCACCCCGTCCTTAACTAAAGGAGACTCCAGGACAAGATAGTATCGCGCTACATCACGCTAACCAATTTTAATAATGCAATTAAGCGGACATCAGGAGATATTACACTCCCCCTCTTAGTTGGAGGCGTGATGTTAGAGACGCTGTTTCATATCAAGGACTAGGCCACCACGTAAAATGCCTTAGTTGGAAGATCGTAGATATATCCCATGAGATCCATCCCCTCTAACCTACACCAAGTAATCAATCTCCCCAAACCTTGGTGAATATTCAACATATGTAGAGAGTAACATACATCCTAGGAGTGATAATCGTATTACCTTAGACATCACGACTACCCAATAGAAAAAAGACAAAGAAAAAAAAGGCATTGCGGTCAATAGGGACGAGGTCTACTCAATATGAGACCACAGACGTCATTATGGATCCCAAAATGATCGAGGCTGCGGAATCTACCATAGAAGACCTTGCCCATGTTCAATTAGACCCATATTACTAGCAAAAAGGCTTACATCAGCTGCAAACTCCTAGAGCCAGGTAAATTCCCTCAATTCTTAACAACTAATGTAGATTTATTTGCCTTCAAGCATCTAGATATGCCGGGCATCCCTAGGGAGATCTCCACACAAATTTTGTGACCCGTTCTAACCCCAGCAAGGCAGGTCAAGCATAATTGCAATCCCGCCATCAACGATGCCGTTCACGAGGAGGTGGAGAAACCATTAGAAAATGGTTCCATCAGGGTATCAAAATACCCTAAATGGATTACCAACGAAGTGATGGTAAAAAAGGAGAATGGAAAATGGGAATAGTGGGTGTGTGTGGATTTCACAAACGTAAACAAAGCATGCCCAATGGACTCGTTCCCATTACCACACACGGACCAACTCATCGACGTAGCGACCGGACACGAGCTGTTGAGTTTTTTGGATGCGTACTAAGTACTTATGGAAGAAGAGAACCAAGATAAAACTATGTTCATCACCTACTAAGGAACATACTGCTATTAGGTCATGCTATTTGTGTGAAGAATACAGAGCCACATATCAAAGACTGGTCACGAAGATGTTCAAAGACTAGCTTGGAAAGACCTAGGAAGTATATATAGATGACATGCAAGTCCGTAAGGGAGAGGATCATATCGAGCATTTGAAGGAAGCTTTCTAGATACAAAGAAGATACAAAATGAAACTAAACCTAGAGAAATGTGTGTCTGCGTAGCCTCTAGAAAGTTCTTGGTTTTTTTGGTGTCACAATGGGGGATCGAGGTCGACCCATACCAAATCAAAGCTATCAAGGGAATACTGGTACTCTTGACTACTAAGAAGCAAGTCCAAAATCTAACTGGTCGATCGTTTCCTTATCGAGCTTCCTCTCATTGTCGTCTGATTGATGTATTAGCATGCTCAAAACTACAACAGTTTCGAATGGACTCCCAAGTGCTTCCAAGATCTGCGAGACTTAAAGGCATATCTAGCATCACTACCTCTACTTTCAAAGTTCGAACCTGAGGAACACCTCCTCGTCTATCTAGCCGTCGCCAAGTAGCAGCAAGAGCAATTATGACCCGCAAAAACAAAGGTACATAATATCCATCTAATACATTAGCAAAACACTCGTTGACACCGAGACGAGGTGCCCGCATTTCAAAAAACAAGCTATGGCAGTGGTCAAAGCTTTATGAAAGCTTAGACCCTATTTCAAGTGCCACCTATCTCGGTCGTTACAACTTTTCCTCGTAAGAGCATTTTGCATAAACCCAAACTATCGGGGAAGCCGGCTAAGTGGGCTATCGAGCTAAGCGAGCACAATATCACATACCGGCCATGAACAAAAATAAAGTCACAATTAATCCTCGATTTCATCTCAGAACTCAGTGAAAAGATAATGCTTGAAATAGAAAAGGAAGCTGTCCAAGAATGCCTCAAGACACATGACCTTTGGGTCCTATACACAGATGGTTTATCAAATGTTTTAGGATCTGGATTGTGACCCATAGTCGAGGTCTCTACAAGAGAAGTAATTGGACAGCCCATAAGGTGCCCAGACATGTCTAACAATGAGGCCACGTATGAGGTCGTAATTGCAGGGTTGAGGCTAGCACTAAAGTATGGGCGAAGGGGTTGAAACTCCATTGCGATTCTCAGCTCGCAGTCACCAAGTCGGGGGGGACTTTCCAAATCAAGGAACAAAGGTTGCAAAAATATCACACCGAGATCTGTAAGCTACTTCCTGAGTTGGGTGAATGGCAGCTCTACCAAATCCCACGTGTGCAAACCTAAATGGACGGCCTTGCCAAACTAGCCATATCTACCAAAAGCATCACGACTGGGGATCAAAGTGTAGTCTACCTCAACTCATCACTAGACCAAATCGAGGTAAGAATCAAAAGCTTAACTTGGGATTGACGCAATCATATTGTCACCTATTTACATGACATCATACACCCAAATAATTAAAAAAAAAAGCCAAGAAACTAAGAACGCAAGCAGCTAGGTACAGTCTCCTCCATATCAACCTGTACAAGAGGACTAACGGCAACCCTCTAGAAAATTGCTTGGGCCCAAACCAGGCCTAGGGCAACCTCTAAGATATCCGTGAAGGCCATTACCGTGCTCACTCTAGCAATCAAGCACTCGTCAGATGCCTCATTCGAGCATGCTACTATTGGCCCACCATGAAAAGGATGCCTGAGACTTCGTCACAAAATGCAAACAATGCCAAAAATATGCCCCAATGATTCACCAAGCAGGCAAACACCTCTACCCGGTCACCTCTCCCGTAGCTGTTCAACAAATGTAGAATAGACATCCTGGGCCCCTCTCCTAGTAGGGTGAGGAAATAAACGATTCCTTTTGGTTTTAACTAACTTTTTCTCTAAATGGGTGGTAGTAGGAGTGTTCGTCCAAATATGGGAACAAGAGGTAGTCACATTTATTTAGAGGAACATCATCTACCGATTTGGCCTACCCAATGAGATCAGTTTTGATAATGGACCCCAGTTCATGGGAAAGAAAACCACTGAATTCTTTGAGAAATGATATATCAAGAGGATACTTTCAATCCCATATCACCCAGCGGGTAGCAGACAAGCATAGGGAAACTAGTCCATACTAAACATCATGAAAAAAACTTCTCTAAGACACCAAGGGACTATGGCCGGAGATACTGCTAGAAGTATTATGGGCGTAACGAACAACTCGGAAGACGAGCACAGGAGAGACGCAATACTCTTTAGTCTATAGGGCTGAGGGAAAAATACCGGTCAAAGTCGCATAACCCAGCCTAAGGTACTCATGGGAAAGCAGCACAAGTAATGATGAGCGTAGAAGGCAGGAACTCGATGAAATCGATGAACAATGAGATATGGCCTATATTAAGAATGGTCGCCCAAAAATAAGCAGAACGCCATTACAACAAGAAAGCAAAGGTCCATCCTCTTAAAGTTGAGGACTATGATACGAATTATTAATGAAAATAGGGATATAGCAAAATACGCAGAATCAACTATAAGATTTAGACCAATAATTGATTGGAAAAACAAGAACCAATTTGAATATGAAGCCTAATTATCTCTATGAACTCAACAATTGTAACTCTAAGCTATAAACACTCAAGAGATTGGAAACTCTTGAAAACCCGAATAAGTAATTAAATAATTAAGCATTCACTACTAATTGCTCACCACCTAAGACTAATTTAGCACTAATGAAAACAATAAAGAAATTAAAGGCACAAACATAAATGGATTAATTAAAAGATAAGGATAAAGGGTGAGACTTGCATGTTTTCAAGTTTATCATTTATCACGTCTACCTAAAATAAATCTTACGGGCTATTTATACTAGAGTGGGTATTTGACTGCAAATGACTCAAATACCCCTAAGCTAATTCTAAGGAGCTTAGTCATTTAATACACGTATAGTTTTCTTGATCTTGACTCCTTTAAAGCGCTCAAATTCTATGATGTTGAGTTGGAAATTGTTAGGCATGCTCATCTGGCATGTATCATCCTCCCCTACGTGAAAGAAATTCATCCGCGCAGTTGGCCCTTGCAAAACCAAGACAAGGCCAAACATAAGTACCAAACCAATCACAATAATCGAAGCATTGTATGTCCAAGCTGAAAGATCAAAGATCACAATTTCGCACTCAAAAGTGACACTCTTATGATATAGCCAAGTGTCATAATCTTTAGAGAATACAACTCCAACACAAATGACACAAATTTGACTCTAAGAAAAATAGTAATCACAAGAAGAATCAAGAGAGTGTAAAATTTCATGGTTCCAAGAAAACCACAATCTTGTATAAATCTCAACAAAGTGCACACATTCATGGTATAACCAAGTGTTATAAGAAGCAATAAATATCATACTCACCAATTCAAAGAAAGATACTACACCTTGATAAGAAACAACTTCGGGGTCAAACACAAATGTTAATCCACAAATACTAACACACTTTCCAACAACTTCAAATGACAACTTAAGAGATACGCCAAGCTTATCATGAATCATCATATAAATGATATCACAATACTCAAACTTAAGAGACTTTACCTCAATGGCCTTAGATAAACACGAGATAAGCATAAGCCAAACGTACATATTATTCTTGCTTTTGGGCATAAGAAGTATGCCAAAGTATTAGTTCAATGCCTTACTTACCTTTAGCAACTTTCTCTTGTTGGACTTCCACAAAATAATCAATAAAGTTAGGTTCTTTTTTTTTTTTTTTTTGATTTGCACCGGGTGTCTCAGTCTCTAAGAGCCCCAACTAATCTCGAGGGTGAATAGGCCCTCGGCAAGGAGTTTCCCACAAGTGCACCCCGGTTAATTCAGGTTTTACCCAATCCGATAGCCCTCAGAAATTGTTTGCACCCAATGGGTTTCGAAGTTGAGACCTTGAAAGGGAGAAAACCCCAAGGCTCAAGTCTATCGTCACCAGGCCAACCCATGAGGATTAATAAAGTTAGGTTATTCTTGCTCATAATGGTCCCTTAAAATACCAAAAAAAACATTCTTGCCTTTTCTCATATAAGCATTAGCAAAATCCAACGGGAATGTTCTCCACACTCATTTGCTCATTTCACCATAAAAATGACTCTTTTTTCCAAAAGAATTAAAATAGAATCAAAAGAATCATCAACACAAGGTGGGGTATCATAAGATTCAACATCACACGCATCACTAGCTAAAGAGTAATTTATCAAAGAACTGGAATTCCCAGTAATGCAAAAGAATTCCTAGCTAGTTGCAAGCCATAATTATTATTCTCACTAAAAGATAAAGAGGTATCAAACTTATCAATGTCATAGCTGTCTTTCAAACTCAAAATATCACCACAATAATTAAACTATCAAGAGTAGAAGGATAAGCTATTTTGCTTTGATACTTATCTAAAGTATTCTCTTTACCTTGCACTTTCTCATTGAATTCTCATAAGTCCTCTTGAAAAGGTAGTTCGATCTTCTTCCAAGCTCTTCAAAGTGGATATAACTTCACATGATGGTTCATTTTCAAAAGTACCTACACAAGTTACAAAACAACTAGAGAAAGAAGAACGTTTAGTAACATTAGACTAAGAAAAACCACACTCTTTCTTTGTTTTCCCTCTTTCTTTTATCTCATTTTCTTTTCATTTTTACTCTTTTGTTGTGAAAGCTCACTCACTTCACTCCACACATTCTCTCCTTTTTTCACTCTAGAGTTGTTACTTTTCTCTCCCTCACTTCTCTCTATCTTTTGTCTCTCATCGTTATTTTTTTCTTTGAATTTTTCAAGGATATTCTCAAACTCATTTGGCCTCTTCCCCTTTGATTCACTTCATCGCTCCTGTATTCGTCATTCAAAACTTATTGAATGTTGTCTAACTCATACAAGGTGTCCTCCTGATAATATTGAAAAAGTGGATTGTTCACCAACTGAGGCTCTTGAAGCGGTATAAGTGGTGGGGGAGGGAGATTGTCCCTCCATAATGGAAATTTGAGGTCTAAATGGTGGTTGGTATGATTGTGGATTCACTAGGGGTGGTGGAAAACAATCTTGGTGGAGTTGTGATTGTGGCACTAGTATTGGTGGGGTTTGATAAGGTTGTAATTGAGGTACATGTAGTGGTTGATGTGTGATTAGAGGTTGGTAGTGGGCAGGTGGTCGATAATTTGGTGGAGGAAAATAAGGTCCTTTTTGGTTAGGTTGGTTGTGTTGCAAATTTTTCCTTTGAAGCATTTGTTGCACTTGTGAAGAAGAGGGTGTAGTAGAGAAATTAGTAAGCGTCATACTACTCTCCCATCCTTGATGCGTCAAGTGAGATTCAGCTATCAAGGAATTCAACGTTGCATCCGTTTGGTGTTTCCATATGGTAATATTGGTGTCACGACCCGAATTTTCCACCATCGCAGTCGTGATGTTGCCTACTCGTGGTAGCTAGGCAAACCAACTTAATTACCTTTTCATCACTAACAATTATTCTAACAGTTTATAACATCAATATAGAACATGAATTCTACTAAGAACAATAGCGGAAGTCTGTCTTATAAATATGAATTAAAATACGAAATAGTCAAAAACAACCTCTACCAAGATTCGGTGTCACATTACTGACGAACCACAAAGAATAAAATAAATACAAAGGTCTGAGAGAAATATAATAGATGTCTGTCTTGAAACAATGAGGCAACAGTCAAAAAGGAAATATAAAGAAGACATGTCGGGCCTGCGGACGCCTACAAGGCTATCTCAGTCTCGTGATATTGAAATCCTTCTCCCGTATTACTGCTGTTGCTGCTCCTCAAAACCCGGCCCTGTGAAAAAGTGCACAGAAGTGTAGTATAAGCGCAACCGACCCCATATGCTGCTAAGTGTCTACCCTAACCCCGGCAAAGTAGTGATGAGGCTAGAATGGACACCACATAAACCTATGTAGTTATAAATATACAACGGAAATGAAATACCAAACAACTAACAAAATGGGAGAGGAAACATTATATGGGGGTTACAATATTACATTAATCCAGAGTAACAGGCTAAAGCAGTTATAGTAACAGAAAACAAAGTACCAACACTCGTTATCATCACATAATATCATCAGCTGTTGCAGCGTGCAACCGGCTCCACAATTATCACTGTTGCAGTGTGCAAACTGACCCATATCATTTATCATAAATCAATGTTGCAGCGTGCAACTCGATCCTTAATATCATTATTGTGGCGTGCAACCCGCTCCTCGATATCATTTAACAGACTGATTTCCCAAAAAACAGTCACAATCAAGAGACATACAAATAAGCACATATTTGACAAACATCCCGGCAAGGGAAAGTATCCAACAAGTTCAACCAAACGTCCCGGCAAGGGAATAACTAACAACACTTTCTTACTTTTCCTCATTTCATAATTCACCATTCTATTTTGAGCCAACACTCCAATTAATCAAGTCAATTCGTATACCTTTAATATTCGTATCACAATTCAAGCCAATGCTCACAAGAATCAATTAATTATTTTACCGTTCACATGTTATTCACAATATTTAAAAATCCTCCAATAAACATGGAGTTCACAGCCAAGACATGATAATCACATTATGAGGACTCACGATCATGCTCGACACCAATGTAAAGATACTCGCCACCATTCGATCACATAGCAATTAGCAACAAGACTCAACTTCTATTCCCTCAAGCTAGGGTTTAACCAAACACTTACCTCAAGCCTTGAAATCCACTTAGTCCTCAACTATCGCTTTACCTCGTGGTTCCACCTCCAATTCGCTCAAATCTAATCATAAATTGCTTGAATATATTAACAAATGCTAATGGAATTATTTTGAATGCATAAAAATGGGTTTCCCAAAGTTTTACTCAAATGTTTCCAAAATGCCCCCAGGCCCACGTTGTCAAAACTCGAGGTTCGAACTAAATTTTGAAATCGGACCTCAAATCGAGGTCCTACTCCCCAATTCATGAAAAACCCAGGTTCTACCCAAAACCCCAATTTCACCCATGAAAATCCTTGATTTCAAGTGGAAAACATGTCAATGATGTTAAAAGTTGAAAGAATTGAGTAAAAATCAACGTACAAATGATTTGGGAATAGTTTGCTCTTGAAAAATTGCATATGGTGTTTTGGTTTTGAAAGAATGGTAAAAAGGGGTGAAAATTCGACTAAGTATAAAATTTTCTGAGCCTCGGATGTGGGAATTGCAAACTAGGGCACAATTGCAAACCCATGCCTGTTAACTCGGGAAATGCGAAGCCAAGTTCGCATTTGCGAACACTGGGTATTTTACCGGACATCGCATTTGCGAAAGGAGGGTCGCATTTGTGACAGAAGGGTTGCATTTGTGATCCGGCCTCCTTCACATTTTCTATCCCAGGCCAACTCCCCAGACTTCACATTTTTGACTCAGTGGTCGCATTTGCGAGTCTCCGATCGCATTTGCGGAAATTGCAGTAGCTAGCATACCAGATTTTTAAAACATGAAAAAAGCAATCTAATGCCTATCCAAAACTCACCCAAGTCCTCGGGGCTCCAAACAAAATATACACACAACCTCAAAAATATCATACGGACTTACTCACGTGATCAAATCGCCAAAATAACATCATTTACATAGTATCAAGCCTCAAAACTCACGATTTTTCTTCTAAACGTTCAAACTTGGAACTTGTAGTCCAAAACACGTCAAACAACGTTCGATTTCGACCAAACTTCACAGAAAGCGCTTAAACAATATATAAGACTTGTACTGTGCATCGTAACAAAAATACGATCGCGATACCATAGCCTTTTAATCAATCTTCATTTCCATTTTCCTTAAAAATTTCAGAAAAACAATTTATTAGAAAAAATCTTTTACTCAGGTTCTATACCTTGGTTTTCAACTCCGGGCAAATGCCCGATTCCAATATTTTTCTACGGGCCTTTCGGGACGGTCAAATCTTGGGTCCGAGTCCGTTCACCAAAAATATTGACCAAAGTCAACTATAATCATATTAATATCAAAATTCTTCAAAGTTTTCATAGAATTCACATATTTCAGCGTAAAAGCTTTCCGGCTACACTCCCAGATTGTTCATGCAAATCGAGGCAAGTGAAAATGAGGTTTTCAAGGCCTCAGAAACACAGAACAAATGAGGAAACAGGTGATTATCCTTTGGGACGTCACATCCCCCACCTCTAAAATAATCAATCATCCTTGAACGGACAAAAGAAAAAAGTACCTGAGTCAGGGAACAAATGCGGATAACGGTTCCGCATATCAGACTCGGACTCCTAGGTCGAGGCCTCAGGGGGCGGACCTCTCCACTGAACACAAATAGAATGAAAGCTCCTAGATCTCAACTAACGAACATGACGGTCTAGAATAGCTACCGACTCCTCCTTATAAGATAAAACTTTTTCCAACTGGAAAGTGCTGAAGTCTAACACATGGATAGGATCGTTGGGATACCTCCGAAGCATAGACACATAAAAAATTGGATGCACGGCTGATAAGCTAGGTGGAAATGCAAGCGTCTCCTACTTTATCAAGAATCTCAAACGGACCAATGTACCTAGGGCTAAGCTTGCCCTTCTTTTCGAACCTCATCACGCCCTTCATAGGTGAAACCGAAACAATACCCGCTCACCAACCATAAAATCTACATCTCGAACCTTATGATCTGCATAACTTTTCTGCCTAGACTGATCTGAACGCAGCCTGTCCTGAATGATCTTGACCTTATCCAAGGCCTCCTGAACTAAGTATGTACCCAACAACCGAGCCTCTCCCGGCTCAAACCATCCAACTGGAGACCGACATAGGCTACTATGCAATGCCTCATATGGAGTCATCTGAATGCTGGACTGGTAGCGGTTGTTGTAGGCAAACTCTGCTAAAGGCATAAACTGGTCCCACGATCCTCCAAAGTCGATGACACAAGCTTGGAGCATATCCTCCAAAATCTGAATATTCTATTCGGAATGACCGTCTGTCTAAGAAGGGAATGTTTTGCTCAACTGAACCTGGGTGCCCAACTCTTGCCGAACTGCTCTTTAGAAGCACGAGGTAAACTGCGTACCCCGATTCGAAATGATAGATATAGGCACCCCAAGAAGGCGGACAATCTCCCGGATATAAATCACAGCTAATCTCTCGAATGAATAGGAGACTGCCACTGGGATGAAATGCACTGACTTAGTCAGCCTATCAATAATGACCCAAATACCATCAAACTTCTTCCGGGTCAATGGAAATCCAGTAATTAAATCCATGGTAATCCTCTCCCACTTCCACTCGGGAAGCTCACTCATCTAAAATAAACCATCGGGCCTCTAATGCTCATACTTGACATGTTGACAGTTGAAGCACTGAGCCACATACGTAATAATGTCTTTCTTCATCTTATGCCACCAATAATGTTGCCGCAAGTCCTGATAGATCTTTGCAGCGCCCAGGTGAATAGAATACCAAGAAATATGGGCCTCCGCTAAGATCGACTCTCGAATCCCATCAATATTAGGCACACAAAATCGCCCCTGTAATCTCAAAACACTATTATCACCTAAGGTCACCTTCGTGGCACCTCCACACTGCATCGTGTCTCTTAGGACACACAAATGGGGATCATCAAACTGCCGATCACAGATACGCTCTAATATAGAAGAACGAGCGACCGTGCAAGCTAATACTCTGCTAGGCTCATAAATATCTAATCTCACAAATCAATTGGCGAAGTCCTCAACATCTAAAGCAAGCGATCTCTCGCTGACCGGTATATAAGCAAGACTACCCATGCTGGCAGACTTCCTACTCAATGCATCAGCCACCATATTGGCCTTACTCGGGTGATATAAGATAGTACATCATAATCTTTCAACAACTCTAACCACCTCATCTGCCTCACATTCAACTCCTTCTGCTTGAACAAGTACTGAATTGTGACGACCCAAAGGGTCATCACTTGTTTATTTAATCATTCCGAGCTTTTGAGGTCTTGAAAACCTCATTTTTAGTTGCCTCGATTTGCGTGCACGGTCCGGGCACAAAGCTGGAAAAGATTTATGTTGAAATATGTGAAATATGTGAAAAAGTAGAAAAAAAATGATATTAATATTGATATGGTTGACTTCGGTCAACATTTTTGGTAAACGGATCCGGACCGAGATTGGATGGTCCCGAGAGGTCCGTAGGAAAATATGGGACTTGGACATGCGTCCGGAGTCGAATTCTGAGGCCTAGAGCCCAAGTTATGAATTTTTATGTGAAATTGTTTTTGATGCAATTATTAAAGGAAATAAATTGATAAACATTGGTATCGGGCTCGTATTTTGGTTCCGACGCCCGGTACAAGTCTTAAATATTATATATGTGATTTCTGTAAAGTTTGGTGACATTTGGATGTCGTTTGAGATGTTTTGGACCTTGAGTTCCAAGTTAAGAAGTTTTGAAAATCAAAAGTATGAAAATTAGGAGTTTGAGGCTCGATTTGATTAAAACGAAGTGATATTGGCGATATGATCGCACGAACAAGTCCATAATGTGTTTTTGAGGTTGTGTACATGTTTGGTTTGGAGCCCGGGGGCTCGGGTAAAGATTTGATAGGCCGTTGGATGAAAATCTGAATTTTGAACTGCTGGTTTTTTCACCCAGCTGTTGGCTTCGCAATTGCGAAGAATTTCTCGCAATTGCGAAGGGGACAGTATAAGGCAAGGCTCGCAAATGCGAACAATTGATCGCAAATGCGAAGCCAGCCTTGTTCGCAAATGCGAACAATTGTTCGCATTTGCGAAGGTCCCCAGTGCTGCCTTGGTTCGCAAATGCGAACCATTGTTCGCAAATGCGAACGTCCCAGTGACTGCCTTGGTTCGCAAATGCGAACCATTGTTCGCAAATGCGAACAATGCCTTATACAGCATGTGTTCGCAAATGCGAACATTAGTTCGCAAATGCGAACTGTTCGCAAATGCGAACAAATGTTCGCAAATGCGAACTTTACACCTTAGCTTATTTTTCAAACTCCAGAAATTGGTCGGGGTTCGCAATTGCGAACCCATGTTCGCAAATGCGAACACAGAGACCTGAAGAACACGGGTTTCAGTCATTTCTTCACATTTTTACAAAACCAAAACACCCGTTTGCGATTCTTCAAGGATTTCTTCTTCATCAAATCGATTGTAAGTCACTTTTTACTTAATTCTTTCAATCCCTAACATCATTAAACATGTTTTTCATTAGAAATCAAATGTTT
The DNA here is from genome assembly GCA_032618575.1 of Nicotiana noctiflora. NCBI lineage: Eukaryota > Viridiplantae > Streptophyta > Magnoliopsida > Solanales > Solanaceae > Nicotiana > Nicotiana noctiflora. The sequence continues at coordinate 176,144 of JASVEL010008172.1, read as the reverse complement.
TCATGGTAAAATTCTTGTTTTTGTTAGAAAATAGGGTTTTTCATAAATTTGGGAATTTGACCTCGAATTGAGGTCCGATTTTGAAACAAATTATATACATGAACTCGTGGGGGATGGGTAACCGGATTTTGGTCCTAACCCCGAATTCCGACCATGTGGGCCCGGGGTTGAAATTTACTATTCATGGAGAATGTTGTAAAAGTGTTATTTGGTATTAAGAATTAGTTTGTTGAGTAGAATTGATGATATTAAATCAATTGTGTATAGATACGGTTGGATTGGAGCCAAATTGAAAGAAAAGACATTTCCACGGGGTGAATTGTTCATAAGCATTCGAGGTAAGTGTTTGTTCTATCCTAGCTTGAGGGAATAGGATTATGTGTTATGTGTTATGTGATCGAGTGCGGTGTATGGGCTGTGGTGACGAGCATCCATACACTGGCGTCTAGTATGACCGTGAGTCGTTGGAAAATGATTATTTGAGATATATTACAGGATGAATTGTTATTGTTCTCCCTTGTTGGGACTTGTTGTGAAGATAATTATTGATTGCCCTTGATGGGACGATTTATGAATTGTTGTTTCTTTCTCTGCCCTTAATTGTGATTGTTATTTGGGTGAGGAAGAGTGATAATGCACGAAGGGTGATGCCGTGCCATGTTTATTTATTTATGCACGAAGGTTAATGCCGTGCCATGTTTATTTATTGATTATGCACGAAGGATCATGCCGTGCCCTGTTATTGAACCATGTACGAAGGATCATGCCGTACTATGGATGTGAGGATGAGAGTAAAAGCACGAAGGGTGATGCCGTGTACTTTATTTGTTTATTTGGTGAGGATGAGAGTAAAAGCACGAAGGGTGATGCTGTGTACTTTATTTGTTTATTTGGTGAGGATGAGAGTAAAAGCACGAAGGGTGATGCCGTGCAATTGCTTGCTATTTCTTGAAGTGATATAATTCGTGTTTACATTATATTTTGTTTTCTTTGTGAAATTATTAACTGTGGTTAATTGTTGGATTCTTTAAGATATTCCTTATTGTGTTAATACTTGATTATTTCTTGTTATTTTGTGGTACACATATATATATATTGAATTGCACGGGGTTATGTGGGTGTCTGGTCCTAGGCTTGTCACTACTTCGCCGGGATAGGCCAGGCACTTACCAGCACATGGGGTCGGTTGTGCTGATGCTACACTTCTGTGCGTTTTTGCACAGGTCCAAGTTACGATCAGGAGCAGCAGCAGTAGTAAGTAGATTGCGTGGGAGCTAATCATATTTGAGACCGAGGTAGCTTACAGACGTCCGCAGGCCCGGCGTCTCTTTCTTTATTTATGTTATTAGCTGTAGTCTCTTTGTTTCGAGACAAACAGAATTATGTTATATTTCCTTCAGACTCTTATGTGTAGTATTCCATAGTAGTTTGTGAGTTGGTGACTCCACGTCTTGGGTAGAGGATTTCAGTATGATTTTCATCTTGTAATTAGTTATTTCTATTTCGATAAAGTATTCCACATTTATTTATTTAAAATTGTGTTAAAAACAGGATATTATGAATACAGTGGCTTGCCTAGCTACCACGAGTAGGCGCTATCACGATCCCGATGTTGGGGGAAAATCCGGGTCGTGACAAGTTGGTATCGAAGCTCTAGGTTACATAGGTCTCACCACTCACGAACAAGCTTAGTAGAGTTTGAGAGGTAGGTACGGAGACGTGTGTACTTGTCCTCCAGAGTCTATTGAGTTAGGAAAAAGTCTCTCATTTGTTCTTTCTTGTCGTGCGACTTGTTCCTCAATTATTGATTGAATTTCTATTCTGTCCTTTCGCAGATGGTAAGGACACGCACTTCTTCGTCCGCTGACCAGCAGCCTGAGCCCCAGACAGCTCCTGTGAGGGGCGGGGGTCAAGGCCGTATCAGAGGCCGTGGTAGGGGTAGAGCTCAGCCTCAGGCAGCTACCCCAGAGGTGGAGCCTCATATTGAGATTGAAGAGGAGGTTCCGGTTCCAGCAGCTCCAGCGGGCCCAGCTCAGGTCCCAGGAGAGGCTTTGATTACCCCGGATCTCCGGGATGCTTTGGTCAAGAATAGCGGGATTTATGGATAGCATTGCCGGAGCGGGTCTATTATCGGTTGCCCCAGCTACTTCTCAGGCTCTGGAGGAGGGGCCCAGACTCTATTGCTCGTACTCCGGAGCCGGTAGCTCCTCGGCCTCGAGCACCGGTAATCCGGCCACGGCTGTGGCTACTCAGTCAGGTACCACAGCTTATGCCGGCGATGGAGCGGCCATGACTTTCGATTCGTTATGGAGGCTTGATCGGTTCTCCAAGCTATTTACCACTACATTCAGTGGTGCCACATCAGAGGATCCTCAGGACTTCTTATTCAGTTGCCGTGAGATTCTCAAGACTATGGGGATCGTGGAGACAAATGGAGTTGACTTCTGTACATTCAGGCTTGCAGGGATCCGCCAAGACTTGGTGGAGAGATTATTGCCTGACTCGACCAGCAGGGTCCCCAGCTCTATCATGGGACCGGTTTGCGGAACTATTTATGGAGAAGTTTCTCCCTACTACTCGGCGGGATTTACTTCGGAGGCAGTTTGAGCGCCTCCATCAGGGCACTATGACAGTTACACAGTATGAGACGAGATTTATTGACTTGGCTCGTCATGCGGTGGTGATACTTCCCACGGAGCGGGAGAGGGTCTGCAGATTTATAGATGGGCTTAATCGGCCGATTAGACTCCAGATGGCTATGGGCGTGGGGAGTGACATATCATTTCAGGAGGCAGCCAATGCAGCACGCAGAGTTGAGATGGCTCTTGCTAGGGGAGGCGGTTATTCTTCGGATAAGAGGCCTCGTCATACAGGTAGATTTGGTGGTTCTTCCTCTGGTAGCAGAGAATCCTTTGATAGAGGCCAGTCTTCCGGGCCTTTTCATTCCGCCCTTCAGGCTTCACAGGGTGGATCAGGTGATCGTGGTTCTCGGGGGTATTATTCAGACCAGTCTCCTATTAGTGCTCAGCCTCTTCAGAGCGTTCGTGGAGGCCATTCAGGTCGTCAGGGCCAGCAGCCCTATCAGTCTAAGAGTTGCTACGGTTGTGGCGACCCAGGTCATTTTATCAGGAATTGCCCTATAGCAGCGGGCAACTCTCAGCAGCGAGGTCCTCGTCCTATGATTCAGGCCCCAGCTGACCCTCAGCCTGCCCAGCCAGCCAGAGGCGGGGGTAGGGATTATAGAGGTGGAGGTCGAGACCGTAGAGGTGGAGACCGGCCAGCGAGAGGTAGAGGTCAGCCAGTTGATGGTCGTCCTAGAGACGCAGCTCAGAGGGGAGGTGCAGATCCCCGATTCTATGCTTTACCAGCCAGGCCAGAGGCAGAGGCATCAGATGCTGTGATTACAGGTACTATTCTTGTGTGTGACAGAGGTGCTTCAGGTATTATTTGACCCTGGATCTACCTATTCCTATGTGTCTTCCTACTTCGCACCGTATTTGGCTGTGCCCGGCTATGCTCTGGATATTCCAGTTTATGTGGCTACACCAGTGGGTGACTCCATTGTAGTCGATCGGGTGCATCGTTCGTGCGTAGTTATATTTGGGGGCCTTGAGACCCGTGTTGATCTGTTGCTCTTGGATATGGTAGATTTTGATGTCATATTGGGGATGGACTGGTTGTCCCCATACCATGCTATTCTTGATTGTCATGCTAAGACTGTCACCTTAGCCTTGCCGAATCACCCCGATTAGAGTGGAAGGGTACCTCAAGCCACTCCGTTCGCACTGTTATTTCTTATGTTAAGGCTCGACGTATGGTCGAGAAGGGTGTTTAGCTTATTTGGCTTATGTTCGTGATTCCAGTGCAGAAGTTCCTTCCATTGATTCAGTTCCTATTGCACGGGAGTTTCCTGAGGTTTTTCCTTCGGACCTGCCGGGCATGCCACCCGATAGGGATATTGATTTCTGTATTGATCTGGCACCGGGCACTCAGCCCATCTCTATTCCACCCTATCGTATGGCCCCGCCGGAGTTAAAGGAGTTGAAGGATCAGTTGCAGGACCTTCTTGAGAAGGGTTTTATCAGGCCCAGTGTTTCCCCCTAGGGGGCACCTGTATTATTTGTAAAGAAGAAGGATGGCTCGATGCGGATGTGTATTGATTACCGGCAGTTAAACAAGGTGACTATCAAAAATAAATATCCACTGCCGAGGATTGATGATTTGTTTGACCAGCTCCGGGGAGCGAGGGTATTCTCTAAGATAGACTTGAGGTCAGGCTACCATCAGCTGAAGATCAGGGCGGCTGACATTCCTAAGACAGCCTTTCGCTCTAGATATGGGCATTATGAGTTCTTGGTCATGTCCTTCGGGTTGACCAATGCCCCAGCAGAATTCATGGAGTTGATGAATCGAGTATTCAGGCCTTACTTAGATCTGTTCGTGATAGTCTTCATAGATGACATCCTGGTGTACTCCCGCAGCCAGGAAGAGCACGAGCAGCACCTCAGAGTGGTTCTTCAGACTCTGAAGGATAATCGACTATATGCCAAATTTTCAAAATGTGGGTCCTGGTTGAGTTCAATGGTATTTTTGGGTCATATCGTATCGGTGGAGGGTATTCAGGTGGACCCAAAGAAGATTGTGGCAGTCCAGAATTGGCCTCGACCAGCTTCAGTGACCGAGATCCGGAGTTTCTTGGGGTTAACAGGTTACTACCGTCGATTTGTAGAGGGGTTCTCTTCTATTGCAGCCCCGATGACCAGGTTGACCCAGAAGGGTGTCCAGTTTCAGTGGTCAGAGGAGTGTGAGGCGAGCTTTCAGAAGCTCAAGACAGCCTTGACCACCGCACCGGTGTTGGTACTACCTACGGGTGCAGGGCCTTATACAGTTTATTGTGACGCATCTCGTACAGGGCTTGGAGCGGTATTGATGCAGGATGGTAAGGTTATCGCTTATGCTTCGAGGCAGTTAAAGATACATGAGAAGAATTATCCGGTTCATGATCTTGAGTTAGCAGCAGTGGTTCATGCCTTAAAGATCTGGAGGCATTATCTTTATGGTGTGGCATGTGAGGTGTACACTGATCACAAAAGCTTACAGTACTTGTTCAAACGGAAGGAGTTGAATCTACGACAGCGGAGATGGTTAGAGTTGCTAAAAGACTATGATGTTACTATATTATATCACCCAGGTAAGGCCAATGTGGTGGCCGATGCATTGAGTAGAAAGTATGCCGGCATGGGTAGTCTTGCATATATTCCGGTCAATCAGAGACCATTAGCTTTAGATGTTCAGGCCTTAGCCAACCGGTTCGTGAGATTAGACATTTCTGAGCCTAGCAGGGTGTTAGCCTGCACGGTCGCTCGTTCTTCATTATTAGAGCGCATCCGTGAGAGGCAATTTGATGATCCTCATTTGCGTGAGTTGAGAGATACAGTACAGCGGGGAGGTGCCACACAGGCAAACCTAGATGATGATGGGGTATTGAAATTGCAGGGTCGAGTTTGTGTGCCCAATGTCGAAGGGATTCGAGAGTTGATCTTAGCGGAGGCCCACAGTTCGCGGTATTCTATTCACCCAGGCGCCGCGAAGATGTACCAGGACTTACGGCAGCACTATTGGTGGCACAGAATGAAGAAAGATATCGTTGCGTATGTCGCTCGGTGTCTAAATTGTCAGCAGGTGAAATATGAGCACCGGAGACCTAGTGGTGTATTCCAGAGGATTGAAATTCCCGAGTGGAAATGGGAGCGGATCACTATGGACTTCGTTACTAGACTTCCTTTGACTCGGAGGAAATTTGATGCTATTTGGGTCATTGTTGATAGGCTGACCAAATCAGCACACTTTATTCCAGTATCTGTCTCCTACTCGTCGGAGAGGTTAGCGGAGGTTTACATTAGGGAGATTGTTCGTCTCCGTGGGGTGCCAGTATCTATTATCTCTGATCGGGGTACGCAGTTTACCTCGCGGTTCTGGAGAGCGGTCCAGCAGGAGTTAGGCACCCAGGTTCAGTTGAGTACAGCATTTCATCCTCAGACGGATGGCCAGTCCGAGAGGACTATTCAGATTCTTGAGGACATGCTTCGAGCCTGTGTTATTGATTTCGGAGGTTCGTGGGACCGGTTTCTGCCATTAGCAGAGTTCGCCTACAATAACAGTTACCAATCTAGCATCCAGATGGCTCCGTATGAGGCGTTATATGGTAGGCGATGTCGATCACCAGTTGGATGGTTTGAACCGGGAGAGGCTCGGTTGTTGGGTACAGACTTAGTTCAGGAGGCCTTGGATAAGGTCAAGACTATTCAGGAGAGATTGCGTTCAGCTCAGTCCAAGCAGAAGACTTATGCGGATCGTAAGGTTCGAGATGTAGATTTCATGGTTGGTGAACGAGTATTGCTCCGAGTGTCGCCTATGAAGGGCGTGATGAGGTTTGGGAAGAAAGGCAAGCTCAGCCCTAGGTATATTGGTCCATTTGAGATTCTAGACAGAGTGGGAGGGGTGGCTTACAGATTAGCTTTGCCGCCTAGCTTATCAGCCGTGCATCCGGTTTTTCATGTATCTATGCTTCGGAGATACCACGGCGATCCCACACATGTGTTAGACTTCAGTACTGTCCAATTGGACAATGATCTATCTTACGAGGAGGAGCCGGTAGCCATTCTAGACCGGCGGGTTCGACAGTTGAGGTCGAAGAGTTATCCTTCTGTACGTGTTCAGTGGAGAGGTCAGCCTCCTGAGGCATCGACCCGGGAGTCCGAGTCTGATATGCGGAGCCGTTACCCACACTTGTTTCCTGACTCAGGTACTTCTTTCTTTTGTCCGTTCGAGGACGAACGGTTGTTTTAGAGGTGGAGATTGTGACGACCCAAAGGGTCATCACTTGTTTATTTAATCATTCCGAGCTTTTGAGGTCTTGAAAACCTCATTTTTAGTTGCCTCGATTTGCGTGCACGGTCCGGGCACAAAGCTGGAAAAGATTTATGTTGAAATATGTGAAATATGTGAAAAAGTAGAAAAAAAATGATATTAATATTGATATGGTTGACTTCGGTCAACATTTTTGGTAAACGGATCCGGACCGAGATTGGATGGTCCCGAGAGGTCCGTAGGAAAATATGGGACTTGGACATGCGTCCGGAGTCGAATTCTGAGGCCTAGAGCCCAAGTTATGAATTTTTATGTGAAATTGTTTTTGATGCAATTATTAAAGGAAATAAATTGATAAACATTGGTATCGGGCTCGTATTTTGGTTCCGACGCCCGGTACAAGTCTTAAATATTATATATGTGATTTCTGTAAAGATTGGTGACATTTGGATGTCGTTTGAGATGTTTTGGACCTTGAGTTCCAAGTTAAGAAGTTTTGAAAATCAAAAGTATGAAAATCAGGAGTTTGAGGCTCGATTTGATTAAAACGAAGTGATATTGGCGATATGATCGCACGAACAAGTCCATAATGTGTTTTTGAGGTTGTGTACATGTTTGGTTTGGAGCCGGGGGGGCTCGGGTAAAGATTTGATAGGCCGTTGGATGAAAATCTGAATTTTGAACTGCTGGTTTTTTCACCCGGCTGTTGGCTTCGCAATTGCGAAGAATTTCTCGCAATTGCGAAGGGGACAGTGTAAGGCAAGGCTCGCAAATGCGAACAATTGATCGCAAATGCGAAGCCGGCCTTGTTCGCAAATGCGAACAATTGTTCGCATTTGCGAAGGTCCCCATGCTGCCTTGGTTCGCAAATGCGAACCATTGTTCGCAAATGCGAACGTCTCGGTGACTGCCTTGGTTCGCAAATGCGAACAATGCCTTGTACAGCATGTGTTCGCAAATGCGAACATTAGTTCGCAAATGCGTGAACTGTTCGCAAATGCGAACAAATGTTCGCAAATACGAACTTTCCACCCTTAGCTTATTTTTCAAACTCGAGAATTGGTCGGGGTTCGCAATTGCGAACCCATGTTCGCAAATGCGAACACAGAGACCTGAAAAACACGAATTTCGGTCATTTCTTCACATTTTTACAAAACCAAAACACCCATTTGCGATTCTTCAAGGATTTCTTCTTCATCAAATCGATTGTAAGTCACTTTTTACTTAATTCTTTCAATCCCTAACATCATTAAACATGTTTTTCATTAGAAATCAAATGTTTTCATGGTAAAATTCTTGTTTTTGTTAGAAAATAGGGTTTTTCATAAATTTGGGAATTTGACCTCGAATTGAGGTCCGATTTTGAAACAAATTATATACATGAACTCGTGGGGGATGGGTAACCGGATTTTGGTCCTAACCCCGAATTCCGACCATGTGGGCCCGGGGTTGAAATTTACTATTCATGGCAGAATGTTGTAAAAGTGTTATTTGGTATTAAGAATTAGTTTGTTGAGTAGAATTGATGATATTAAATCAATTGTGTATAGATACGGTTGGATTGGAGCCAAATTGAAAGAAAAGACATTTCCACGGGGTGAATTGTTCATAAGCATTCGAGGTAAGTGTTTGTTCTATCCTAGCTTGAGGGAATAGGATTATGTGTTATGTGTTATGTGATCGAGTGCGGTGTATGGGCTGTGGTGACGAGCATCCATACAATGGCGTCTAGTATGAGCGTGAGTCGTTGAAAAATGCTTAATTTGAGATATATTACAGATGAATTGTTATTGTTCTCCCTTGTTGGGACTTGTTGTGAAGATAATTATTGATTGCCCTTGATGGGACGATTTATGAATTGTTGTTTCTTTCTCTGCCCTTAACTGTGATTGTTATTTGGGTGAGGAAGAGTGATAATGCACGAAGGGTGATCCCGTGCCATGTTTATTTATTTATGCATGAAGGTTAATGCCGTGCCATGTTTATTTATTTATTTATGCACGAAGGATCATGCCGTGCCCTGTTATTGAACCATGTACGAAGGATCATGCCGTACTATGGATGTGAGGATGAGAGTAAAAGCACGAAGGGTGATGCCGTGTACTTTATTTGTTTATTTGGTGAGGATGAGAGTAAAAGCACGAAGGGTGATGCCGTGTACTTTATTTGTTTATTTGGTGAGGATGAGAGTAAAAGCACGAAGGGTGATGCCGTGCAATTGTTTGCTATTTCTTGAAGTGATATAATTCGTGTTTACATTATATTTTGTTTTCTTTGTGAAATTATTAACTGTGGTTAATTGTTGAATTCTTTAAGATATTCCTTATTGTGTTAATACTTGATTATTTCTTGTTATTTTGTGGTACACATATATATATATTGAATTGCACGGGGTTATGTGGGTGTCTGGTCCTAGGCTTGTCACTACTTCGCCGGGATAGGCCAGGCACTTACGAGCACATGGGGTCGGTTGTGCTGATGCTACACTTCTGTGCGTTTTTGCACAGGTCCAGGTTACGATCAGGAGCAGCAGCAGCAGTAAGTAGATTGCGTGGGAGCTAATCATATTTGAGACCGAGGTAGCTTGCAGACGTCCGCAGGCCCGGCGTCTCTTTCTTTATTTATGTTATTAGCTGTAGTCTCTTTGTTTCGAGACAAACAGAATTATGTTATATTTCCTTCAGGACTTTTATGTGTAGTATTCCATAGTAGTTTGTGAGTTGGTGACTCCACGTCTTGGGTAGAGGATTTCAGTATAATTTTCACTTTGTGATTTGTTATATCCATTTCGATAAAGTATTCCGCATTTATTTAATTAAAATTGTGTTAAAAACGGGATAGTATGAATACAGTGGCTTGCCTAGCTACCACGAGTAGGCGCCATCACGATCCCGATGTTGGGGGAAAATCCGGGTCGTGACATGAAGGCTCTTGTGATCCGTGTACACCTCACACGTTACACCATATAGATATTGCCTCCAAATCTTTAAAGCATGAACAACTACTGCCAACTCTAGGTCATGAACCAGATAATTCTTCTCATGGATCTCCAACTGTCTCGAAGCATAGGCATTAACTTTACCATCCTGCATCAATACTACTCCAAGCCCAATACGGGAAGTGTCACAATAGATTGTGTAAGGTCCTGAACCTGTGGGCAAAACCAACACTGGTGCCGTAGACAGAGTTGTCTTGAGCTTTTAAAAGCTCGCCTCACACTCATCTGACCATCTGAACAGAACACCCTTCTGGGTCAATCTGGTCATCGGGGCTGCAATAGACGAAAATCCTTCCACGAACCGATAGTAATAACCTAGTAACCCCAAGAAACTCTGAATCTCGGTCACTGAAGCTAGCCGAGGCCAATTCTTCACTGCCTCAATCTTCTTTGCGTCCACCTAAATACCTTGTACTGATACAATATGACCCAAAAATGCAATCGAACTAAACCAGAACTCGCACTTCGAAACCTTAGAATATAACTGACTATCCTTCAAAGTTTGGAGAACCATTCTAAGGTGTTGCTCGTGCTCTTCTCGGCTGCGGGAGTACACCAGAATATCATCTATAATGACTACCACAAACAAGTCTAGAAAAGGCCGGAACACTCGGTTCATCAACTCTATAAATGCTGCTGGGGCGTTGGTCAACCCAAATGACATGACCAAAAAATGTATAGTGCCCATACTGAGTGTGTAATGCTATCTTAGGAACATCAGATGCCCTAATACTCAGCTGATAGTAGCTAGATCTCAAGTCTATCTTTGAGAACACCCTTTCTCCCTGAAGCTGGTCAAACAAGTCATCAATCCTCGGTTGTGGATATTTGTTCTTTATCGTCACCTTGTTCAACTACCGGTAATCAATACACATCTGCATCAAACTATCCTTCTTCTTCATAAATAACACCAGTGCAACCCACGGAGAAACACTAGGCCTAATAAAACCCTTATATAGTAAATCCTACAACTGGCCCTTTAACTCTTTTAACTCTGACGGGACCATGCGATACGGCGGAATATAAATAGGCTGTGTGCCCGGAACCAAATCAATACAGAAATCAATATCACTGTCGGGCAGCATACCCGACAAGTATGAAAGGAAAACCTCGGGGAACTCCTTAAGAATAGGAATAGAGTCAATAGAAGGAACTTCTGCGTTGGAGTTGCGAACATATGCCAGATAAGCTAAACACCCCTTCTCGACCATGCGTCGAGCCTTAACATAGGAAATAACACTAAGAGTGGCATAATCTGAGGTCCCTTTCCACTCTAGTCTGGGTAACTCTAGCAAGGCCATGGTCACCGCCTTGGCATGGCAATCCAAGATGGCATGATATGGGGACAACCAATTCTTCCCCAATATAATGTCAAAATCCACCATGTCTAATTGCAGTAGATCAAAACGGGTTTCAAGACCCTCAATCACTACCACACAGGAATAGTGCACCTGGTCGACTACTATGGAGTGCCCTACCGGTGTAGACACATAAACAGGAATGTCCAAAGCATAACTAGACATAGCCAGGCAGGGTGCAACATAGGAAGACACATATGAATATGTAGACCCAGGGTCAAACAGCACTAACGTATCTCTATTACAAACTAGAATAGTACCTGTAATAACAGTATCTAACGGCTCTGCCTCTGGCCTGGCTGGTAAAGCATAAAACCGGGGCTTAGTCCCATTTCCCTGAATCATGTCTCTAGGACAATCGGCCACCAGCTATCCCCTACCTCTGGCGGTATGGCCTCCGCCTCTATGATCTTGACCTCCACCTCTATGATCCATACCCTCACCCCTGGCTGGCTGGGTAGGCTGTGGGTCAACTGGTGCCTGAATCATGGAGCGAGGACCCTACTGCTGTGACTGTCTGACCTTCAATCTCGGGCAAGATCTCCTGATATGACCATACTCACCACACTCATAACATCCCTCTGTACGATGAGAATATCCCTGACGGCCTAAATGACCTCCACGAACACTCGGAAGAGGTTGTGCACTAATGGATTGCTGATCAAAATACTGCCCACAAAAACCACGATCACCTGAGACACCATGTGAAGCCTAGAGGGCTGACTTAAAAGGCCTGGAAGATTGGCCCCTATCATAAGAATCCCTGCATCCAGATGAGGCACCACCTAATCGATCTGAGTGACAGGGCTTCTTGTCTGCCCTATAACTACCCCCTATGGTAGAACCATCTCGATCCTTCAGGTCACATTAGCCGCCTTCTGAAAAGTAATGCCACTACCCGCCTCCCTGGCCATCTAAAGACGAATAGGCTAGATCAAACCATCAATAAATCTCCCCACCCTCTCCGTCTCAGTGGGGAGTATGACGAGGGCATGGCGAGCTAGATCGATAAAATAGGTCTCATATTGAGTAACCATCATAGACCCCTTCTGGTGGCGCTCAAACTGCCTCCGATAAGCATCCCTCTAAGAAACAAGAGGAAACTTCTCGAAAGATAACTCCGAGAACTGATCCCAAGTCAAAGGTGGCGACCCTGTTGGTCTGGCTGAACAGTCTTCCCTCCACCAAGTCTTGGAAGATCCAGATAAACAAAAAGCAGCAAAATCAACTCCATTGGACTCCACAATGCCCATGTTTTGAAGAACCTCATGGTGGCTATATAAGAAATTTTTGGGGTCCTCAGAAGAAGCTCCGCTGAATGTAGCAGTGAAAAGCTTGGTGAATCTATCCAACCTCTATAAAGCATCTGCGTACATAGCCGCTCTATCACCGATCTGTGCAACTACCCCCGACTGAATTGTCGCAACTATCTGAACCAGTGGAACCTAAGTGTGGGAGCTACTTACTCTAGAGTACGTGTAACAGGAGTCTGGGCTCCTCCTTTTCCTGGGAAGTGGCTGGTGCTGCTGGAAGCAATCCTGCTCGGATGACACTCTCCGTGAGGACAACCAACCGGACCAAGGCATCCTGAAGAACTGGGTAGCAATAAACCTCTCCAGGACCTGAGCTGGGCCCACCGGAACTCTCGGGGCTGGGGCTGGAACCTCCTTGTCAAGGCCAACTTGAGCGTCCGCCACTAGTGTTGATGCTGGTGGCTGGGCCCTACCCCTACCTCGGCCGCTAGCATGGCCACGTCCTCTGCCCTTAGCGGTAGCTGTCTGGGGCTCAGAGTGATGATCGAAGGATAAGGAAGCGCGTGTTCTCGCCATCTGCGAAAGAATAGAGTAGAAATTCAATCAGCATTTTGAGGACACTAATCGTACGACAAGAAAGAACAAATGAGAGATTTTTCCTAACTCAATAGACTCTGAGGAACAAGTACAGACGTCTCCGTACCTACCCCTCAGACTCTACTAAGTTTGTTCATGAGTTGTGAGACCTATGTAACCTAGTGCTCTGATACCAACTTGTCACGACCCGGATTTCCAACCATCGCAGTTGTGATGGAGCCTACTCGTGGTAACTAGGCAAGCCAACTTAATTACCTTTTCATCACTAGCAATTACTCTAACGGTTTATAACATCAATATAGAACATGATGTCTAATAAGAACAATAGCGGAAGTCTATCTTATAAATATGAATTAAAATGCGGAATTGTAAAAAACAACATCTACCTAAGATTTGGTGTCACATTACTCATGAACCACTAAGAATAAACTAAATACAAAGGTTTGAAATAAATATAACAGCTGTCTATCTCGAAACATTAAGGCAACAGTCAAAAATAAAACATAAAGAAGAGACGTCGGGCCTGTAGACGCCTGCAAGGCTACCTCAGTCTCGTGATAATGAAATCCTACTCCCGTACTACTATTCTTGCTGCTCCTTAAAACTTGGACCTGTGCAAAAATGCACAAAAGTGTAGCATCAGCACAACCGACCTCATGTGCTGGTACGTGTCTAGCCTAACCCCGGCGAAGTAGTGCCGAGGCTAGACTGAACACCACATAAACCTATGCAGTTATAATTATACAAGGGAAACAAAATACCAAATAATTAACAACATGGGAGGGGAAATATGCTATGGGGGATACAATATTACATTAATCCAGCGTAACAGGCTAAAGTAGTTATATTAACATAAAATAAAGTACCAACACTCGTTATCATCACATAATATCATCAACTGTTGTGACGTGAAACCCACTCCACAATTATCACTGTTGCGGCATGTAACCCGACCCATATAATTTATCATGAATCATTGTTGCGGCATGCAACCCGATCCTCACATAATATTGTTGTGGCGTGCAACCCGATCCTCAATATCATTATTGCGGCGTGCAACCCGCTCCTCGAAATCGTTTAACAGATTGATTTCCCAAATAACAGTCACAATCAAGAGACATAAAAATAAGCAAATATTTGACAAATATCCCGGCAAGGGAAGGAATCCAACAAGTTCAACCAAACATAATGGAATAATTAACAGCACTTTCTTACTTTTCCTCATCTCATAATTCACTCTTCTATTTTGAGCCAACGCTCCAATTAATCAAGTGAATTCATATACCTTCAGTATTCTTATCACAATTCGAGTCAATGCTCCCAAGAATCAATTAATCATTTTACGGTTCACATATTATTCACAATATTTTGAAATCCTCTAATAAACACGGAGTTCACAGCCAAGTCATGATAATCACATTATGAGGACTCACGGTTATGCTAGACACCAATGTATAGATGCTCGTCACCATGCCTATACATCGTACTCGATCACATAGCAAGTAGCAACAAGACTCAACTCATATTCGCTCAAGCTAGCTAGGGTTAAACCAAACACTTATCTCAAAGCCTTCAAATCCACTTAATCCTCAACAATCGCTTTACCTCGTGGTTCCACCTCCAATTCGCTCGAATCTAATCATAAATTGCTTGAATGTATCAATAAATTCTAATGGAATTAATTTGAATGCATAAAATTGGGTTTCCCAACGTTTTACTCAAATATTTCCAAAATGCCCCTGGTCCCACGATGTCAAAACTAGAGGTTCGAACTTAAATCCGGTTACCCATTTCCCTATGAGTTCAAATATATAATTTGTCTTGAAATCGGACCTCAAATGAGGTCCAACTCCTCAATTTATGAAAAACATAGGTTCTACCTAAAAACCCCAATTTCACCCATGGAAATCTTGATTTCAAGTGGAAAACATGTTTAATGATGTTAAAAGTTGAAAGAATTGAGTAAAAATCAACTTACAAATGATTTGGGAAGAAGTTTTCTCTTGAAAAATCGCCTATGGTGTTTGGGTTTTGAAAGAATGGTGAAAAGTGGTGAAAATTCGACTAAGTATAAAATTTGCTGGGCCTCGGATGTGGGAATTGTGAACTGGGGTTCGCAATAGCAAACCCATGCCTGTTAACTTGGGAAATGCGAAGCCAAGTTCGCATTTGCGAACACTGGCATTTTCTCGGACATCGCATTTGCGACAGGAGGGTCGCATTTGCGATCAGACCTCCTTCGCATTTGCGAGCTAATGGATCGCATTTGCGATCCCAGACCAAGTCCCCAGACTTAGCATTTGTGACTCATTGCTCGCATTTGCGAGTCTCCCTTCGCATTTACGAAAATTTCAGCAGCCAACATACCCGATTTTTAAAACATGAGAAAAGCAATCTGATGCCTATCCAAAACTCATCCGAACCCTCGGGGCTCCAAACCAAATATGCACACAACCTCAAAAACATCCTACGGACTTACTCGCGCAATCAAATCACCAAAATAACATCATTTATATAAAATCAAGCATCAAAACTCAAGGTTTTTCTTCTAATCTTCATACACTTTAAAACTTGGAACTTGTAGTCCGAAACACGTCAAACGACGTCCAATTTCTATCAAACTTCACAAAAAGTGCTTAAACAATATATAATACTTGTACCGGGCATCGGAACCAAAATACAAGCCCGATACCATAGTCTTTTAATTAATTTTCATTTCCATTTTCCTTAATACAACAACAACAATCCAATATATTCCGACAGCGTGGGGTCTAGGGTGGGTAATATGTAGACAGGCCTTACCTCTACCCGAGAGGGCAGAGAGGCTATTTCCAATCGACCTTCGGCGCAGGGAAGAGAAGAGAAAGGCAAACAAAAATAAAAACAAAAACAAAAACAGCATTAGCTACTCCAGCATCCATTTTCCTTAATAATTCTAGCAAAATAATTTATCAGAAAAATTCTTTTACTTAGGTTCTAGACCTCGGTTTTCGACTCCGGGCACATGCTCGAGTCTCATATTTTCCTACGGGCCTTCCGGGACCGTCCAATCTCGGGTCTGTGTCCGTTCATCAAAAATATTGACCAAAGTCAACTATAATCATATTAATATCAAAATTCTTCAAGTTTTTCACAGAGCACAGAAAAAATGACGAAACGGGTGATGACCATTTGGATCGTCACAATTGGTAACCTTCTCACTTATGTTATAAAGCAATGAGACAACTTCATGCATCGGAGTCTCACTCCTTATATCACAATTAAGACTAGAAGTTTGTCCGTGCTCCATGATACCTACATAACGAGGAAGTAGGTTAGTTGTAAAAGTCCTCACGCTCAACCCTCGTGTATCACACATTGCACCAATTGGCTTTTGCATGCTCAAAGTCTTAGTCACTCTTGCCTTTTTCAGCTCAAGTGGTCGATGTCAAAATTGCTAGCAAACTTAAGTCCCAAGGTTTCACAACAATTTACAACCGTCTTCGGGGTGGCGTGAAAGTTGTTTATTCATAAGGACGGTCAATTAAAAAGCAAACGGACTTGAGCCAAGCAATTCACAACGAAAATAAAGAGAAAAGCACGAAAGAAATAGCACGAAATAGACAAAGCACACAAAGAAACTACAAATAAACTCAATATGAACTAATATCAAGTTAATCTAGCTTAGAGTTGAGTTTAATACAAAGTGGAAAAGAAAAGAAGAGGAACACAAAACCAGACACATTTTAAAATTTCGGTCATATTCGCAAAATTGGCTATTTTTTTTGTAAAACTGGTCAGATTTGCAAAGAATAGACAAATCTATAACTCTGGACAAATCCACAAATGCTGGCAGAACTGGAGGCTGTTGGGGTTCTTCTGAGCAGTGTTCTTCACCATTCGGTAAAAGATTCAACCTTGCAATTGTTAGTGCGGTACTTTCAGTTCATGCTCGCAAACTAACTCAATCCAACTTAGTTTCTAATCTTCACAAACTATATTAGCCTCAGCTATGCAAACATTGATAGGTCCTCAATGCACTAGGGTTCAGTCCAGGCAAAGAAGTTCAGTAATTTCAGACAAAGAAGCGAAAACTATGTGGACAATCAGCTTTGATCTTTGCAGAATCCTTTCCAGATTAGTCTCAACTCCCTGATGTTTCTCAGCCAACTACTTCAACAATTTGACTAAGTGAAGTCCCCAAATCAGCTCAAACAATGCAAAAGAAGGTGCAACAGTCCTATTTTGCAGTTTCAGTAGCTCTGAAGTGCAGACAAGGTGCAGAAGTTTTCAGCTCAACTGTGCAATTTATGAGGTTCAACGGTTCAAAATTCTGCAGATTTTCAGCATATAAAATAGGAAACAGCGCAAAATTTTGTGGCTTAGTTTTGCAAAACGCTTAAAAATGCTCCTAAAAATTTATCAAAAGGCAAGCTAAAACAATGCAGAATTATAGCAGAAACTGGACAGCACGCTATAGCTAAATAATCTGAAATTAGGACTCTTCTAACAGCGACTAACGAGAAGAAATCTTCAGTTCTCAATTCAAATAATCAATCTCAAATCATAACACAAAGATGGATTTTCAAACTTACAGCAACTACGACAGACTTCAGCTCAATCACATTCAATAAGAATCTCAATTGGTAGTCACTACTTGATTGATAGGAAGAAGATGATTATTAGTTCACAATTTGACAGCAACCTTGATTTGCGCCCACGAATTAACTCAAAGAACTATGAACTACAAATTCAGCTCACAAGCAGAGGCAACAACAACAACACCTACCCAGTATAGTCTCACAGGGTGGGGTCTGGGAAGGGTAATATGTAAGCAGGCCTTACCCCTACCCGTTAGGGCAGAAAGGCTGTTCCAATCGACCCTCGGTGCAAGATCGAGAAAAAAAAACACAAAAACAAAAAGAAAATAAAAAGAATACAAAAGGAAAAGCATTAGTAACTCAAGAATAAACCATAAAAACTGACATATAAAAGGGCAAAGTAAACAAAGCAACAACATGAACAAAAGGCATTAGTAATTCTAGGAGTACTCACAGAGAATTTAACCTATCGGGAACCCTCTCCCCTGACCCATCCCTATCCCGCGCAATAATAGAAGCCCCTAACCTACAACCTTGATATATACTAGACCTCCAGATTTTTCTATCAAGAGCCATGTCCGCGGAAATCCGCATAATAGTCATGTCCCACCTAATCACCTCCTCTCAATACCTCTTGGGCCTCCCTCTGCCACGACTCGCGCCAACTATCGACAGCCGCTCGCAACTCCTCACCGGTGCATCGGGGCTTCTCCTCCGCACATGTCCGAACCACCCGAGTCTCGCTTCTCGCAGCTTCTCATCCATTGGGGCTACCCCTACCATTTCCCGAATAACTTCATTCCCGACCCTATCCAACCTGGTGTGCCCACACATCCACCTGAGCATCCTCATCTCCGCTACCTTCATTCTCTGGATATGGGAGTTCTTCACTGGCTAGCACTCCGCCCCGTACAGCATTGTTGGTCCAACCACAACTCTATAAAACTTTCCCTTAAGATACTGTAGCACTTTCTTGTCACACAAGACTCACGACGCAAGCCTCCATTTCGACCACCCAGCCCCTATTCGGTGAGAGACATCACCGTCGATCTCTCCGTCACCCTGGATCACCGACCCAAGATATCTGAAACTGTCCTTCTTGGCGATGACCTGAGAACCAAGCTTCACGTCCCTACCAGCTCCTTCTTCGCTCGGCTCGTCGCTAAACTTGCACTCCAAGTATTCAGTCTTAGACCTGCTTAGTCTGTAACCCTTTGACTCGAGGGTCTGTCTCCAAACTTCCAACCTCTCGTTAACACCGACCCTCGACTCGTCTATTAAGATAATATCGTCGGCGAATAGCATACACCATGGCACGTCTCCTTGCTTCAGCTCATAAGCAGAAGCAAGGAAAATTTTGTAGCTAAGCACTCAGAAAATGCAAGCTTAGAGAATCAAAAACTCAGTAATTTCCAGCAACAAGAGCAATAAACTCGAGCACACAGTCTCAATTCGGGTCTCAAAAGTTCAGAAACCAAATAAAACTTCACTAGCAAACACAGTTCTTAGCAGCAGAAAATATGATAGATTTACTACAAGGATCAGAGTTGAATCCCACAATCAACTCAAACACTCTAAATATCGACCTCAATAAGCAATTATCAGAAGAATGTAAAGATAGAGTTTCAGTTTAAACTCACGGAATTAATCTCAGTCCTTTCAAATGAATTCTCCATTCAGTTCGATGAAGAATAGCACACATAGATTCGAACAAACTCAAGACTGAGCCAACGCGCAACAATAATAAAATTCCAGAATTATAGAGATGAAATTTTAAGTTTCAATTCAAATAATTCAACTCAAATTCCCAGATATTCGAGACGAAGCTCAGTTCTAATTACAAAGAATCAAACATTATTCGTCGCAATGATTTGTCAGCTGCTCGAGTCGAGTCGAATCAGTCCACGAAGTTCTTCAATTGAAACTAGTGTTCATCTGCTCTAACCTTCAATATCAGTTGGCTCAAATATTCATCAAATGGACTCACACTTTGAATTCAATTTCCAAAAGCATAAGAATCACACCCAAAAATTGATTTTGTTGGCCCAAGTTCAGTTGAAGTTTTGAAGATTGACAAATGAACTCAGAGAAGGACATGGTCGATCTTGAGAGACACAGTTAGTCATAACCATTGCACATGGAAGGCACGTGAGGAAGATATGTATTGAAGTTTACGCAGCAAATATCTTCTATATGGAATCGAAAAGGTTGCATCGAGTTCTTAGAAGGACAGTCTTCTTATGATAAGAGAACACAATCCTAAGCTAGGATAAGGATGGGAGTTTATATTGGTTAAGGACTCAAATCGACTAAGAATAAGCATTGGAGTCTTGATCAAACTCTAACTGCTAATTCATTTAATAAACAAGTTGTTTTCTTTTACGTGCGATGCACATAAGTAGAAGTTAAGCATATTTGAGAGCAAAAAGATCACTTCTGATTTGCAACCAACATATACGAGATACAAGTGTGCACGTCTAAAGCTACATGAACTAACATAGAAGAACAAGTTTCATCATTGTGTTTATTCTAAGTCTAGTTCAATTGTAGTAGGTTTTCATATTGTACCTTTTAGATTTCTTAGAAGCAATTGTATTAGGTACTCTGAATATTCAAGTTAGAGTTAACTTGAAAGTATCGCAACAGTTGAGGTTGTGTGCCACACTAGGATTAGAGTTAATCCCTAGGTTTACAAAGAGTTTTGTAAATGCAGTTTTTGGCTCTGTGATTTTAGTGGAGTTTGTGAAAATTCTACTATGTAGTAAGTCTAGGTGTTTTCACCTTTTGAGCCAGGTGTTTTCCATGTAAAAATCTTTGTGCACTTTACTTTCAGTATTTATTATTCCGCAAATTACTGTAGGTAGAACACTTAGAAGACACAGGTTCTTCTAACGCGAAAATTAGGTATCACACAAATCACCCCCCCCCCCTCCCCCTCTTGTGTGGTATTGACTTTTATAACTTCAATTGGTATCAGAGCAGGTTATTCTTGAAGAGGTTAACACCTTAAGAAAAGATCAACATGAGTGCACCACATGGGAACTGGGAAGGGCAGTCCACCGCCAGGCCTCCTCTCTTCAATGGTCTCTACTACTCCTGGTGACAAAACAAAATGAGGAACCATATCATGGGCGAAGACTATGAGCTTTGGGATATCATCAATGATAGTCATTTAGCCACAACCAAGAAGAATGCTGAAGGAGTGGATGTTCCAAAGACAAGAGTAGATTGTACCGCTGGAGATCTAAGGAAATGCGAGAAAAATGCAAAAGCCAAGAAATCGCTAGTGTGTGGACTTGGTCCTAATGAGTACATCAGGATTCAATGAAGTACTACTACCAAGGAGATTTGGGACACTTTACAAGTGGCTCATGAAGGAACACTTCCGGTGAAAAGGTCAAGAGGAACACTCTTGTATTCTCAATATGAGAATTTTACAATGAAGGATGGAGAAACTATCCAAGAAATGTATACCAGATTCACTACACTGACAAATGAACTTGAGTCTCTTGGAAGGACTATCCTGGAAGAAGAGAAGGTGGAGAAGATTCTAACTAGAGTTCTGCCAATCTCCTGGGAAAGCAAAATCACTGTCATTCAGGAATCTAATAATATTGCTACTTTAAAGTTGGATAAACTGATTGGAAATATCACTGCCTATGAATTGAGAAGGCAAACAATGAAGATGGATGCTCTAAAGAAAGAAAGAAGTCTGGCTCTCAGAATTTTAGAAGGATCAGATCTTGAATATGATGAAATGGCAATGATAACCAGAGATTTCAAAAAATATCTTATGAGAGGAAAAGGTGCTTCAAAAGGAACAACATTCAGCAAACCTAGGGCTCCTGAGAAACAAACCAATGAGGGTTGTTACAAGTGTGGGAAGACTGATTACCATATTAGAAACTTCCCTTAATGAAAGATTGAATGGAAGAAAGAAATAGCATGAAGAAGAAACAGGAAGAAGGAACAAGGGATCAACTAAAGCTATGATTGCTACATGGGGAGAAACATTAGATGAGTACTCAGAAAATGAAGCTAAAGATGAGCAAGCTCTTATGGCCATCGGAGAATCAGAAGATGAACAGGAGGTAAGTATTCTACACCTTAAAAAAAAGATTAAGTTCTTGTCTAAAAAATTGACTGACCTGCTGATGGACTTTATAGATGAGTTTGAAATAATAAACAGTGAGAAGGATGTTCTGTCTAAGGAATTGTGTTATCCTAGAAGAAAAATGTAAAAGGTTAGAGTCTAGGACTAATGAGAATGACAACACAAATACTGAGTTGAAGAACCAGGTTCATCAACTTGAAAATAAAATTCTAGAACTTAGATCTGAAAATATTTGTAAGGCCCCGTAAAATATTTGTGCATAAAACCTAGTAGCTATAGTGTCATGGTCCGAATAATGTGTTAGGAATGCGTAGAATTCTTCGCGGCGAGCTTGCTCGCCGCGGTTCGGACCCTTGGTAGTGATTTAAGTTTCAAAAATGTAGAGAATTAATTTTTCCGAAAAGTGTCCAATATGCGGTCAAGAATGCGATCGCAAACCTGACATGCGGACCGCATTCTTGCCGCAAAACGTTCCGGAGAGTTTCCCAAAAATCGTGTCAAAAGTGCGGTCGATATGCGATCGCATGTCAAATATGCGGTGCACTTTGCGACCGCAGATCAAGCATGCGGACCGCATTCTGGCCGCATTCCTTAACAGAACCTGTGTAAAATTTGGGGCAATTCTGCGGTCACTATGCGGACCGCATGTTGATTCTGCGGTCGCATAGTGCACCGCATAATTGACCCCGGCCCAGATTTTTGTAACATTTTGACCCGATCTCTTCTTTAATATAACACACTTCTTCTTCATTTTATCATATCATCTTACCAAAATTAGAGAGAGAAGAGAGGGTTTTTAGAGAGAGAAATCTTTCATCTTCAAAGATTGTTCCAACCATCTTAATTCCAAGGGATCTTAGGGCAAGGATTCAACTTCCCCAATCTTTTCAAGGTAAAAACCCTAACTATTTTCTTTGATTTTCAGTTTTAATTGGGTAAAGAGAGGTTTGCATATAATAGCTTTTAAAAATAGAATTTTTACACTCATGCATGATTATTGAACTTGATTTTTAGTAAAAAGAAGTGAGTAGAAGTAAGAGTCTTCAAGAACAAGGTTGGCAAGAGTAAGATAGCGTGGGTAAGCATAAAGTAGGAAGTTAACGGAAGAAAACTCATCACCGGGTATGTATGGCTAATTTTGATTCTTGTAAAATCGCCCAAATGTGTGCGAATTGTTTTGGCATGTGTCAAATTGAGAAATTTTACGTAATTCTTTGATTTCCTTGTTGAGCATTTGATTGATGTTGAACTACGTGTGGTGTGGTATGAAATATGAATTGAAAGATAAAAAGGTAATCGAGATTGGTAAAGAATTGGGAACAACCATTGTGATGGCATATTTGGCTTATTGTGGAAGGAATTTGAAACACCTTAATTGTGGTAAATTGTTGAACATGATTATGTGGGCATTTTCGATTTTGGAATACTTGTAACTTGGTTTTGATATTGGCTTGAGAAGAAATTGAGAACATGAACCAATGTGTAAGTTGCTTATTTGAACTTGTTGAAATTGTGTGTAGTACCTTATCTGCTGTTTGAAATTGTTGTGTTTTCAAGTGTAAGGCGGGGTCGTGTTGCGCGCCGCAACGTGGTGAAATAAGGTGTGGGTTGGGGTGATAAGGGTGGCCGAGGTAATAAGGGTGGTCAGGGGCAATAAGGATGGAAAGCGATCGAAATCGCTATTGAAAATTGATACAAAAATCAATAATGTGAAATTGTGAAAGGAGACAGCAGGAGAGTTTGCAATCTGTGGGGCACTGATTGCCCCTTTGTTTGACTACTTGTGCTTTACGTGATTGATTGGTTATTGTTAAATTGGTTGATCGTAGAAAGTGCTTTGTGTGAGAATTATTTGAAATGAGGAAAATGTGGAAACATGGTTGGCTAGCTTAATTAATTGTTGATGTAATTTAATGGCTTGAGTTTACTTGGGACAAAGTTTGTCCATACATACCAGGTACAATTCAAGTGTACTGACGTCCCTTTTGCCGGGGGCGCTACATTCGTGTCATGATTGTAGGTGGATCGGTAGCAGGCACTTCAGCTCATCGGCAGTAGTATCCTTCTCCTTCCACTGCCCGTTTTGGTGAGCCACTTTCTTCCTCGGGGCCTTGTGTGGTTCATGCCACTCGGTTTAGATTTCATTTTGGTTTTGTAAGGTATAGTCGGAGCCTTGTTACCGGCAAGTATTGTATTTCCCTTTTTGTATCCTAGAGGCTCCATAGACATGTAAGCTGTGGGATTGTGGCCTATGTATATGTATGGGGCGTTGTAAATATAAATTATGAACTTGTTAGTGAATCAATCACATGGTTATGTTTATGCATTATGAAATCAGTCATTATTGGTAAAATATTTGGTTAATGAGAAACAATCAACACGGGGTTAACGCGTGGGAATGAAAGGCACCCAGGTCCGCTTGACTGGGGCAACCCGGTCAGGCGCCGGTCATGTTCCTCGATTTGGGGCGTGACAAACTTGGTATCAGAGCCTATGGTTTTTAAAGTGTCCTAGGATGTCTCGGAGCCGTGTCTAGTAGTGCCCTTCTTATAGGTGTGTTGTCGACCACATCATATAAGTAGGGGGCTACACGAGCATTTAGGAATTTACCTACTTCTTTGATAATCTATATCGTGCGGTAAAGTGCAATGTGGAGATATCTGTGTCTAATTCGTGCCTTGTTCCCAAATTTTCAGAATATGGCACCTAAGAAGAAGGCTAGACTCGGCCTTAGGGCCAATGCCGACCCAAGTGCGGCTGTTAATCATGTACCCGATGCCGTGGGAGAGAATGAACCACCAGTCCTGAATTTGCCTGACCCATCTGTTCAAAACCCAAGTGTCCCTATTCCAGCTACGGCAGAGGATGCCACCATTCCTCCTGCCAGTGTTCCTGACTCAGATACAGTTCCTGCTTCGGGCTTCGGTATCTCTAATGAAGATCTTAGGGGAGCCATTCATATGTTAACACAGTTAGTGGCCGCCCAGGCCCAGAGATCCCATGATGCTCCTGCATCCTCCAGCGGACAGGGAGATTCCTTTGGCTCCAGAGTCCATCAGTTCTTGCGATTGGCCCCTCCAGAATTTTCAGGCACCGATCCAGAGGCTGATCCACAGGAATTCCTTGATGAGATATACAAGACCCTCAGAGTGATGAAGGCTACAGATATAGAGGGGGTAGAGTTGGCCTCTTACAGGGTGAAGGGAGCGGCACGTTCATGGTTCGAAATGTGGGAGGATTCCCGTGAGGAAGGGAGCCCTCCGGCCAGATGGGATGAGTTCGTAGATGCATTTATGGACCACTTCTTGCCTGCCTAGATGATGGCAGCCCGTCCCACGGAGTTCGAGGTCCTCAAGCAGGCCAGTATGAGTGTTTGGGAGTATCACATGGAGTTCGTAAGGTTGTCCAAGTATGCTCCTCATTTAGTGTCGACCATGGATGCCGGGTTCGACGGTTTGTTCAGGGCCTTAGCCCTTTGGTAGTCAATGAGGCTGCCACAGCAGCTTTGCACTCAGATATGAACTATGGGAGGATCGTGGGGTTTGCTCAGGCCACAGAGGCCAGAAAATTGAAGATTCGTGCAGAAAGAGAAAGTAGCAGCAGGGCCCGGTCAATGGGTCATTCAGGGAGATCACTTCCAGGGGAAGGGGTCATCAGGGCCATCCCAGTCATATGCTCAGTCCTCCGCGAGTGCACCGCCATCCGTGCACAGTCATCAGCAGGGCAGTTACTCGAGACCTGGTTCGGACAGCAGGAGGTCTCGTCAGTCTGGTCATCCTGGGGTGAGATCCCAGCAGCAGGGGAGACCTACATGCCCCAAGTGTGGGAGATTTCATACAGAAACTTGCTACCTTGACCTTCCGGTGTGCTTCGGGTGCGGGGTGAGAGGTCACATTCAGCGGGACTGCCGTGCACCCCGTCGGGGTATAGGTAGGGGATCTGCTCAGTCATCCGGTTCTTCAGCTGCTACATCATCAGCGCGTACTCCAGCAGCAGCAGGGCGTGGTGCAGCTAGGGGTGGAGCTCAGGGTAGGGGTGGACCTGGCCGATTCTATGCATTGAGTGGCCGCCAAAATGCCGAGGCTTCTCCAGATGTTGTTACAGGTATCCTGTCTGTTCAAACTATTGATTGCTATGCCCTTATTGATCCGGGGTCCTCCTTGTCTTATGTTACTCCATTCATTGCTTCAAGCTTTGGGATAGAACCCGAACAGCTTCATGAGCCGTTCTCTGTGTCGACTCCTATTGGTGATTCTATTACAGCCTCACGAGTCTATAGGAATTGTGTTGTTACAGTGGGTGGTCGTGATACCACAGCTGATCTTATTGAGCTTGGGATGGTAGATTTTGATGTAATTATGGGGATGGATTGGCTCTATTCGTGCTTTGCCAAGCTTGATTGTCGGACGAGAGTTATGAGGCTCGAGTTCCCTAACGAGCCAATCATTGAATGGAGAGGAAATGGTGTGGTGCCAAGGGGTAGGTTTATTTCCTACCTTAAGGCTTCGAAGATGATTAAGAAGGGGTGTATCTATCACCTGGTTCGGGTAACGGACACCACCTCAGAGAGGTGCCTACCCTCGAGTCCGTGCCAATTGTGAATGAATTTCCTGAAGTGTTTCCGGATGAGCTTCCGAGCATTTCGCCGGATAGGGAGATTGACTTTGGGATCGATGTATTGCCGGATACTCAGCCAATATCCATTCCACCATACAGAATGGCGCCAGCAGAGTTAAGGGAGTTAAAGGAGCAGGTGAGGGATTTATTAGAGAAAGGGTTCATACGACCGAGTGTGTCGCCATGGGGTGCTCCGGTTCTCTTTGTCAGAAAGAAGGATGGGTCACTTCGAATGTGTATTGATTATCGGCAGCTTAACAAAGTCACCATTAAGAATAAATATCCATTGCCTCGAGTGGATGATCTGTTTGACCAATTGCAGGGAGCGAGGTTCTTCTCAAAGATTGATTTACGGTCCGGGTACCACCAGTTGAAAATCAGGGAGCAGGATATTCCTAAAACCGCCTTCAGAACTCGTTATGGTCACTTTGAGTTTTTGGTTATGTCTTTTGGGCTAACCAACGCCCCGGCAGCTTTCATGGACCTTATGAATCGGGTTTTCAAGCCATTCCTAGATTCCTTTGTGATTGTATTCATTGACGATATTCTCATCTACTCTCGGAGCAGGGAAGATCATGCCGTTCACCTCAGAGCAGCATTGCAGACCCTTCTTCAGCATCAATTGTATGCCAAGTTCTCAAAATGTGAGTTTTGGTTGAAGTCCGTAGCTTTTCTAGGGCATGTTATTTCCAGTGAGGGAATTATGGTGGATCCTCAGAAGATTGCGGCGGTGAAAGATTGGCCTAGACCCACGACCCCGACAGAGATTCGCAGCTTTTTGGGTCTGGCAGGGTACTATCGGAGGTTTGTAGAGGGATTCTCAACCCTCGCCTCCCCATTGACTAAATTGACGCAGAAAGCGGTTAAGTTCCAGTGGTCCGAAGCATGTGAGAAAAGTTTCCAAGAACTGAAGTCAAGATTGACCTCGGCACCAGTATTGGCCTTGCCAGAAGGCACAGAAGGATTTGTAGTCTATTGTGATGCCTCCAGAGTCGGTTTGGGATGTGTATTGATGCAGCACGGAAAGGTTATAGCTTATGCTTCCAGGACAACTCAAGAACCATGAGAAGAATTATCCGACGCATGATTTGGAACTTGCAGCTGTTGTGTTTGCCTTGAAAATATGGCGACACTATCTTTATGGGGTTCATGTAGATGTGTTTTCGGACCACAAGAGCCTCCAGTATTTGTTCAAGCAGAAAGAGCTGAATCTGAGACAGCGGCGGTGGTTAGAACTACTCAAGGACTATGATATGGACATATTGTACCATCCAGGGAAGGCAAATGTGGTAGCTGACGCTCTTAGTCGGAAATCCATGGGTAGTTTGGCTCATTTGGGTGTGGATCAGAGACCCCTGGCTCGAGAGGTTTACCAATTAGCCGGTTTGGGGGTTCGTATCTCGGCGTCAGACGAGGGGGATATCTTGGTGCATAATGGAGCAGGAATCATCATTGGTCGCGGAAATCAAGGAAAAACAGTTCATGGATCCAGCATTGGTTCGGGTGAAGGAAGCGATCATGAATGACAAGACCTCAGCATTTGTACTCAGCAGCGAAGATGGTGTATTGCGGTGTCAAGATAGGCTATGCATTCCGGATGTGGACGAGCTTCGGGAAAGGGTAATGGCAGAGGCTCATATTTCCAGGTATTCGGTACACCCAGGTTCCACGAAAATGTATCATGACCTTAAGGAGATTTATTGGTGGAACGGTATGAAAAGGGATGTAGCAAGCTTTGTAGCTAAATGTCCGAACTGTCAACAAGTGAAGGCCGAGCATCAACGGCCTGGTGGATTAACTCAGCTTATAGAAATACCAAGGTGGAAATGGGAGATGATCAATATGGATTTCGTGGTGGGGTTACCTCGCACTCAGCGTAAGTTCGATTCAGTATGGGTGATAGTAGATCGACTCACCAAATCAGCTCACTTCCTGCCTGTCAAGTCCACTGATATTGCGGAGCAATATGCAAGATTGTACATCAAAGAGATAGTAAGGCTTCATGGCACTCCACTTTCTATCATCTCAGATCGCGGGGCTCAGTTCACCGCTAACTTTTGGAAGAAGTTTCAGCAAGGTTTGGGAACTCGGGTGAATCTCAGCACAGCTTTCCATCCACAGACCGATGGACAGGCCGAGCGGACCATTCAGGACGCTTGAAGATATGTTGCGGGCTTGTGTCTTAGATTTTAAAGGTAATTGGGATGAACACTTGCCACTGATAGAATTTGCTTACAATAACAGCTATCATGCTAGCATTCAGATGGCCCCATTTGAGGCATTGTACGGGAGAAGATGTAGATCGCCAATCGGGTGGTTTGAGGTAGGTGAAGCGGAATTGCTAGGGCCGGATATGGTGTACGAAGCTATGGAAAAGGTCAAGGTTATTCAGGAGAGAATGAAAACAGCACAGAGTCGTCAAAAGTCCTATGCGGACGTTCGTCGAAGGGATTTGGAGTTTCAAGTCGATGATTGGGTGTTCTTGAGGGTATCTCCTATGAAGGGAGTCATGCGATTCGGAAAGAAAGGGAAATTGAGTCCTAGGTATGTCGGGCCATATCGGATCATTCAAAGGATTGGTCAAGTTGCTTATAGGCTAGAGTTGCCTCTTGAGATGTCATCAGTGCACCCGGTATTCCATGTGTCCATGTTGAAGAAAGTGATTGGAGATCCATCCACCATCATGCCAGTCGAAGCTATAGAGGTTAATGAAGATTTGTCATATGAAGAAGTTCCGGTTGCCATTCTTGATAGGCAAGTCCGTAAGTTGAGAAATAAGGAAGTTGCCTCTGTTAAAGTATTGTGGCGAAGTCAACAAGTTGAGGAGGCCACATGGGAAGCGGAAAAAGAGATGAAGGAAAAGTACCCCCATTTGTTCGATCAAGCCTAGAGAAATTAGGTGACCCTCCTACTCCTAGTAATTGTCATCTTGCCTATGTTGTTTCCCTCTTAGTATTAGTAAAGTCTCCTTCATTTTGTAATGAGTTAAATGTGTTGTTACCTTGGGTCACTTGAACCGTTCTTGATAAATGAAAGCCTTATAAAGATTTACGTGTTTAATAAACAACTAATAGTAAGTGTAGATTGGTAATGGTTTGTTAAGTGTACATGGTGTGTTAAAATGGTTAAATAAGGTAAGAATTCATTGAAGTGACTAGTTTATGTGCAATTGTAACAATGTGATAGAATATGTGCATTCGTTGAGGTAAGAAAGTGTATACCGGTTGTGAAAAGTGTTGTAGTTGTATATTGTTGTTTGGTAATGTGTTTCGGGGGCCCTCTGACAGGTGGATATGTCCATAATACAAAGGAAACTCCGGCGAAATTTTTCTAAAATATAAGAGTTAGTCAAAATTTTGATGGTTGCATATCATGTCTTTCAAAACCAACTCATTTATTTCAAAATCCTCATTCGAGGACGAATGATCTTAAGGGGGGGAGGATGTAAGGCCCCGTAAAATATTTGTGCATAAAACCTAGTAGCTGTGGTGTCATGGTCCGAATAATGTGTTAGGAATGCGTAGAACTCGCCGCGGTTCGGACCCTTGGTAGTGATTTAAGTTTCAAAAATGTAGAGAATTAATTTTTCCGAAAAGTGTCCAATATGCGGTCAAGAATGCGATCGCAAACATGACATGCGGACCGCATTCTTGCCGCAAAACGTTCCAGAGAGTTTCCCAAAAATCGTGTCAAAAGTGCGGTCGATATGCGATCGCATGTCAAATCTGCGGTGCACTTTGCGACCGCAGATCAAGCATGCGGACCGCATTCTGGCCGCATTCCTTAACAGAACCTGTGTAAAATTTGGGGCAATTCTGCGGTCACTATGCGGACCGCATGTTGATTCTGCGGTCGCATAGTGCACCGCATAATTGACCCCGGCCCCGATTTTTGTAACATTTTGACCCGATCTCTTCTTTAATATAACACACTTCTTCTTCATTTTATCATATCATCTTACCAAAATTAGAGAGAGAAGAGAGGGTTTTTAGAGAGAGAAATCTTTCATCTTCAAAGATTGTTCCAACCATCTTAATTCCAAGGGATCTTAGGGCAAGGATTCAACTTCTCCAATCTTTTCAAGGTAAAAACCCTAACTATTTTCTTTGATTTTCAGTTTTAATTGGGTAAAGAGAGGTTTGCATATAATAGCTTTTAAAAATAGAATTTTTACACTCATGCATGATTATTGAACTTGATTTTTAGTAAAAAGAAGTGAGTAGAAGTAAGAGTCTTCAAGAACAAGGTTGGCAAGAGTAAGATAGCGTGGGTAAGCATAAAGTAGGAAGTTAACGGAAGAAAACTCATCACCAGGTATGTATGGCTAATTTTGATTCTTGTAAAATCGCCCAAATGTGTGCGAATTGTTTTGGCATGTGTCAAATTGAGAAATTTTACGTAATTCTTTGATTTCCTTGTTGAGCATTTGATTGATGTTGAACTACGTGTGGTGTGGTATGAAATATGAATTGAAAGATAAAAAGGTAATCGAGATTGGTAAAGAATTGGGAACAACCATTGTGATGGCATATTTGGCTTATTGTGGAAGGAATTTGAAACACCTTAATTGTGGTAAATTGTTGAACATGATTATGTGGGCATTTTCGATTTTGGAATACTTGTAACTTGGTTTTGATATTGGCTTGAGAAGAAATTGAGAACATGAACCAATGTGTAAGTTGCTTATTTGAACTTGTTGAAATTGTGTGTAGTACCTTATCTGCTTTTTGAAATTGTTGTGTTTTCAACTGTAAGGCGGGGTCGTGTTGCGCGCCGCAACGTGGGGAAATAAGGTGTGGGTTGGGGTGATAAGGGTGGCCGAGGTAATAAGGGTGGTCGGGGGCAATAAGGATGGAAAGCGATCGAAATCGCTATTGAAAATTGATACAAAAATCAATAATGTGAAATTGTGAAAGGAGACAGCAGGAGAGTTTGCAACCTGTGGGGCACCGATTGCCCCTTTGTTTGACTACTTGTGCTTTACGTGATTGATTGGTTATTGTTAAATTGGTTGATCGTAGAAAGTGCTTTGTGTGAGAATTATTTGAAATGAGGAAAATGTGGAAACATGGTTGGTTGGCTTAATTAATTGTTGATGTAATTTAATGGCTTGAGTTTACTTGGGACAAAGTTTGTCCATACATACCGGTACAATTCAAGTGTACTGACGTCCCTTTTGCCGGGGGCGCTACATTCGTGTCATGATTGTAGGTGGATCAGTAGCAGGCACTTCAGCTCATCGGCGGTAGTATCCTTCTCCTTCCACTGCCCGTTTTGGTGAGCCCCTTTCTTCCTCGGGGCCTTGTGTGGTTCATGCCACTCGGTTTAGATTTCATTTTGGTTTTGTAAGGTATAGCCGGAGCCTTGTTACCGGCAAGTATTGTATTTCCCTTTTTGTATCCTAGAGGCTCCATAGACATGTAAGCTGTGGGATTGTGGCCTATGTATATGTATGGGGCGTTGTAAATATAAATTATGAACTTGTTAGTGAATCAATCACATGGTTATGTTTATGCATTATGAAATCGGTCATTATTGGTAAAATATTTGGTTAATGAGAAACAATCAACACAGGGTTAACGCGTGGGAATGAAAGGCACCCAGGTCCGCTTGACTGGGGCAACCCGGTCAGGCGCCGGTCATGTCCCTCGATTTGGGGCATGACAATATTAAACTGAAATTCGGGACAGGAAAGAAAAAGGCCGATCAATCATTTCTCACCCTAGAAGAAAATCTACGAAAAATGAAAGATAAACTTTACAAAAAAGATGAATTGATTAACGTCCTAAGAGAAGATTTAGGAAAGGTAAAACGTAAAATAGACAGAACATGCAAATGGAATAAGGCTTTTGATGCACTCTCCTGGCTGCAAGAACATCATAGTACCAACAAGATAGGACTTAGATTTGGGACTCAAGCTCCAAAATGAGATCCCAAAAACAAGTATCTCACACTTCCTGAGAATAAGATCTACACACACTGTGGTATGACTGGCCATTACAAAAATGAATGTAATGAAAGAGAAAAAGCCAGTCAAAAGAACTAAGCTCTTGTTCAAGAAAAGCACAAACTGCCTGGTTGGGCAAAGAAAAATTTAATTCATCTTGTCAATAGAAAGGGACCCAAACTAGTTTGGGTTCCCAAGACTAACCCATGATTTCTTTTTGCAGGACCAAGTGAAGGGAAGTAGCCAAATATGGTACATGGATAGTGGCTGCTCAAAATATATGACTGGTAACAAGAACCAAATCTTATCACTTGAGAACCTAAAAAGAGGTAATGTCTCCTTTGGAAATAGAAAGAAAGGTGAGATCATTGGTGTTGGAAAGGTAGGAAAGACAGACTCTCATTCCATTGAGAATGTCTATTTGATAGATGGCTTAAAATATGACTCGCGAGACCTGTTAACCTAGGCTCTGATACCAACTTGTCACGACCCAAACACTGGTCGTGATGGCGCCCAACACAATGCTAGGCAAGCCCGACCATATTATCTCTTAAACCAGCCAGTTATTAATTCTGATTAATCAAATTAAACATAGTTAGTCATAAGAGGTGATAACCGAAACGTCAAAACATACAAAATACGGTCCCAAACATATCGTGGTGTCACGAGACCGAGCCTCTACAGAATAGCATCCTAATACAACCAAGTCTAGACAAATAGGAAATCAACAAGATGATAAAGAAGGAGAAAACAAGCTCTGCGGACGCTGGCAGCTACCTAGTAATCTCCGTAAAAGTAGATAAGGATCAGCAGCTACAATGTCTCAACTGCTCTCGGGCACCTGTGGATCTGCACAGAAAGTGCAGGGGAGTGGGGTGAGTATATTTCAACTCAGTGAGTAACAATAATAAATAATAACTGAAGGTAAGAAATCCTGCGCTATCACTTAGCAGTTCTAAGGCAACCCTCACAAGTACGTCATCACTATAGTAGTACTCTAACCTCCAATCTACGTTTATCTCTACAAGATTTCCACACTGAACTAACCCTCGCTCGTACCCCTACGGTGTACGGCCATCTCAACATATAAGGACACATACTTATGTCTATAATGTATAAGTATTTAAGTAGATAGTAGGGTATGATTAAGTATAATGCTGCGGCGTGCAGCCCGCTCCAATACATATACTGCTGCGGCGCGCAGCCCGCTCCATTTTACGTCGACGGCGCTCACTGGGGGTGTATACAGACTTCGGAGGGGCTCCCTAGGCCCAAGCGCTATGGTGCTATGACGTGCTGTCAGGTCCACCATATATCACTGCGGCGTGCAGTCCGATCCAATATAAATATATATACATTTATAATTATACTGCTGCGGCGTGCAGCCCGATCCCATAATATACCAGCGCTCACTGGAATGTGTGCAGACTCAGACTCCGAAGGGGCTCCTACAGCCCAAGCGCAATAATACTGCGGCGTGCAGTCCGTCTCACATGTATATTACATGTATATTACATGTACATTACTGCGGCGTGCGGTCCGATCCAATATAGGTATCTATATACATAATACCTCATAATGGGTCCTCGACCCTATCCCAGTCAGTATGCACTTGGCCTCTCAGGCCCAATATAATATATCACAATGGGTCCTTGACCCTGTCTTATCTCAATCGGTATAGACTTGGCCTTTCAGGCCCACTCAGCTAGAACAGGGAATTCCACCCTAGATAATCTCTCTCAATGTACACATCTAGTACGGGCTCATATTATGCTATACAGCTAGAGCTATGGCTGAGTGTATATTTCCAACACGATATAAAGGTCACCTAGCTCTATAGGTTCCCTAATGCTCTACAGATCGGCACAAGGCCCCAAACATGGCTATTAGCCCAATGGTACAGTTATAACCTCATTAACAGTTGTACAACACAGTATCCTATTAGCCGGGAAGGACTAAGTCCGAACCCCCAATCACAATGTCACCACGTCCGTCATAGAACGCGTGTCTCATCTCAATATAGCACTGTAAAGTGCTAGTACGGGGTTTCAAACCCTCAGTACATTATTTACTACCACCACTCACCTCGAACCGGTAGAAGCTTCAATCCGCCTTGCGCTTGCCTCGCAAATCAATCTCCTCGGATGCCAACTCCGCTCAAAATCATAGAGAATGCATCAATATACGCTAATTTCACGAAATTCATTCGAAATAACCCAATTTATATCAAAACCCACAAGTTGTCAAAACCCGACTTTTGGTACACTTGTCGAAAAATTACAAAAATTACATATTCGGAATCCTCATCTCGATACGAGTCTAGGCATATAAAATTTACCAAAATCGGACTCCATTTGCCCACTCAAATCGGTGTTTTTCTTAAATTTAGGCCTAGGGCTCAAACCCTCCTTAAATCTTCCATTTACAGAAAATTAACCAAGGATTTCATGTTAAAATGATGTAATTAAGCCACAAAACTTACCTCCAACGAATCCCAGATGAATTACCAGCAATTCCCGTGAGTTTCTCTCTCTAGAACTCAAAAATGGCGTTTTGGGTATAAGAACCCGCGACTGGTTCTGTTCTGGTTTTAATTTCACTGCCAGACCAATCGTTCTATGCGATCGCAATGACCCTATGCGATCGCATAGAGTTAAATTGTCCTGCCAATTTCCCGTTCTATGCGATCGCAATGCACTCCCGCGATTGCATAGCACAACCTTCCAGGCCTCATCTTTTCTTCTCTGCGATCGCAACACTGGCTATGCGATCGTAGTGCACAGTCTGCCAAATATATGCGATCGCACCCCTTGCTATGCGATCGCATAGCACATTTTTCTCACCCCTCCAATCTCTTCTATGCGATCGCACAAGTGACCCTGCGATCGCAGAGCGCCAGATTCCATACCTATGCGATCGCATCCCCTCTTACGCGATCGCATAGAACAACTCTAGGGCTCACCTCCATCCTACTATGCGATCGCATCTACCCTATGCGATCGCATAGAGCATCCGTCTGCAACAAAACCAGCAGCCAACAGCAGTTCAAACATAGAAGAAATGGTCCGTTTGGACCCCCGAAATCAACCCGAGGCCCCCGGGACCCCAACGAAAACCACCAACATACTCCAAAACACGATACGAACTTGTTCCAATCATGAAAACACCATTCTAAACATCAAAATCCCCAATTACTCACGGATTCAAGCCTAAATTTCTTAAAACTTTCCGAATTACACATTCGATGAAAAACCCGACCAAACGACGTCCGAATGACCTGAAATTTTGCAGGCACATCCAAAATCACCTAACGGAGCTACTGCAACTGTCGGAATTCCATTCCGACCCCCGGATCAAAATCTCACCTACCGTTCGGATTTCGCCAAAATTCAACCTTAGCCAATTCAAGCCTATTTCTACACGGGCCTCCAAATTCAATTCCGATCGCTCCCCTAAGTCACAAATCACCTTCCGGAACTAACCGAATCATCAGAATTCGATTCCGAGCCCTCTAACCAAAAAGTCAACTCCGGGTTGACTTTCCTTATTCAAGCTTCCTCCAAAAAGGCTATATGCCTCATTTCCAATTTAATTTCACTCCTAACTTCCCCGATAGACTCTAACACTTATATAAAAGCATGAATTATGTAATTACAACATAACGGGGTGGTAATTCCCGTGACGACGGGCCGGGTCGTCACATTCTCCCCCTCTTAAGCAAACGCTCGTCCTCGAGCGGGTCAAGAAACATACCTGAAGTCTCAAATAGCTGAGGGTATCTGCTTCGCATCTCCTGCTCAACCTCCCAAGTAGCCTCCTCCACGGGTCGACCTCTCCACTGAACCTTAACCGATGCAATCTCCTTGGACCTCAATTTTCTCACCTGACGACCCAAAATAGCAATAGGCTCCACATCATAGGATAGATCACCATCAAGCTGGATGGTGCTGAAATCTAATACATGAGACGGATCTCCAATGTACTTCCGGAGCATAGACACATGGAATACCGGATGAACGCTGGATAAGCTGGGTGGCAAGGCCAGCTCATATGCTACCTCTCCAACCCTCATGAGTTTCTCAAAAGGACCAATGTACCTGGGACTCAGCTTCCCTTTCTTCCCGAACCTCATGACACCCTTCATGGGTGAAACCTTCAGCAATACTCTGTCACCAACCATGAAAGACAACTCTCGAACCCTACGGTCTACATAACTCTTCTTGCGAGACTGTGTTGTGCGAAGCCTCTCCTGGATCAACTTTTCTCTATCCAGAGCATCCTGAACTAACTCAGTCCCTATCAATCTATCCTCACTAGGCTCAAATTATCCGACGGGAGATCTACACTGTCCGCCATACAATGCCTCGTACGGGGCCATCTGAATACTCGACTAATAACTGTTGTTGTAGCCAAACTCAGCAAGTGGAAATAACTCATCCCACGAACCACCAAAGTCAATCACACATGCTCGCAACATATCCTTCAGGATCTGAATAGTACGCTCAGACTGCCCGTTTGTCTGGGGGTGAAATGAGGTGCTCAACTCAACCCGCGTACCCATCTCTCGCTGAAATGCTCTCCAAAACCGAAAAGTGAATTGAGTGCCTCTGTCAGATATAATAGACACTGGGAAACCATGCAACCTCACAATCTCCCGAATAAAGATCGCTGCCAACCGCTCCGATGAGTAAGTAGTACTAACTGGGATGAAATGTGCTGGCAATTGAGGCACTTAGCTATATGCCTAACAATATCCATCTTCATTCTCCTCCACCAGTAGTGCTGTCTCAAGTCTTGGTATCCTCTCCCATTTCCACTCGGGAATAACCATACGCTGAAGAACACCGCCCGGTCTCTGATGCTCATATTTGACCTGCTGGCAATTGAGGCACTTAGCTACATGCCTAACAATATCCATCTTCATTCTCCTCCACGAGTAGTGCTGTCTCAAGTCTTGGTACATCTTTGCGGCACCTGGGTGAATAGAGTACCGCGAACTGTGTGCCTCCTCAAGTATCAACTCCCGCATACCATCAACATTGGGCACGCATATACGGCCCTGCATCCTCAGAACACCATCACTGTCGATAGTCACATCTCTAACATCATTATGCTGCACTCTGTCCTTAAGGACAAGCAAATGTGGGTCATCATACTGTCGCTCTCTGATGCGATCATATAAGGAAGATCGAGAAACAATACAAGCCAACACTCGACTCGGCTCCGAAATATCTAATCTCACTAGCCGATTGGCTAGGGCCTGAACATCATAAGCAAATGGCCTCTTCCCAACTGGGATGAAAGCTAGGCTGCCCATGCTAACCGCCTTCCGACTCAAGGCATCGGCCACCACATTGGCCTTCCCCGGATGATACAAAATAGTGATATCATAGTCCTTAAGCAACTCCAACCACCTCCGCTGTCTCAAATTAAGGTCCTTCTGTCTGAATAAGTGCTGAAGGCTGCGATGATCCGTGAACACCTCACATGAGACACCGTACAGGTAATGCCTCCAAATCTTCAAGGCATGAACTATGGCTGCTAGCTCCAAATCATGAACAGGGTAGTTCTTCTCGTGGGGCTTCAACTGACGAGAAGCATAAGCAATGACCCTACCCTCCTGCATCAACACACAACCAATGCCCACTCCTGAGGCATCACAATATACGATATAAGAACCTGAAGGCTGTCGGTAGAATCAAAACTGGTGCTGTGGTCAGTGCTGTCTTGAGCTTCTGAAAGCTCTCCTCACACTCCTCGGACCATAAGAAAGAAACACCCTTCAGAGTCAATTTAGTCAAGGGTGAAGCAATAGAAGAGAATCCCTGAACGAAGCGGCGATAATACCCTGCCAATCCCAGAAAGCTACGGATCTCCATAACTGAGGTCGGTCTGGGCCAACTCTGCACTGCCTCTACCTTCCTCGGATCTACCTGAATACCATCACGGGACACCACATGTCCTAAGAATGCCACGGTCTCAAGCCAGAACTCGCACTTGGAGAACTTGGCATACAGCTTCTCCTCTCTCAATCTCTGCAATACAATACTCAAGTGCTGAGCATGCTCCTCCTAGCTACGAGAGTAGACTAGAATGTCATCAATGAACACAATCACAAATGAATCAAGATAGGGCCTGAACACATTGTTCATCAGATGCATAAATGTCGTTGGGGCGTTGGTCAGCCCAAAAGACATCACAAGGAACTCATAGTGACCATATATGTTCCTGAATGCAGTCTTCATAATGTCGGACTCTCTAATCTTTAGCTGATGGTAGCCTGAACGAAGATCAATCTTCGAGAACACCCTAGCTCCCTGGAGCTGATCAAATAAATCATCAATACGAGGAAGAGGATACTTATTCTTTACTGTTACTTTGTTTAGCTGCCTATAGTCAATACACATCCTCATAGATCCGTCCTTCTTCTTAACAAACAGGGACCGGTGCACCCCACGGCGACACACTCGGCCGAATGAACCCCTTATCTAGGAGTTCTGGAGCTGCTCCTTCAATTCCTTCAACTCAGCTGGTGCCATACGATACGGAGGAATAGAAATAGGCTGAGTGCCTGGCACCAAATCGATACCAAAATCAATATCCCTGTCCGGCGGCATGCCCGGCAGGTCTGAGGGAAACACATCAGGAAAGTCTCGCACAATGGGAACAGAATCAATACTGGGAGTCTGGGCCTCGACCTCCCGCACAAATGCTAAATAAGAGAGACATCCCTTCCCAACCATTCGTTGGGCCTTGAGAAAAGATATTACCCTGCTAGGTACATACTCGGTCGTGCCTCGCCACTCGATCCTCTGAATGCCCGGCATAGCCAAAGTGGACTGTCTTAGCATGACAGTCCAGAATAGCATGACATGGAGATAGCCGGTCCATGCCCAATATAACATCAAAATCAATCATGCTGAGAAGCAACAGGTCTACTCGGGTCTCCAGACCTCCAATAGTGACCAAACAGGACCGGTATACGTGGTCCACAACAATAGTATCCCTACCGGGGTAGATACATGCACTGGCAGCTCAAGACTCCCTCGGGTCGTGCCCGAATGAGGAGCAAAATATGTAGACACATAAGAATAAGTAGAACCGGGATCAAACAATACTGAGGCATCTCTGTGGCAGACTGAAATAATACCTGTAATGACATCATCAGAAGCAACAGCCTCGGATCGGCCCTGAAAAGCATAGCATCTAGCCTGACCGCCTGATCGGCCTCCCCCTCGAGAGCGACCCCTAGCTGTCTGACCCTCACCCCTAGCTGGCGGGGCGGGTGCTGAAGTAGAAGGACCAGATGACGAGGGCTGCCCCCTCTGCTGATAAGATCTGGAAACAAGACGGGGACACTCCCTACGGTGATGCCCAAACTCTCCGCACTCGTAGCAACTCCCCGGTGCTGGGTACTGAGACTGATAAGGACCTCCGGCGCTGGAATGGCCAGCTGATGAACTAGGCCGAGATGAACCACGAGCGGATGGGGCACGTGAAGAACTACGAGCGGCATGGCAGCGAGAGGCTGGCGGCTGCGGTGCGAACCCGATAATCTCTGTCTAGGAGACCATCCGCGACGATCCGAGCGTCTCGACTGCGAAGACCTGAAAGAGCGACCTCGGCTCTGCTGACTCTGGCCTATGGTCTGAGTGCCACTGGAACTAGCTGCTCCTCGAGGCCTCTTGGCCTCCCTCTCATCCCGCTCCCTGCGACGATCTGTCTCTATGTCGCGAGCAATATCCACAGCATCCTCAAATGTACGACTCAAAACCCTCTCCCGAGTCATCAGAATACGAATGGGATAAATGAGGCCGTCCACGAAGCGCCCAATCCTCTCTGTCGGAATGAACCAACCACGGTGCATATCTGGACAACTCTGTAAACCTGATCTCATACTCTGACACTGACATGTCCCCCTGACGGAGACCCTCAAACTGCCTACGCATCTCCTCTCTCCGAGATCGAGGCACCCATTTCTCCAAGAACATAGTGGAGAACTCCGGCCATGATAGTGGTGCTGCTCCGGCTGGCCTGCGGCGCTCATAAGCCTCCCACCAAGCAAAGGCTGGTCCCTGAAACTGAAAGGTAGTGAAAGATACCCCGCTGGACTCCAATATCCCTGCCGTACGAAGCATCCGACGGCACTTATCCGGAAAACCTTGGGCGTCATCGCCGGAGCACCGATGAACATCTGGAGGAGATAACACAGTGAACCTCTCGAGGCGACGCTGCTCGTCGTGCGTCATAGGCGGGACCACTGTCCCCCGAATACGATCTGCTGGGCTGAACCGGAACTACGAGGCTGAGCGGAGGAGCCTGCGGTGTGCGCGTGCCTGCGCTGCGGCTGCGGAGTGCGTCTTTGCGGGGGTCGATGACCACCCCGATCCCCGATGCGAGTGCTGCCGATGATAGCTGAAACCGCCTTGTGCTAGGCCGGTGCGGTGCTAGTATACGAGCCGGGGTCTCCTGTGGACCGGAATAACGATGGGCACGGTCGGTGCACGATGCGAGTCTTCTGCAGCACCTCCGCAGCGGGGGCGTGGGTCGGTGGCAGCTGCCTCGTTGCCTCTAACTCCGCCACGACCACGACCGCGTCCGCGGCCTCTAGTAGGTGGTAGTGGTGGTCGTCCTCCACGTCCGGATGATCGAGTTCTCGCCATCGGCGAGAGAATAGAATGTCAAAGTTGAGTTCAAGTCAAAAGTAATCGCACGACAAGAATTCCAAGAATTGAAACTTTTCCTAAAAAGGTTTGCGGCCTCCCGAGGATAAGTACAGGCGTCCCCGCACCGATCCACGAGACTCTACCAACCGGCTCATGACTCGCGAGACCTATTGTTGTAATCCGGATATTATTGTCACGACCCAAACCCTGGTCGTGATGGCGCCTAACACAATGCTAGGCAAGCCCGACCATATTATCCTTTTAACCAGCCAATTATTAAATAAATTAAACTTAAACAGTAGTTAGTCATAACAGGTGATAACCGAAACGTCAAAACATACAAAATACGGTCCCAACATATCGTGGTGTCACGAGACTGAGCCTCTACGGAATAGCATCCTAATACAACCAAGTCTAGACAAATAGGAAATCAACAAGATGATAAAGAAGGAGAAAACAAGCTCTGCGGACGCTGGCAGCTACCTCGTAATCTCCGCAAAAGTAGACAAGGATCAGCAGCTACAATGTCTCAACTGCTCTCGGGCACCTGTGGATCTGCACAGAAAGTGCAGGGGAGTGGGGTGAGTATATTTCAACTCGGTGAGTAACAATAATAAATAATAACTGAAGGTAAGAAATCCTGTGCTATCACTTAGCAGTTCTAAGGCAACCCTCACAGGTACGTCATCACTATAGTAGTACTCTAACCTCCAATCTACGTTTATCTCTACAAGATTTCCACACTGAACTAACCCTCGCTCGTACCCCTACGGTGTACGGCCATCTCAACATATAAGGACACATACTTATGTCTATAATGTATAAGTATTTAAGTAGATAGTAGGGTATGATTAAGTATAATGCTGCGGCGTGCAGCCCGCTCCAATACATATACCGCTGCGGCGCGCAGCCCGCTCCATTTTACGTCGACGGCGCTCACTGGGGGTGTATACGGACTTCGGAGGGGCTCCCTTGGCCGAAGCGCTATGATACTGCGGCGTGCAGTCCGATCCACACATATATCACTGCGGCGTACAGTCCGATCCATTATATATATATACTATTGCGGTGTGCAGCCCGATCCATTAATATATAACAGCGCCCACTGAGAATGTGTGTAGACTCTGAAGGGACCCTACATCCAAAGCACAATAATACTGTGGTGTGTTGTCCATTCCCACATGTATATTACATGTATATTACATGTACATTACTGCGGCGTGCAGTCCGATCCAATATAGGTATCTATATACATAATACCTCATAATGGGTCCTCGACCCTATCCCAGTCAGTATGCACTTGGCCTCTCAGGCCCAATATAATATATCACAATGGGTCCTTGACCCTATCTCATCTCAATCGGTATAGACTTGGCCTTTCAGGCCCACTCAGCTAGAACAGGGAATTCCACCCTAGATAATCTCTCTCAATGTACACATCTAGTACGGGCTCATATTATGCTATACGGCTAGAGCTATGGCTGAGTGTATATTTCCAACACAATGTAAAGGTCACCTAGCTCTATAGGTTCCCTAATGCTCTACGGATCGGCACGAGGCCCCAAACATGGCTATTAGCCCAATGGTACAGTTATAACCTCATTAACAGTTGTACAACACAGTATTCTATTAGCCGGGAAGGACTAAGTCCGAACCCCCGATCACAATGTTACCACGCCCGTCATAGAACGCGTGTCTCATCTCAATATAGCACTGTAAAGTGCTAGTACGGGGTTTCAAACCCTCGGTGCATTGTTTACTACTACCACTCACCTCGAACCGGTAGAAGCTTCAATCCGCCTTGCGCTTGCCTCGCAAATCAATCTCCTCGGGTGCCAAAACTGCTCAAAATCATAGAGAATGCATCAATATACGCTAATTTCACGAAATTCATTCGAAATAACCCAATTTATATCAAAACCCACAAGTTGTCAAAACCCGACTTTTGGTACACTTGTCGAAAAATTACAAAAATTACATATTCGGAATCCTCATCTCGATACGAGTCTAGGCATATAAAATTTACCAAAATCGGACTCCATTTGCCCACTCAAATCGGTGTTTTTCTTAAATTTAGGCCTAGGGCTCAAACCCACCTTAAATCTTCCATTTACAGGGATTTAACCAAGGATTTCATGCTAAAATGATGTAATTAAGCCACAAAACTTACCTCCAACGAATCCCCGATGAATTACCAGCAATTCCCGTGAG
This sequence comes from Nicotiana noctiflora, assembly GCA_032618575.1. Lineage (NCBI taxonomy): Eukaryota > Viridiplantae > Streptophyta > Magnoliopsida > Solanales > Solanaceae > Nicotiana > Nicotiana noctiflora. Next base: position 132,933 of record JASVEL010008172.1, on the reverse strand, counting down.
TTTCTCCTCTTGGAACTCAAAAATGGGGTTTTGGGTTAATGAACCCGTAGCCCCTCTGTTCTGTAATTAAATTCTCTGCCAGACCAATCCTTCTATGCGATCGCAATGACCCTATGCGATCGCATAGAGTTAAATTTTTTCTGCCAATTTCCCCTTCTATGTGATCGCAATGCACTCCCGCGATCGCGTAGCACAACCTTCCAGGCCTCATCTTTTCTTCTCTGCGATCGCAACACTGGCTATGCGATCGCAATGCACAGTCTGACAATCCTATGCGATCGTACCCCTTGCTATGCGATCGCATAGCACATTTTTCTCACCCCTCCAATCTCTTCTATGCGATCGCACAAGTGACCCTGCGATCGCAGAGCGCCAGATTCCATACCTATGCGATCGCATCCCCTCTTACGCGATCGCATAGAACAACTCTGGGGCTCACTTCCATCCTTCTATGCGATCGCATCTACCCTATGCGATCGCATAGAGCATCCGTCTGCAACAAAACCAGCAGCCAACAGCAGTTCAAAAATAGAAGAAATGGTCCGTTTGGACCCCCGAAATCAACCCGAGGCCCCCGGGACCCCAACGAAAACCACCAACATACTCCAAAACACGATACGAACTTGTTCCAATCATGAAAACACCATCCTAAACATCAAAATCACCAATTACTCACGGATTCAAGCCTAAATTTCTTAAAACTTTCCGAATTACACATTCGATGAAAAACCCGACTAAACAACGTCCGAATGACCTGAAATTTTGCAGGCACATCCAAAATCACCTAACGGAGCTACTGCAACTGTCGAATTCCATTCCGACTCCCGGATCAAAATCTCACCTACCGTTCGGATTTCGCCAAAATTCAACCTTAGCCAATTCAAGCCTATTTCTACACCGGGCCTCCAAATTCAATTTCGATCGCTCCCCTAAGTCATAAATCACCTTCCGGAACTAACCGAATCATCAGAATCCGATTCCGAGCCCTCTAACCAAATAGTCAACTCCGGGTTGACTTTCCTTGTTCAAGCTTCCTCCAAAAAGGCTATATGCCTCATTTCCAATTTAATTTCACTCCTAACTCCCCCGATAGACTCTAACACTTATATAAAAGCATGAATTATGTAATTACAACATAACGGGGTGGTAATTCCCATGACGACGGGCCGGGTCGTCACATAACCTTGTGGCCTTCACTTCCACAAAATGTTTTGTCATTAGTCTTACTACTGACAAGATTGTTTTGCATGGAAGGAGAGTTAACAATATTTACATTGTAGATTTGTTAACTCTCTCTAAAAATGAACTCACGTGCTTGAGTGTGGTAATTACTGATCCCCTCCTTTGGCACAAAAGACTTGGCCATGCCAGTCTAAATCAATTGAAAAAAATAGTCTCCAAAGACTTGGTAATAGGGTCACCTAATATAAAGTTCAAGGAAGACAAAGTTTGTGAGGCATGTGCAAAGGGGAAGCAGGTAAGGTCATCTTTCAAACCTATGAAAATGGTAAGTACTTCCAAGACGTTGGAACTGGTTCAAATGGATCTTTGTGGTCCAATAAGAACCATGATCAGAGGTGGTAAAAGATATGTAATGGTGCTTGTTGATGATTATTATAGATTTACCTGGGTATTGTTTCTAACTTCTAAAGATGAAGTATTTGAAATGTTCACTGCTTTTATTAGAAAAATCCAGAAACAATTAGGAAATCAACTTGCATCCCTTAGGTCTGGCCATAGAACTGAATTTGAAAATGCAAAGTTTGCTGAATTTTGTGATGAAAATGGAATAGATCATAATTTTTTTGCCCCTAGGACTCCTCAGCAAAATGGAATAGTTTAAAGGAAGAATAAGACCTTTGAGGATATGGCAAGGACCATGCTACTTTCCAGTAAACTACCTCACATCTTCTAGGCAGAGGCTATAAACAATACTTGTTATATAATAAACAGATGCATGACTAGACCTCTTGTAGAGAAAACTCTTTATGAGTTACTTAAAGGGAGAAAACCAAACATATCCCATATTAGCGCTTTTGGTTGCAAGTTCTATATGCACAATAATGGCAAAGACTCCCTAGGTAAGTTTGATCCTAGAAATGATGATGGAGTATTCTTGGGATATTCTTCACATAGAAAAGCATATAAAGTGTTTAATAAATAACTCTATGTGTTGAAGAAAGTGTACATGTTGTGTTTGATGAATCTAACACTCTTTCTGAGAGATAGGAACATGAAGATGAAGCTATTGGACTAGTGAGACAATTGACTGAAGCCGCAGCACAAGTCAAGGTGGCATCAAAGGAAGGAGCAGGTGATGGAACATATCCTTTCATCTCGGGCAACCTGACAGTGGGAACCAATCTGCAGGATCATGTACCTGAACCTGTTCCTCTGCAGCATAACAATGAAGAAGAAACTAGCAGGAACCAGATGGTAGGGAAATCTTACAAGTATCTGAGTTCTTATCCCATTGAGAACATCATCAATGATCCAACATCTGAGGTCAAGACAAGATCACAACTGAAGAACCTGTGTGCATTTGATGCTTTTTTTGTCTCTCATTGAACCTAAAAATGTGAGTGAAGCTCTACAAGATGCAGATTGGGTCAATGTTATGCAAGATGAGCTCAATCAGTTTGGAAGAAGCCAAGTCTAGCTCTTAGTTTCAAAACCTAAAGAGAGGTCACTCATTATGGCAAAATGGGTCTTCAAGAACAAACTAGATGAAGATGGAATAGTTACAAGAAATAAGGCAAGGTTAGTAGTTCAAGGCTATAGTCAAGTGGAAGCATTGATTATGATAAGACTTTTGCTCCAGTTTCTAGACTTGAAGAAAATAGACTCCTCATAGCCTTTGAAATACATATGGAATTCACTCTTCATCAAATGGATATCAAAAGTGCCTTCCTAAATGGCTATCTCAAAGAAGAAGTTTGTAAGACAACCTCCAGGATTCGAAAGCAAAGAATATACTGATCATGTATACAAGCTAGATAAATCTCTCTACGGTCTCAAGAAGGCCCCAAGAGCTTGGTATGAAAAATTGTCAAAATACCTTCTAGAGCATGGGTACAAAAGAGGTAAAATTGACAGCACTTTGTTCCTAAGGGAAAAAGGTAAAGATCTTCTTATTGTATAGATATATGTTGATGATATAATATTTGGGGCCACTACAAATAGGTTGAGCAAGGAATTTGCAAAATTAATGGGAAGTGAGTTTGAAATGGGTATAATGGGTGAACTAAGCTTCTTCCTAGGCTTACAAATAAAACAAAGCTCAAATGGAATCATGATTCATCAACAAAAATATACAAAGGAACTAATCAAGAAGTTTAAAATGGAATACTCTAAAGAAATAGATACACCTATTGCAACTGCTACAAAATTAGATACTGATGAACCTGGTTCATCAGTGGATCAAACTTTGTATAGGGGTATGATTGGTTCACTCTTGTATCTTACTGCCAGCAGACTTGACATTATTTTAAGTGTAGGACTTTGTGCACATTTTCAGGCTAATCCAAAAGAGTCTCACTTGACTGCTGTCAAATAGGATATTGAGATATCTAAAAGGGACTACTAAATTATGCATATGGTACCCTAAAGGTAGTAATTTTGATCAAGTAGGTTATGCTGATGCAGACTATGCGGGTTTCCTAGTGGATAGAAAAAGCACTTCATGTATGGCTTACTTTCTTGGTTCATGTCTTGTATCATGGGCCACCAAGAAACAAAATTCAGTAGCACTATCTACTGCTGAAGCTGAGTATGTGGCTGTTGCTTCTTGTTGTGCTCAACTACTGTGGATCAAGCAACAATTAGTAGACTTTGGTATAGAAGCGGGATGCATACCAATATTCTGTGATAACACTAGTGCTATAAGTATGATAAAGAACCTGGTTCATCACAAAAGGACTAAGCACATAGATGTTAGATACCACTTCTTAAGAGACAATTATGAGAAAGGGCTAATCTCCATTGAATTTTGTGCTACTGATAAACAAATAACTGACATCTTCACTAAGGCATTAAGTAGAGAAACATTTGAAAGGAATAGGTTGGAGTTAGGGATGATTGATATCACCAAAAAGGTCCAGTTCAGAAAGCACAATGAAAAAAAAAGTATATTGAAAAAAATTGGTTAGGAGTTCTTAATTTTTGTGAATATTAGTCTAATTTCTACTCAGTCGCATACTGTAAATAGTGTACTCTTGTGACATGTGTCTATGCAAATCACTAATCTCTTACAAAATTTTCTATTTTGACATTTGAGGCATAATCCTGAGAAGTTTCACTTGAAGAACATGGTTCACCAAATTATGCTCATGAGAAAGTCCAGGTTTGTTTCAATTCTTTGCACAATTAGAAAAATGTAATTATCAATCATGAGCAAGAGTCCTAGATGTACCAAACGTCCTAACAATTCTATCTGTTTAGTTAATTGAACCATTTTCATTGAAACTAAAAGTCTAAATATAACAGCACCCTCTCCTAAATTCTAGCAACTCTAATAAATCTCTAGGGAGACCGGAACTCAAAATTGATTAGACCTCTATGTGACTACTAAAAAGGCTACAGTTTCTGAGTAATAATTACCTCTTTATAAACCCCAAACACTCAATAATTATAAATTCTTCACAAAACTACTGATCATCCTCTCTCCCGTCTCTGAAACTCTCCAAAGCTCTTTACACCACCAAAATTCCCTTAGGGTTTTTAGAAATTCCTCACCATGACAAATCCCCAAGACAACCCTGGCACTCCACCACCTGTTTCACCCAATACCGCATCTTCCACACCAGTAATCGAAGATCCAAAACCTAGATTCCTTCGCCAAAAAATGCTAGCAAGGAAAAGTGTAGCTATTGGTTCTCTGAGGAAAGCCTTGAATGAAAAAATTCAGTCAAGTTAAAAAAAAGCAGGCCCAGCGGCTGAGACCAACTCTAGTTTTGAATCTGATGATTACATCTCCACAACTAAAGGAGATGAACCTGGGTCTTCTGAATAGGCCAAAACTCAAGAAACCCAAAGAGAGGTAAAATCTTGCTCTATTTTTTCTGATATAGTTGAAAAGGATGAAAATCGATTTGTTTTGATAGGGGCTACTAGAGATGTAGGTGGGACTGATTCTGGGAAAATAAGGAAGAAAAAGAAGAAGGAACCTTTATCCATTTGTGGGGGTGGGGAAGAAGGAGTCTCGAAGTCAGGGGGAAGTGGTTCAGGTGAGGCTGCTGAGGGGTTGATTAATCTGAGAAAACAACAAGATAAACCTGGTTCATCTGATGATGAAAGTTTGGCTGACTTGTTGAAGAAAGTGGGGGCCAGCTATGACCCAAAGAAACCCAAGGCTTCCTTACAAAAGACCACTGCTGAAATCAAACCAACGAAGAAAAGCAAACAATCACCACCAAAGCCTACTCCTAGGATTAGAGCTACTAGAAGTAGGGTCAGGGAAAGTGAAGCAGAATTGCAGAAGGCTATAGAAGAAAGTAAGAAAAAGAGAAAAGAGAAAGGGAAAGCAAAGATAGGTGAAATCTCGGAGTCTATGGTTGAGGAGGAAGAAGAAGAGATGGAACAGGTCCATCTTGAAAGGAGCACTACTGTGGAACTTCCCACTACCAAATCAAAGGGAACCGGGACTTCTGCCAAGAAGACCTCCAAGCCAGTACCTGCTGAACCTGTTCTTGCCAAGAGAACAAGGTCAGTTGCAAAAGGAAAACAAGTGAAAATTGCTGAAGAAGATGATGAATGGAGTGAGGATGAAGGAGATGTGTTAGAGAAGGAACATGGCAGATATGCCATGTTTGGTAAGAGGAAAATTATGAAAGGGAGACTACTCAAGGACCTGGAGGAGCCAGGTATGATAAGGCTTCTGACTACACTAGAGTTTATGGGCAAATGGGACAGTGAAGAATGGGCTGATGACTAGCAAAGTGAAAGGTGTCAAAGTGAAGTTCACTGCTGCAAAGCTGGGCAAGATTCTAGACATCCCTAGTAAGGGATATGATGACTATACAAGGCAGATGTGGCCTTGCTTGGATGGGTTGCCTACTGATCTTCAGATCATAAGGAACTTTTGTGACACCAAAACAGATGAAGAGGTACCTGAGGCCAGGGTAGTTCAGAAAAGTGAAATGAGGCCAGACCACAAAGTGCTTTTTGATTTTGTCAACAAATGCCTTCTACCCATACAGGAAAGAAGGCATACAACAAATTATATGGATCTGGTCCTTATGCAATACCTGAATGAAGGGAATCAGATCAAATGTCCTGCCTTTATTATGAAGCTGCTTGAAAGGGTGCTCAATGGCTCAAAAGCTCATGTCATTCCCTATGGATTTATATTGACAACTGTGCTTGAAAGATTGAATGTTCTTTTGAAAAAGTGGGAAATGGCATCAAGCAAAGAGCATTTTGGAAGCAAAACCCTTCAAGCTTGTGCTTATATGCTCAGTACAGCTCCAGTTGAACCTGGTTCTTTAGCAAAAACTCCTATGAATAGTAAGGTCAGAGCCTTAGTTCAGGAGGTTGGGAAAAAAGATGCTGAGATAGCAAGGCTTCAGGCCGGAATTGTTGAATTGGAGGGAGAAAGGAATGGGTTGAAAGCTGAACTTGCAAAGGAGAAGGAGAAAAATGAAGGAATGCTTCAACAAATGCTCAACCTGTTGTAAACCCAACCCTCTAGCTCTTCTAAGCCTTAGATATCATGTCCTAAGTGTGCACCAGTCTAGACCCCCTCAGTGACCTAGTTTGGGATTTTAGATGTTTTTTTTTGCTCATGGTTTGGTAATTTTATTTTTCTTCTTGTGGACTGCATTATAGAAACAACTTGCTAATCAATGAATGCAGCATTTCTTGCTTTTTGTTAATTCTGATATTAATAGGTATTTTTGTTATGTTGATTTCTGATTAACTACAACATATGTTCACTTGCAGTTGCCCCAGTGGCTAGGAGTACAAATTAGGTTACTGAGATCACATTATTTATGTAACTTTTAAATGATGCCAAAAGGGAAAAGATGTTGTGCTTAAATTCATTATCTGAACAAGTGATGTTTATGACCTAACTTAAATCTGACCCTTTATGACAAGTTGACAATTCTCTAAAAAAATTCTAAGTGTTGATATTTCAGCTAAGTTTCACAAGTTCTCTGATCACTAAAAGCACAGGGTTTGTCATCATCAAAAAGGGAAAATTTGTTGGCCCGAGTTCAATTGAAGTTTTGAAAATTGACAAATGAACTCAGGGAAGGACTGGTCCATCTTGAGAGACACAGTTAGTCATAACCATTGCACATGGAAGGCACGTGAGGAAGATATGTATTGAAGTTTATGCAGCAAATATCTTATGAATGGAATCGAAAAGGTTGCATTGAGTTCTAAGAAGGACAATATTCTTATGATAAGAAACCACAATCCTTAGCTTGGATAAGGATGGGAGTTTGTATTGGTTAAGGACTCAAATCGACTAAGGATAAGCATTGGAGTCTCGATCAAACTCTAACTGCTAATTCATTAAATAACCAAGTTGTTCTATTTTACAAGCGATGCACATAAGCAGAAATTCAGCATATTTCAGAGCAAAAAGATCAAGTCTGATTTGCAACCAACATATGCGAGATGCAAGTGTGCACGTCTGAAGCTACATGAACTAAGATAGAAGAACCAGTTTCATCATTGTGTTTATTCTAACTCTAGTTCAATTCTATTAGGTTTTCATATTGTACTCTTAAACTTTCTTAGAAGCAATTGTATTAGGTACTCTGAATATTCAAGTTAGAGTTAACATGAAAATATCGCAACAGTTGAGGCTGTGTGCCACACTGGGATTAGAGTTAATCCTTAGATTTACAAAGAGTTTTGTAAATGCAGTTTTTGGCTCAGTGATTTTAGTGGAGTTTGGGAAAATCCTACTGAGTAGTAGGTCGTGGTTTGTTCACCTTTTGAGCTAGGTGCTTTTCACGTAAAAATCTCTGTAAACTTTACTTTCAGTATTTATTATTTCGCGAACTGTTGTAGGTAGAACACTTAGAAGAACCGGGTTCTTTTAATGTGAAAACTAGGTACCACAAAATCTCCCCCTTGTGTGGTATTGACGTTTATAAATTCAGATTTGAAGATATCACCCGCAAATTCAAAGAATTCAGTTCTTTTTCTCCACAAAATCAGCTCCAACATTTTCCAATCAAATCACTTTGAAATCGGCTCTAAACCAGCTCAATTCTCCGTACAAGTTTCACAGCAGCCCTTAATCAAACCCCAATAGCTAATTTTTAAGGACAAACACCAAAGTTGAATGCATAGTCGTCCTTCTTCCTAAAAAAACTTGTTCGACAATTTTCGAACTCAAAACCCTAGAAAATCAGTTCAAATTTAGCTCAATCTTCAGATTTCACTTCATTTCAGTGTTTCCAACTAAAAATCTCAAGCACCCAATCGATTTTGAACCTCTAATTCTTTTCAGAATCAAAACCAACCCTAGATTCTTCTTTTTCGGTTCAGCTGATTGTAAATTATGGGTTCAAATCTTTGAATCCAAGCTCAAATCAGTAATTTAATCTCATAAAATGAAGAAATCACAAATTTCAGAACCAGAATCGACAAGGAGAACAAGGAAATCAAAGTTTCTAAATGAAACAGTGATGACCGAAGCATACGATTTCTCTTTTAGTCGCAAACCAATCGGATGAACAGTAAACATTATTTTTTGGTAAGTTTTCTTATTATTACTACCTATGTTAAAATTTATCTAAACCTATTTGCGTTTTGGTGTCTTCCAAAAAGAATGAAATCTTTCTAAATTTGGTAACAATTTAGCTTAAACTTACAATTCTACCCTTAATGAGAAGGTTTTATAACCACACAAATACTTTGGGCCCCTTTTTAACTTGTTTAGGACTACAAATTTCAAAAGTATTCATTTTTTCTTAAATTTTGTGTCCGATCAAACAAGTTTACATAAATTGAAGCACAAGGAGTATTTTTTTCTTCAAATTTGTTAATAATCAAAACAAAGAACCAAGGATTGATAGAACAATCCAAAACCCCGGCTCTGATAAGAGATGAATAAGGCATGATGAACAGTAAACATTCCGTTTTTGGTAATTTTCTTATTTTTCTTCTTATTATTATTATTATTATTATTATTATTATTATTATTATTATTATTATTATTATTATTATTATTGATTTTCAGATTTGTTGATAATCAAAATAAAGACCCAAGTAGGGGTGTTCAGGGTTCGGTTTTGGTAGATTTTTTCTAAAAAGAAACCAAACAAAGTAAGTCGATTTTTCAAATATTGGAACCAAACCAAACCAATTAAGTCGGTCTTTTATCGATTCTTTTTTTGCCGTTTTTGTTGGTTTTTTGGTTTTTTTGATTATTTATCGAGTTTTTTCATAAATATGAGATATACACTACCACATAAATATTCTAACGACTATATTTTAACGTAACACTATCAAACCAATTGCTCTTTAAGAAATCTATCATTTATCAAGATATATTGATGATAATCGAAGTAAATAGTGATGAATAATTTAAGTGCTCAATTAAAAATTTATTACTTTTATCATGAAATAAATTCTTGTACTTAGCAAAAGAAAACTACTAATCAAACAAAATGTAAAGGCAAAGAATTAGATTATTATAATAGCAAAAAACTAGATTAAAAATATAAACGATTAAACATGAATAACGTACGTGAGGAAGCCTGTCCAAAAGACATATATATATATATATATATATATATATATATATATATATATATATATATATATATAAATAAATTTAAATAGCTACTTTTATAGTTGGTTTGGTTTGATTTTTTTTGTTATTTTTTTATTAAAACCAAAACCAAACTAAATTTGATCGGTTTTTAAAATTTAAAACAAAAACCAAATCAAATCTAAAAGGTGTCGGTTTATTTGGTCGGTTTGGTTCGGTTTTTTGGATTTTTATGAACACCCTAGACCTAATTGATAGAACAATCCAAAACCTCAGCTCTAATACCAAGATGATACGGAATTGTATTCAAAACATGGATATAGGAAAATACACAGAATTTAAAATAAGAGCTACACTTTCAATTGATTGGAAGAACAAGAACCAATTAGAATAACAAAATCTATTACCTCTATAAACTCAATCAATTGTAACCCTAAGCTATGAACATAAAAGCTAGACCCACAATTGATTGGAAGAACAAGAACCAATTAGGATATGAAGATTAATTATCTCTATGAACTCAATCAATTATAACCCTAAACTATGAAACCCTCAAGAGATTGGCAACTCTTAAAAACCTGAATAAAGTAATTAAGGATTTAAGCATTCACTACTAATTTATCACCAACTAAGACTAATTTAACACTAATGAAAGCAACAAAGAAATTAAAGACATAAACATAAATGCATTAATTAAAAGATAAGGATAAATGGTGAGACTTGCATCTCTTCAAGTTTATCATTCATCAAGTCTACCTAAAATAAAAGCCTTAAGGCCTATTCAAGCATTCATACTAGAGTAGGTATTTGGTTACAAATGACCCAAATAACCCTAAGTTAATTCTAAGGAGCTTAGTCAATTATTACAAGTATAGCCTTTTTTATCTTGGCTCCTTTAAAGCTCTCCAATGTTATGATGTTGACTTGGAAATAGTTAGGCATGCTCATCCGTCAAATATCAATATTGATAATAATACGATAAAGGATTCAAGAATTACTAAAGAAAAATAAAAAAAATCAAAAAATATGCGGAAGCTAAAAGAAAATAAATAAATAAATAAAAAGGACGGAAAATTAAAGATAGATTGAATTCAAGAAAGAGTTTCTTGAATTCAAGAAGTCTATGCTTGAAGTTGAAATCCTAACAACAACAATTAGCTAACAAAGAATTATTCGCCTTTCGTAGAGACTTAAAAATAAGAGATAGATTGTGAAACCCAACACTTTAGAATAACAAGAACAACGATAAGACTAAACTTATCACCTTTCTTGAATACCTAGAAGTGATCTAAGATTTCGAAAGAGTTTAATCTTACCATCTTAAGTTGAGTCTTGAAGGTTAAAAAATAAATCAAAAAATAGCCACAAATAAGAGTGCAAGAAAATCTCATAATTTTTATTGATAATAATCTGAATCTAAAAGCAAAGAAGATACCCCTTTATATAGGGAAGGGATCACGAAATTCTACCTAAAAACAACGAAATAAAGTCCTAAACTACTTTGAACAATAAGTCCAACTACAATAGGAAAAGGTAAAACTTTAGGAAACAAAAATCAAGTCAATCTTGGAAATTAATTCCAATAATCTTAGGGAAAAAAATCTTAACTACCTAGGAAAACATCAAATATGTCCTAACAAAATAAGGAAACTTGGGCGCCAAGTTGACTCCTTTGCGAGTTGATTTAGGCGCCTAATTTAGGTCCTCTTTGGTTGGTGTTTGGACCCCAATCAACATCCTCTTGGAATTGGACTAGGACCATGAAATGAGTGTAGCACTTAGCTAAATCATCTCCATAATTTTGTAGATCTTGTTCCACAATTATCGCCTTCTTGATCTCCTAATGAAGCCCAACAACCTTGTCTTGCTTCTCCTTAGCTTGAGTTGTGAATGGATTTCTTGGTACTTCTACAACTTTGTCCTTTTCCATGAAGCTATAATTTATCTCCTCTTGAAAAGAATTCGTCCTGTAATTTGAACCTACATCAAACAAGGTTAAGTCAGCAACATTGAAAGTAGCACTTACTTGAAACTCACCTGGAACGTCTAATTTGTAAGCATTATCTTCAATCCTTTCAAGCACTTTAAATGGTCCATCTCCTCTAGGGTGCAATTTTATCTTCCTTTTTGAAGGAAATCTCTCCTTCCTCATATGAACCCAAACCAAATCACCATGCTCGAAGATAACTGGCTTTTGACCTTTATTTATTCGTAAAGCTATTTGCTCATTCCTCCTCTCAATTGCAAGTCTCATATGCTCATGAATAGTATTCATCAAAGATAATATTTGTTTTTTCAAAACTAAAAACAGATAAGATAATATTTGTTTTTTTTTCAGTTTTTACAAAAATATTGCTTTTTAGATTTTATTGTTGTTTTTACAAACACAATTATTTTAGAAATTATTTTTCACTTTTTTTAAATCGATATTTTTCTAAAAATTGGAAAAATATATTTTGATTTTAATTTTAAAAAAATATTTTTTCCGTTAAAAAGGGGCAAATTTGCACAACTATTGGGCGGTTTGGGCATATTTGGGCTCAACTATTAACGACGGGTATATTTGTCCTATTTTACATACTTCACGGGCTTATTTGGACATTTTTCGTTGTATAAGTTTAGTTAGTTGAACCAAGATTTATACTTTTGGTCATAACAGGTAGAGCATGTTTTTCTTTAATAGGCTTTGCACGATATTCATTAAGACTAGTTTAAGCTTTAATGCGTGTATCATAAATACTAACTGGAAAAAAAACTATGACTAACGAAATATGTGTAAACTAGAAGGGTCTAACAAGTATCAACAAACTGGAGGGGATAAACGAGGGGCTAACGCTTGTTAAAGTTAAAGCTTTTTCCATAATGCAAGCAAGATCAAACAATTAATAATGGCACCGAATTGACCTATAAGCAAATCACCGGGTGGCTATTACGACACCAACGAAGCATCTTTCTCATTTGTCCTTTTAGACCTATTAATTATTGGGGAAGTTTAGCAAATACCCATCCCATGAAAGATAATTACCTACCCCTACCCATGCCCTTTTCCCTCTATATTTTTTTAATCCAGCCAAATGACTAAGCTACTAAATTGCCGATTCAAGCCAAGCCAAACCAAATCAAGTCAAGCCAAGCACATCCAACCCAAGCCAAATCGAACCAAGTCAAGCCATTTTTTTAATTAAAATCTACTAGGCGTAGAGCTTAGGGTTGATTTTCATAAATACGAAATATAAGTATGACACATTAGAGGGGGACATAAACCTTACCTCCACACATAAGATGAAAATACATTTTGGTTAACCAAATATGGTAACCAAATGGTATTTCCACTATGATGAGATGAAACTATGATGTTGATCCTATTGTTTATCAAACAATGAGAGCCAATCGAATATACAAATTACATTTGAAACAAACCTAGAACAAAATCTAAGTTTATGTAAAGGATGGAAGTATTCTGTAATGATAACATAAAACAAAGATGATGTTTTGTCCCTATATTAATTGAGATCTTTTGACCAATTTAAATACTTCCATCAGAATGAGCTTCACGGAAGCTAATAACACTGAAAGAAAGCACCTGAAACGTCCAAAAACTCAAAACACTTACTGCGGGATTGTAAACAATTGGCAGGCATCTTTGATGTCTTGTTTGATTCAGCATTTAGTACCTTCGTGGAAACATTCAGCGTTGTGATTGAATGGAGCTGTACCATTTGTGATGTTACCTTGTTCTAATAGAGTTGAAAACACATGTGTGCATACATGTTGCCTGTGAGCATTTCATTCATAGAGCATGTCAAGAAATCTGATTGCCTTCTTTTAAGATAAATATGTCCCTGTGATTCTAAACTGACAAGTGAACAAACGTGTTAGAAAGTTAACTGTTTGATTAGAGGAGGAGATAAAGAGGAAATACAGCAGAACAAGTAGTAAGAAGCATTGCTGTTCAGGTGACTGGAGCATGTTCTCTTTACTTCTTGTTCAGTTACTGCATTTGTTGCACCATTTATTGCACAATGTATAACCTACTGTTCTTGTGACAAAACAGTTGATTAAACTGATGCTGTTTTCTGCTACTTTTGAATGGAAGTAGCAAATTTATTTCCTGAAAGTTGCTTCCAATGTCCAGTTGAGATGGTCAGAGCTGGATTGTTGCATTTGAATCCAAACAGATGTTGATGTTTGGGTTATGAGAAGTGGTTGATGTTGAGCTGTGGTATACCTTCCCAATTCAGAAATCTTGTTAGCCAAAATCAAGGAGGAAATAACATCTGCTTAGTTTCTTTATGCCTGAAAGTCGGCATGCCTTGTTGATCCAAAAAAATCTGTCCTTTTATGATATGAGGTAGGTCCATTATGCTATTAAAGTGAGTTGTGGAGGTGAGGGTATGACTGAGCTTAGACAAGGAATCAGCTGGATAGTTAGCTTCTCTGAAAACATGATAATATGAAATTTAATCAAAAAATAAGCAACTTAGAGTCAGTCTCAAGGTGAATTCTGGTAAAACCATTATCAATGTACCATTTGATATCGAGAAGAGCTGCTTCCGTTTCTCCTAGGTTATTGGATCTTTCTCCTAAAGGGCTTGCCATAACATGAATGAACTGGCCATGATGATTTCGAATAGGTTAGGTATTTAATTTTACTAGATGGGTATATATTATAAAATAGTTTCAAATGGATGGAGAAGAGTAATTATTTTAAGCTCAATGTGTATTTTGCATATATTGCTCCTATTAATCCTGGTTCCTTTGGCCCATGTCAAATTAGTTAAAGCTCAGTCACATTACTCCAATGGGCAGATTAGTCCAATATGGTGTTTCTAAATCCTTCTACATTTGAGCTCTGAGTTTGGTATATATTATAGCAGGTTTGACATAGTTACCCACAAAAATAAAACTATTTACACTTGTCTACCCATTTATTTTTCTACACATAAACTAATTATATTTCCTACTCATAGTAGATTTTGTGGAGAATTTTTTTCTTTATTCACTAATTATTTTTTATTTCTACGATTCTTTTCTTCTTTTTTTCCTTTTTTTCTTTCTTTTCTCCTTTTCTTTTTTCTCATTTTCTTCCTTTTTTTTTCTTTTATTCATTTATTTTTGCCTAAATTGTATTATTGTTATTTTTACCATAACTTATTTCACACTCCAATTTGACTCTTTCTTTACTTTTTTTTAAAATTTTTTTCTTTATTTGTTGGTCCTTTCCTAATTTCACGTGATTGCCATGCAAATCTTGATCTCCTTCCCTACAAATATCAATACATACTCTACCATTAGCAGTAATACCAACCAGTGATGGAGCAAGAAAATATAGTCTACGGCCACTGAATCTCCATATATACTAGTTAGAATAGAAATGATAATAAAATATTAAGAAATACAATAAAAATGTAAGAAGCAAAAAAGACTTGTAGTACGATATGATACCAATATGGTATACATGTATACCAACAGAGTATATGATTGCTCTAGAATATTGCTAGAACTATCCATGACTATACTACTGTACCAAAACATTAAAGGATATAATAAAAGTATGGAAAAATTACATGCTAGCATTGCAAGCTAAATATTCGCAAAGCAACTTGTTCGTTCCATATACGAACATGATATATAGTTATATGGGTCATTCCAACGATTGCCTATAATTGTAAAAACTATTACCTAATATATATCCATCAGCACAAAAAAGTTCCAGCCGTGTAAATCGCGTTCATATAAATAATTTCAGAATAGAATTCACTTAAAAATGCAGCTAAGACAACCAAAAAAAATGTTCAAACTCTAATATGATAGCATTATGGTATATAACTATACCAACATGGTATAAAGTTTTATTGGTTAATTCCCGACAATTATTGACTATACTACTATTACATAACACACATGCATAAAGAGAAAAATAAAAAGATAGTGTACCACATATTAATATAATAAAGTATTTTAAGATGTTATGCTATATTACTATTATTAAAAGAAAAATCAAATATTGTACTGATAAATACAGCTAAGACAACCAAAAAATGATTCAACTAACATATGATACCAACATAGTATATAATTATACTATTGGAATGAATTGTATACCAAAATGATATATTTGTATATTATTTGAGTATACAATACAAATTCATCTTCTTCTCTTGTTCAACTATTTTTCAACCCAAACTTCTAAAATCTACTACACCAAATTGACTAAAATATTAGTTACAACATCCAATGAACTTTTCAAACATACCCATATAGGATCGGATCAAAATAATTAAAAACTCAAACAACCCAAGTTATGAATTTCAAACTTCAAGCTCCTTCAATGGTGTATTTGAATTTTTGTCAATAAAATATTTGAAAATTGGCATTAATATCATAATCAAAGAACAGTACCCAATAAATTCCAACAGCAAACACTTCAACACACATGAAAATTCAAATTTTAGTTATATAGTACTTATTATTTTGTTTTACTTTTAGAAGATAAAATAAATTTTGGGGCACAAATTTAAAAAAAAGGTGATGATAGCAACAAAAAAAAAAGTACAATACTAACTACATTACCTACCGTTGAAAAAAGCTAACTATTCTTTGGCTTCTTTTTAGGATTCGCACTTTTGCTCCTTAAACAAGATATGTCCATCGTAAGAATTGAATTTGCGGGTAATTAGTTCTAATAGGATAGGTATTGATGTAATTATTTTTCAAATGGGTAATTAAGGGCAATTACTTTTGATTAAGTAGGTATATAGGGTAATTTTCCCTATATTATTGTTAGCACGAAAGTACGACCAGGTTTATCGTGTTTATGGTCTTGGTTATGTAAACATTTTCGGCCCATACGGGTAAGCTACGGAAGTAAACGTTTTGCTTACATAAAATCTCGAGAAAACTACCCTCTATAGCCCTTCAAAATTTTAATAGCCCATGTTTTGTACCACTTTCAAAAATGGCCTTTCGGCCCAAACATATTGCATATAGTAGCCGAACGGAATGAGTATGACAACATATGTGCCTGTAGCTCAGTGGATATGGCGCTTGTTTGCTAAGTTGAATGTTGCAAGTTCGATCCCAACTTGGCGCTAAGGGGCAATTCTTTTTTGCTATGTATTTTTCAATATTTGGGAGTGTATCATGTATTTTGTATGGTGACAGTCTATTTTGTATAGTTACATCTATTTATATATATTTTATCAGTCTATTTTGTATATATGTAGTATAGTGACACTCTATTTTGTATACAAATTGTATAGTGAGAGTCTAGTTTGTATATAAATTGTATAGTGGTAGTCTATTTTGTATATATTTTGGATAGTTATATCTATTTTGTATAGTGACAGTCTATTTTGTATATAAATTGTATAGTGAGAGTCTATTTTGTATATAAATTGTATAGTGAGAGTCTATTTTGTATATAAATTGTATAGTGGTGGTCTATTTTGTATATATTTTGTATAGTTACATCTATTTTGTATATGTTTTGTATAGTGACAGTCTATTTTGTATATAAATTGTATAGTGAGAGTCTATTTTGTATAATAACAGTATGTTTTGTAGATATTCCAACTTTATACATAATTATCTCCTATGTTCTTCCACTCATTGAGAAACCAGCCATCAATCTCCAAGGCCTCACAGTCGTCCTATGCATTGCACCCACATAGACAGCTGCTAGAAGAGGAGTCATCCCGAACTTGGCAAGAGCTAGGGGCACCAAACAAAATCAGGGAGAAGAATCCAATTCCGGTAAGGAGCAATACTGTAGGTGTTATCTTGGCTGCTGCTCCCCATCCATACTTGTCAAAGATCCACTAGCTTAACAACATCATTACGAAAATTGCTATTCCAGTAGCAGTGGAGAAGTCACCCATGAATGACGAGGATTCATTGGGGCTTGGGAACTACACATTAGTGATAGGGAGAGAGACGGAATGAGACATGTTAAAATGAGAAACAAATTCGAATTCAAAAATTTTAAGGAAAAAAGTAGCACTCAATAATAATTCACCTGAGCTTTGAGCTTCGACTTTCATGTAACTTCAATAAGGTTGATACTAATACCATATGCTACAACCAATGTGGCAAGATTCCTGATATATTATGAAGAGACCAAGAACTTCAAGCTCTCCATAGTGGTCATGTTAGATTGTACCTGCCAAAAGACATCAGTCAGATAATGCACATATTTAAACATGATTCTTCAATTTAAAAGATCTGTGTATAATCGACAAATAATTTGCAAAGATTTAACCAGCAGTGGAGTTTTAGTAGAAGTGATAGAAGAGGAAGTTTTAGCCAAAGATCTTCAAAATATTATCTGAGTTGCAGATCTACTGTAAATTGAGATCTCCCTGCTATATTAGAACAACACGTATATATATATTTCATGAAAATTGAGATCTAAACCCAATAAAAAGGATGAATCAAAAGAGGAGGCTTTTGCTTTCTGCAACAAGAAAAAATTGAGATCTAAACCCAATAAAAAAAAAGAACCAAAAGAAGGAGGCTTTTCCTTTCTGCAAAAAGAAAAAATTGAGATCTAAACCCAATAAAAAAGAACAACCAAAAGAAGGAGGCTTTTCCTTTCTGCAACAAGAAAAAATTGAGATCTAAATCCAATAAAAAAGAAGAACCGAAAGAGGATGCTTTTGCTTTCTGTAACAAGAAAAAAGAGTAACTCATGGACAACCGGAAAAGAAAAAGCAAAAGCACAACCGGAAAAGAGCGAGAGGAGCAGTCATGGTCTGGCTCGATTTCCGGCGAGGGAATTAGTAACATTTCCGGCTAGCCCTTGTATTATTTTTAGGCTATGCCTTGTATAATTTAATTTGTGGGCTACCAGATGCTATTAGTTTCTACCGATGGGCCATAAATGAAGTTTGCTCTAAAATCTCCGAGCAACGAAATTATGAGTTTCGGTAGTTTATTGTGGTTTATTGCTGATGTCCAAGTTGTTCCTTCAATCATCAAACTACCTTTTACATATTCAGTTACGACATCTTTATCAGAAATTATATCCCGTAGAAGTTTAAAACAAGATCATCAAGCAACTGTTCATAATTTTGAGCTGCATTTGACGTCAAAAACATGCCATTCCCTTTGTCTGGATCATCACATATTTGTTTATTTCTTATAGGAGAAGTTTCTAGCAGAATGTTTAGCTGCAGTGATAAGGAAATAGACCTTGGGCCTCATTTAATCCCAAAAGGTAACTTAATAGGTGAGAATTACTCGAGACACCAAACTAGGTAGAAATGGCACTAGGTAGCCACTTTAAAGGTTTAGAAATTAGCAGTACCATCCTCAATTTCAGTTTTTCAGTTTAATTTTTCAGGACAATTGTCCTGAAGTTAAGATTTTTAGTTTAAAATTCAAGAAAAAATATATACTGGAATCTCTAAATAACATTCCTGAGAATGGCTATATGTACACTTGTCCCCCAAACTAGAGCGAGGAAACATAAACGGAAGCCCAACATCAACAACGATAAATTGAGATGAGATGAGATCGGCTCTGATACCATAATAAAAATAACAGACTTTGAGCCTAAAGATTGCACCGAGACTATATAGGAAGACCAAGACACCATTTACCTATCGACGTGGGACAATTCAACATGGACTTACACTCATTTTTTTTCAAGTAAGATTTATGTGCAATGTCATTAGAAAATTTAATAACAGTAATTTATCCTCGATTCCAAATAGATTTAAGTGTAGTACTAGAATCAGTAAATATTATAGCAAGAAATAAATGTGCTGATTGAAAACTTAAAGTGCTTGTTGAATGAAGAACATGTCTTATTGTTGAAAAAACACAAGTCTGGCTCTTCGCCCATCTCTATCTTCTACGAGGAATAGCATGTTAAGACATTATTTGCTTCATATTATTTTCGTTTTTTCCCCTATTCGATCAGTAATATATATAAATTCTAAATGAACTTGAATGGAGCGACATATATGGATAGTGAAATTCATATAACCGTCCCTGAAAGTTGTTTCGTATACTATGAACTCTAATTGCGAGAAGTTTTGATATGTTTTAGAGGTTCGTATAAAAGTTCTATATAATGAAAAATGAATACTTTAATTTGCCCGTTAGCTATACATGAAAAGATCACATTTCCGAAAACTGAGGTAATTCAAGGAGTAGTGTTACTGTGCCATACCCCATCACAAATTAAAGTAATTAATTACTTGGAGTACTATGGTGCTATGTGGGCCTATTGTCCCATTAACAGCATTCATATTCAAACTTACATAAAACCAGCAAAGGATAATGAATCTCTGTAGAATGAAAGGGATGTGAATATTTGATTGGATGAGTCAGTATGTCATAGAAATGGCATGTGGGGAACCGTTTATTATCTCTACAATACAAAGCATATAGGTACCTTTAGCATGGTTGGCATTTCCCCACCTCACATACCATATTTCTTGTGTATCTATGACAACAAGTCACCTAACACCTAGCAAGAATATTGGCAATTTGGCAAACATCTCTACCCCATGCATGGGGCGGATGTAATCTTGCGGAATCGATACAATCAATTGCAATCACAAAATAAATATAAAGAAACATAATTTTATTGATAAAATGATACGAGTACAATCTTGTTTCTTTCTTGATTCTTCTCTCATGATTATCTCCGTGATTCGAGGGCTGAAACAGTGTGTTTCTCAAATGTAGGATGATGGAGACTTTCATAGATTTATTTGATATCCATGAAGTATGTTGTGGATCTTCTTGAAGTATTTGATTATTGTATGGGGGCAAATCGAATCCAACTATTAAGGGTCGAGTGCACTTCTCCCCGCGCCCATGTAATATTAAGGGCACGACCC
The DNA here is from genome assembly GCA_032618575.1 of Nicotiana noctiflora. Taxonomy (NCBI): domain Eukaryota; kingdom Viridiplantae; phylum Streptophyta; class Magnoliopsida; order Solanales; family Solanaceae; genus Nicotiana; species Nicotiana noctiflora. The sequence continues at coordinate 112,347 of JASVEL010008172.1, read as the reverse complement.
TCCCCTATGTTTCTTACAGTAAAAGCGTGATGTCGACGTGTATACTTAAACGTCCCATTTTCCAGGGACGTCAGCGACTCCTCGACGAATAGCAATCTTAGTGAGAAAACCCCACCTCTATATAAAGGGAGGTTTTATCCGTTGTAAAGCATCATGTGTTATTCTTTAATAATACAATTGTTATCATTCTCTCTCTATTATTATCTCTCTCTACAAATCTCTCAATTGTGATCACTGATTATCTTCATACTTCTTCATTTTTATCGACATTCACAACATCATAACGATATTAATTCCACTTTGGGGTTTATTATAAATGATTACGATTTACCTTTCTTCTATATTTTCGATTGTTCATAACTTACAAAGTAACTGATTAATTTTGAGTCAAACAATTATCAAGAATTATTTGGCCATATTTTGATCTATTTGTGAGTATCCAATGAGTTTATGGGTTTTTTTGAAATACCGCTTCAAGGGAATATGTATCCCTTTATATAGGTGAGAGTTAGGGTTTAGGGTAGAGTAGTCTCCAAGAAACTCTAATATACTCCTACGATTTCTAGAGTCCTGTAATATTTATAATTTTGAATTTGGCTTGATTACTTAAAATTTCGATGTCTACAATTATTATTACAACAACTAGTAAATAGATGAAGGAACAATTTCCAAAATTCAATGAATTTAAGGCTAAAAATTCATAAAAGTTGAACCCATAAAATATAAATTTTAGGTCCGAGCTTGACCAAGGGGTAAGTTCAGAGTATCACGGATTTGACTTCAATTATAGCACTTCGGCGCCCTACCCCTCCTTGCTGTACATCAGATCATTAGTAACCTTCCTAGGAAACATAGAATATGAACATACAATGTGCAATCATAGTTAAGAAACTAACTTTTTTCCTCGTGCCATGTTTGGTATTACTTCACTGGCCCCTAACCATGGTGAATGCATATACATAGTTAGGTCAAGTTTCAACATTTTAAAAATCCAATCTTTCTCATGTTAGCTTAAAGAAAGAAACAGGAAAAAGATTCAACGTAGGTTAGGATATCGGGGACGGAGGCAGTGTCTTAGCTACCGTTCGATCGATTCAGTGGCTTTTGCATAAACTTTGTATTTGTGTTTAAAAATTTATTAAATATGTAAAAATATTTAATTGTGAACCCAATAACAAAAATGAGCTAGGGTTTGATAACAAGATCAAAATCCACAACCTTAAAATTCTGGCTCCGCATGTGATTAGAATAATCCATTTTGGTGGAGAAAGAAATTACATTTTGAATGTATTTGGTACGATGCAATTCTTTTTTCATTGGAAATTTTGTTACGATATATACTTTGTTGGTTAATGAAAAATACTTGCTGAAATATGTAGCAATCAGAGAGTGTATTGATAAGGTTTATGTGTCGATGAAACTTTTATCTACTAATTAAAAACTAATAGCAGCAGCAGCAACAACAACAACAATAACAACAATAATAATAATAATAATAATAATAATAATAATAATAATATATATATATATATATATATATATATATATATATATATATATATATATATATATATATATATATATATATATATATATATATATATATATATATATATTAAAACTACAGAATTTATCCTCGCGTAGTCATTAAAATAATAAAATATGGTTAAATAATTATAGTTATAATGTCTATTAATATCAAAAATGTTTATTATATTCTTTGATCAATTTTAACTTTTTCTATATACATGGAAGCATAGAACCTTCAATTTCACGATGTACATTGTACTCTTCCTCAAGAATTTTATTTTCTTCATAAAAAAAAGTACAACATGAGAGTTACGGAAAGACTAATAACACCAACAACAACAAAAGATAACTTAATTAAGTATTACTTGAAAATAAAAACTTTAGAATGAGCCAAAAAAAATACTGAAATTAAAAATAATAACATAATTGTATTCCTCACTAAATGATCAAACTTAGTTTTTATCTCTAAAGTCTTCAACTTCTAATTGAGTAAGATCATCGAGGCCTTGAAAATTATCATCATTCAAAGCAAGATTTGTCTCGGCATTGTCATCATTTTTGTTTGAAGGCCCTGCCTCAAAATTATTTTTAAACGTCAAGTGAGACTTCACTGGGGCATTGGCAGAAGATGCTTCAACATTATTTGTCTTTCTTTCTATGAAATTTTGATAAGGCCTGATAAAATGCTCAGGTGCACATCAATTTTTCAATGACCTTTCATGCCACAATAGTGGCAATTGCCGCTTTTGCCTTTTGAAGGATTATTTTGAGAACCTATATTGTTCTCTCGTACAACACCAGTTTCTATCCCACCGGCCCAGCCAGCCAAAGATAGAGGTCGAGGAGGTAGAGGTCTCCCTCGAGGGGGAGGCCAGGCCAAATATTATGCTCTTCCAGGCCGTACTGAGGCCGCCGCCTCCAATTCTATCATCACATGTGCTATCTTGGTCTGTCACAGAGATGCATATGTTCTATTCCATCCAGGCTCCACTTATTCTTATGTGTCTTCTTATTTTGCTCCGCATTTGGGTGTACCTCAGGATTCTTTGAGTACCCCAATTTATTTCTACTCATGTGGGAGATTCTCTTATTGTGGATCGCATTTACCGATCATGTTTGATTATTTTTGGTGGTTTTGAGACTAGAGCCGACTTATTATTCCTCATCATGGTTTATTTTAATATTATCTTGGGCATGGAATCGTTGTCTCCCCATTATGTTATTCTTGATTGTCATGTCAAAACCGTGACAGTGGCCATGCCAAGTCTACCACCTATTGAGCTGAGGGTTGCCTTAGGTCACACTCCTAGTAAAATTATTTCTTTCCTTAAGGCTCAGCGTATTATTGAGAAGGGTTGTGACACGTACTTAGCGTATGTGAGAGATGCAATATGGATACTCCTTCTGTTGATTCAGTCCCAGTAGTACAGGATTTCCCTGATGTGTTTCCAGTTGATCTCCTGGGCATGCCACCCGATAGAGACATTGATTTTGGCATTTATTTATTACCGGGCACTCAGCCCATTTATGTCCCTGCGTACCTTATGGCTCCTCCTGAGTTGAAAGAGTTGAATGAACAATTGCAGAAATTACTTGATAAGGGTTTCATTCTGCCCAGTGTATCACCTTGGGGTGCTCCTATGTTTTTTGTGAAGAAGAAGGATAGTTTTATGTGCATGTTTATTGATTACCGCTAGTTAAATAAGGTTACAGTGAAGAACCACTATTCTTTGCCTCATATTCATGACCTGTTCGACCAGTTGCAGGGTGTTTGTGTGTTTTCTAAGATTGACTTGTGTTCAGGCTATCATCAGTTAAAGATTTGGGAACCAGATATCCCGAAGACTGCCTTCAGGACTCGGTATGGTCGTTACGAGTTCCTTGTTATATTGTTTGGCTGACAAATGCCCCAGAGCCTTCATGCATCTGATGCATAGTGTTTTCCGGCCATATCTTGATTTGTTCATGATAGTTTGTATTGATGACATTCTGGTGTATTCCCAGAGTCGGGGAGAGCATAAGCAGCACCTGAGGACAATGCTCCTTGAGAGAGAAGAAGTTGTAAGCTAAGTTCTCAAAATGTGAGTTTTGGTTGGATTCTATGGTATTATTGGGTCATGTGGTCTCGAAAGAGGGTATTCAGGTGGATCCGAAGAAAGTGAAGGTCGTGCAGAGTTGACCCAGACCATCCTCAACTACAGAGATTCATAGTTTTCTTAGCTTGGTGGGTTGTTAGCATTGATTTGTTTAAGGGTTTTCATCTATTGCAGCGCTTATGACCAGACTAACCCAGAAGGGTGCTCCTTTTTAGTGGATGGGCGAGTGTTAGGCGAGATTTCAAAAGCTCAAGATAGCCTTGACTAAAACACCAATTTTGATATTGCCTACCGATTTGGGGTCTTATACTATCTATTGTGATGCCTCAAGAGTTGTCCTTGTAGCGGTATTGATGCAGGATGGTAGGGTGATTGCCTATGCGTCCATACAATTGAAGATACATGAGAAGAATTATCGTGTCCACGATCTTGAGTTAGCTACCATTGTTCATGACTTGAAGATCTAGCGTCATTACTTGTATGGTGTGTTGTGAGATATTTACTGATCACCGGAGTTTGCAACATCTGCTTAAGCAGAAGGACCCTAATTGGCATCAGAGGAGATGGCTATAGCTGCTGAAGGATTATGACATCACTATCTTGTATCACCCGGGCAAGGCCAATGTGGTGGCCGATGCTTTAAGCCGTCGGGCGGAGACTTTGGGGATTTTGGCTTATTTAGTAGCAGCATAGAGGTCTATAGCGATGGATGTTCAGGCTGTAGCCAACCAGTTTGTGAGATTGGACCTTTCGAAACCCAACCAGGTTCTAGCTTGTGTGGTCTCTTGATCTTCCTTGTTTGATCGTATCTGGGTGCATCAGTTTGATGACCCTCATTTTCTTGTCCTCAAGGACAAATTATTGCATGGCAATGCTCGAGATATGACTATTGTGATGGCAGAGTATTAAGGATGCAAGGTCGAGTTTGTGTACCCAACGTTGATGGGCTTCGAGAGTTGATTCTATAGGAGGCCCATAGTTTGTGGTATTCCATTCATCCGGGTTCCACAAAGATTTATCAGGATTTAAGGCAGCACTACTGGTGGAGGTTGATAAATAAGGATATATTTGGATTTGTAACTAGGTGCTTTAATTGTCAGCAGGTGAAGTTTGAGCACCAAAGACCAGGTGGATTGCTTCAGCAGATAGAGATTCCGGAGTGGAAGTGGGAGCGGATCACCATGTACTTCGTATCCGGACTCCCACGGACATTGAGGAAGTTTGATGCCATTAGGGTTATTGTGGATCAACTGTCCAAGCCTGCGCATTTCGTCCATGTGTGTACTACATATTGCTCGGAGTGGTTGGCAGAGATTTATATCCGGGAGATTATCCGTCTGTATGGTATTCCAGTTTTCATCATTTTAGACAGAGGTGCTCAGTTCACATCATAGTTTTGGAGAGTTGTACAATAGGAGTTGGGTACTCGGGTGGAGTTAAGCACAATATTTCACCCTCAGACGGACGGGCAGTCCGAGCACACAATTCAGATTCTTAAGCATATGCTCTCTGCGTATGTGACTGAGTTTGGAGGTTCTTGGGATTAGATCTTGCCATTGACAGAGTTTTCCTACAACAACAACTATCAGTCCAACATTCGGATGTCACTGAGGCCTTATATGGTAGGCGATATAGATCTCCGGTAGATTGGTTCGAGCTAGGTGAGGCCAGATTATTGGGCGCAGATTTGATACAGGATACTTTGGAGAGGGTCAAGGTAATTCAGGATAGACTCCGTACAGCCCAGTCCAGAGATAAGAGTTACACGGACCGGAAGGTTCATTGATATTTCCTACATGATTGGAGAGCGGTACTACTTCGGGTTTTGCCTATGCAGGGTGTTATGATTGTAAACACGTGATTTTTGACCCTCCCCGAGATTTTTTATATTTTTAGCGTAAAATATTTAGTTTAGGCCTAATATAGCTATTTTAGCTAATTTTGACTCTTTTACTTTATTTCTATCTTAAGATAAAAAATAACAAAAAATATAGTTTTATTAATGTTTCGTAGTCATTTTAAACTTGAAAAATGCAAAAATAGTATTTTATATTTTTTTAGCTTATTAAAAAAAACGAAAATTACAAAACAAAAATAATATAATTAATATTTTGCAGTTACTTCAATCTGGAAAAATAAAAATAATTTTGTTTTAATTATTAGTCTTATAGTTATTTTGCTTACGTAGCATTAATTAATAATACCGTGTTCTCATTCTCGGTTCCGGGCAAAGAATAATATTCGGGTTCAAACTACCCGGTTTTATAATTTTTCGGACCTAGCCCATAATAATCCGAGTTCACCACACATGTGGGGGACAAGGACAAAACCAACCCATACCCACACATGCACACACTATAGGGACAACACATAATGGGGGATGGGAATAATTAGAAAAAGACAAAAGAAAGTAAAAAACAAAAGAAAAAAAATAAAAAAAGGCATGGAGCTTATTAAAAATAATAATAATAATAATAATATACAATAAGAGATGTACTATACATCTTCTTTAAAAAGAAGAAGAAAGAACGGGAGTAGGGGGGGTATTCGAAAACAAAGAAAGAAACGAGAGAAGAAGAAAAAACGGAAGAAGGAAAAAAAACAAAAAACGAAAGAAGAAGGAAAAAAAAGATAACAAAAAAGAGAAAGCAAAAGAAGAAGAAAAGAAACGGCAGAAGAGAAGAAAGGAAAGAAGAATAAAAACGGCAAAAGGAGAAAACGAAACAGAAAGAAAACGAAACAGAAAAGAAAAAAAGGAAACAAAAAGAAAGAAAACGAAACAGAAGAATTGAAAACGTTGAAAAGAAAAACGAAGACAAATAACACTGTTGGGCTTCTTCTTCCTGGAAGAAAAACGACAGCCCCCCTTGCTTCTTCATCTCCTTCACCATAATAACAGTGGCATCGCTGCTGCCTCACGTCCTCATCCAAACGACCAGCAACCATCCATCGCCAACCGGCAGCAACCATACGCACAGTCCAAGCCCGTCGCCCACTAGCGAACCACCAGCTCCCTCCGTCGATGTTCGTCGTCCGATGAGGTACAACTTCAGTCGAGGTCGTCGTTTGATTCGAGTTCTGTCCGGAGAGGTCGAGGTTTGAGCTCGTCATAAAAGGTTCGTTTTCTCGTTGTGTACGTTGAAAATATGCAGAAATAAAGGTGCATGTTCTTTTCCGATATTGTTCTTCTCGTTAATATTTTGGATCGTTTCGCATTTGATTTAGTTTCGTATGATTCAGATTATTTTTTTGTAAATATATGATTCTGTTGAACATGCAATTTCACAATTAATGGTGGTCTTGTAGTGTCGAAATTAGCTAATGAAAATAACTAATCCTTCACATGCTCGCTAACTAGTTATGCTTCCGTTGTTTATGTAGTTGCTCGTCGTAGTCTTGAATTTGCTCACTTAGTTATCTACTCGTATGTTTACTCGAATTGGTTATAGTTGAGCATGATTTTGTCACCTTATCGAAATTGGTTCCTTATTCCTCAACCGAACGGCGGAATTAGATTAAAGGAATCGGGGGTGTATTTCATGTGACCCGACTCCAATTTTGAACAAGGTTAAATAAAGCGTATCATGGACCACGGGCGCATTTCATGTAGCGTGGTTTGCAACATGTTCTAAATAATTTCGAATTAATTCTTAAATGAATATAGCGAAATGCAGTTCTCTTTTAAATCAGAATTAGAGGTGTGCTTCGCCTAATAAAATTATACAAATTGCGGGGCCCTCATAAATGTATATATATAAAAATACTTAGACGTCGGGATCAACCGTATAGCGAATTTTACGGTGTTCTCCAAAGATAATAAATGCGTAGTTGCTTTAATCACGTATTCTAATAAACATCTGGTCTTCAATTTGTATCATCCTCTTTGGACTGTCAAATCTAAATCTCAACGAAGTCGAAACGTGTCAAAAGTCACGGGTGCACTGGTGCAACGTGGTTCGAGATACGTTTCCACTGCGTTGTAATTCATTTAAAACAATAAACAATAAAAGAGTAATGAGCCCTTAAACAATAAGCGAGACGAGCCTCGCCAAAATAAAATGCACAAATTGCAGGGCCCTCAATAGACGATTATTACGAAAAATGTTCAGATTCCGGGATGTGCTGTTTAGCGGATTCCACGACCTTTCCCGAACACAAAACGTGTTAGTATCTTTAGGCGCGTATTTAATAATCTTATCTCCTTAAACTCGAGTGCACATTTATGTGACTCAAATCCAAATCTCAACGGAGTCGAAATGTGTTGACAACCATGGGTGCACTGGTGCGACGTGGTTCGAAATACATTTTTACAACGTTGCAATTCTTTGTTAAAATAATAATAATAATAATTCTTATAATAATAATTATAATAATAAAAAGCGGTTAAAAGTTAAAATTTGCACAGAGGTTAAAGCACATTATAAAATGAGATAAAGAGGCCAAATACGATGATTGAGCGACCGTGCTAGAACCACGGAACCCGGGAATGCCTAACACCTTCTCTCGGGTTAACAGAATTCCTTATCCGGATTTCTGGTTCGCGGATCGTAATATAGAGTCAAACCTGTCCTCGATTCGGGATTCGAACCGGTGACTTGGGACACCATAAATTTTCCAAGTGGCGACTCTGAATCTCTTAATAAATGAATCCCATGTCGATTGTCCTTTAATTGGAGAAACTCCTTTACCAAACCCTTCGCGGGGTGCGGTAGCGAAAAAAGGAGGTGTGACAGCTCTGGCGACTCTGCTGGGGACTTTCACCCAGAACCACTGGTTCAGGGTTTAAGAATTCGAGCTTTGAATAATTGTTATATTTGGCTTGTTTATTATCTGATTTTATTATATGTTTGAATTAATGTGCTAAATGTTGTTTTTTCCGCTTTGATATTTTGTGAATTGTATATAAATTGTGCCGATACCCATTTTCTCTTCTGAGTCTCTTTAAAATAATATCGGGCATTTGCTGGACATAGCCCGTTTTCTCAAGATAGCTGTGGTGCTTGGCACCCGGTGAAGGATTTTTAGTCACACATGTTTAGGCGGGGAGTATGGTCAATTAAGCCGGAAAGCTATGCTACCGGTGCACTGACACTCCTCGGCTCGAGTTGTCCGCTCGAGTAAAATCCACTCTAGACACCTTTTCCAACAAGATGATAAACCCAGAACCACTAGATCAGGGTTTTAGAACTCGAGCTTTGAATAATTGTTGTATTTGATTTATTATTATCTTGGGTTTAAATGTGCAAAATGATATTTTTATCGCTTTGATATTTTTTGAACTGTATATATATAAACTGTATCGAAACCCTTCTCTTCTCACCTATGGGGATGTGCTTACTGGTTGAGACTCCCTATTCTGTTAGTGTCTTACCCAAAAATAAGAAAGAGGCTTGGAAAGTTTCTAAGCAGGCTGGCCTTTTGGTTCCCGGAAAGGAGCTCCTTCCTCGATTCGAGTTGTCCGCACGAATACAAGGTCTAGAACAAATACCCGGGTTTTTAACATAGTATAACAAAACTTCATACCGGATCCCTAGTAGGAACGCATATTTGCATCATGCTGCATTTGACTTAGGGGACTCAACACAGGGGTTGGGTTCGTCTAGGACATGCAACCTGGAATGAAAAGACCATCCTGCTGCATCCTGTTTCTTTTATGCATTTATTTGCTTCAGACCGGATTTTAAATATTTAAAAAATAAAAAAAAATAGTTTCAAAATAGTTTGTTTTTTTTTACTTAAAAAGAAAAAAAAACGTTTGTTGTAAAATAAAAAAAAATGTGTGATTAAAATTAAAAAAAAAAAGTTTCAAAATAGTTTGTTTTTTTTACTTAAAAAGGAAAAAACGTTTGTTTTAAAATTAAAAAAAAAATTGTTTGTTTCATTTACCGATGTAGTTTGTTTATTTGACCGAACTACGCAGGTTTGATTCTCACCACTAGGTGAGATACGTAGGCAACCCTCATCGGGTTCAACCACCCCTTTAAAAAAAATCAAAAAAAATGTGTGTGTTTAATTTTGTCAATAAATCGAAGTGACGCTGTTTTTGAAAATAGCCGAATGTTCCGAAAGGACACCGGAAGGTTGTTTTTTTTGCAAAAATAGCCACTTTGAATCATTTTTAATAATTTGCGGGCACAACCTTGAAATATTCCTTGTGGAAATGTTGCAAGGCCATAGCCGCAAAATCAAGTCCGGGTTCACACCCTTTTTGCAAAAATAACCAAAAATGTCAAAATTTTTATTTTTGTTATAAATAAGTCGGGTAATGCTATTCTTGCTTAAAATAAGCCGAATGTCCCTTAAAAGGACGTCGGAAGGCCGTTTTTGCAAAAATAGCCACTTTGAGTCATTTGTAAATAATTTTGGACACAGCCTGGAAATATTCCCTCGCGGAAATGCGAAAGGATGTATCCGCAAAAAAATCAAGTTTTGAGTCATCACTCAACTTTACAAAAATAACCACTTTATCAAATAAGCCACTACATGGCCGGAGTTTTGCTGAAATAGCCACATTTTTGCATTTTAACTTCCTCAGTCTTGTGTTGGCCTGTGTCGGTGCTGAACGATGCCCCATAGGCCCCAGGATAAAAAATTTTGAATTTGCATCTTCTTAAATAAAATTTTGCAAAAAGAGCCACTTTGTCTAAATAAGCCATTACATGGCCAATTTATGAAAAATAGTCTTGTGTTGGTTTATGGTGATGCCGAACGATGCCCCATGAGCCACAGGAAAAAAAAATTTCAAGTTTATTTTTCTTAAATAAAATTTTGCAAAAATAGTCATTTTGTCAAATAAGCCATTATGTGGCCAATTTTGTAGAAATAGTCATAGTTGACACCAAAAATATTCTTATTCTTGTAGAAATCTCCTACACAAGTTTGTAGTTGGAGTCGGCTTCTATCATTTTCCTTCAAAAAAAAATCAAATAAACATCTCTTTATTTCTTGCATTAATTTGCAAGAACTACGCTCGGTCTGATTCATGCGGGTCATGATACGTAGGCAATCTCCATAAGATTCGACCACAACTGTATATGTAGATATATTAAAAAAAAAAATTGATAAGGACTGGCTGAGTCCATTCTAACATGTTTTGTCTTGAATTGTAAAGTAAGTAGAAGGTGGTTGGTTTGTGACAAGCGGACAACACAAGATCCCCGCTTTCAGAAAGTTTAGCGGTTGGCTTGACAGAATATTCTGGCCAATCACCATTACCATACTAGATCAAAAGGGCCAATTCTAGCAAGCATGTCTAGTTCCGGCAAAAGTCTCGATGGAGAGAAAACAGAGATACAGATAATGAAAGATGAGGTGGATCGGTTGAGACAGCAAATAACAGAGATGCACCTAGCCTGGGCTAGGGGACAGTCACCACCAAACCTTCCTACTCTTACACCAGATCCAGAGCGTCCGCCTATTGATCCCTCGACAAGTGCTCCGATCTATTCATATTATCAAGGGGAAAACCCTTATACACCCCAGGTTCCACCAGCTAGACAAAATACTCCTCCTCCGGTCACCCCTGTTTTTGTGGCACCTCCACCTGCTACTTTACAGAAGTCGTCCAGTGAACCGCTTTTCCAAATACATGACAATCATTGTTATGATCCCGAGCCTACCTTTAAGGCTCCTGAACCGCATTCACACACCCTCACTGGGATAACCCGACAAAACCGGAAAGACACCCCAAAAGCTTGGAATAGGAGGAGGTTATTCGAAAAGTTAAGAGTCTGGAGCAATCCTTCAGGAATATGCATGGTTTAGGCAACCAAGTCAGTGTTGCTTACAAAGATCTATGCCCATTTCCAGATGTCCAGTTGCCCGTCGGGTTCAAAATGCCCAAGTTTGATCTATACGAGGGGCATGGTGACCCAATAGCCCATCTCCGAGGTTTCTGCAGCAAAATGCGAGGAGCCGGAGGGCGAGATGAAATTCTGATAGCTTACTTCGGTTAGAGTTTGGGAGGGTCTGCACTGAAGTGGTACACCAGGCAGGATCCCAGCAGATGGTTTACATGGGATGACCTGGCCCAAGCATTCATCGGCCAGTTTCAATATAATCTTGAAATAATCCCCGATCGCTTATCATTGCTAAAGCTAGAGAAGAAACCCGCCGAAAGCTTCAGAGAATTTGGGTTCCGCTGGAGGGAACAGGCAGCAAGGGTAGATCCACCGATGAGAGAGAACGAGATGGTAGATTACTTCTTGCAGACACTGGAGCCAACTTACTTTAGTCACCCGGTGACATCGGTTGGTAAATCTTTCAATGAGGTGGTCAAAATGGGCGGAATGATAGAAGAGGGACTTAAGTCCAATAAGATCTTGAGCTATTCCGCATTGAAAGCAACAACTCAAGCTATTCAGAATGGCACAGGGGTTGCATTCGGGAAGAAGAGAAGAGAAGAAGTTACAACGGTAGAGGAGGGTACTTGGTCCAGATCGAAAGGTCCTGCACCTCATTACCAAGCCAGACCCTACTACCCAAATCACCCTAATCATCCTCCCCGAAACACATATCCACCACCAAGGGCTTATAATAACCCTCCAGGACCAGGTCCGAGGGAATCATGCCTTCAGAAAGGAAAAGGCACAAAGAACCTTCACTGAGTTGGGAGAAACTTATACTGCTCTGTTCCACAAATTGAAGCAGATAGGTTTGTTAAGTCCCGTTGAGACAAGATTGCCAAATCCCCTACCCCCAAATGTGGATCGCTCAGTAAGTAAGCTGTGAGTATTGTTCAGGAGCTCCCGGACATGACACCAAGAAATGTTGGAAACTGAAACATGCAGTGCAAATCTTATTGACACCAATAAGATCGAGGTTCAGATACCAGAGGCACCCAACATTAATCAGAATCCATTGCCAGCTCACCCTTAGACCCAACATATAAGAAGTCATGCTTGGTAATCAGGAGGAGTTTCGATGGTTTGTTTTGTTGACATTTCTTTTGTCCGAGTTGTTTTCGGGGTGTGACCCGGATCTTGTTTTGAAGTAAAACCCTCTTATCTTTCCATTTTGGTCGTTGCAGTTTGCTTAGTCGTTTCAAGTTTCGTTTTAGTTTTGTATTTTGGTTCGCTTATTTGTATTTGAATCATTTCGCCGTTTAGTTTTATGAAACTTTCGGTCTTTTATTACCCCAGTCATCTTTTGTTTAGTTCTTCTATCTTTAAGTTAATCATTTGTTCGAACGCCGACTCTAATGACGTGGCATCACACATAATTTTGGCCTAATATTAAGGGTTAATCATGAAGCAATTCGAAGATAATCAGGGCATTTTAAAAGAAATAAAATAATTTGAGATTATTTGGAGCCCGAATCATGTGAGACTGGGGCAGGTAAAACATGAAGAACCCTTAAAGGAAAATTGGCCATGCTAAGATGGGGTTCGCTCGTGATACTGAAATGAAAGTGTCGTCCAGCAATACTTTAAAATGATAGATGAAAGGCGAATGGACGATACGGATATCAATCAGGGCACAAACAGAAGATGTCGCGAATATGTTGTTTGAACTTGGCATGTTTTGAAGATTGGAATGACGAAGGCATTTTGTTCTGCTATCCAACACTTTATTCATCGTCAACCCTTTGAGCCTTAATTTAAATTCTTTCATACCCCTCCTTCGGAATTAGTTACAAAGACTAGAAACACAAGTTTAAAAGGCAAAAGAAGAAAGGGATAAAGAAAAGTAAAGAAAGGGAAAATAACAAAAAGAGATAAAGAAAAGAAAAAGAAAAATGTATGAAAAAAAAAACTTGAAAAAGAGGAATTGGGAACTACGTTTGACCTGATTCCTTAAAGAGGATACGTAGGCGCTTCACAGCTCGGTCATAGTGTAAATAAAGAAATAAGAATTCCCCAAATATGAAACTGGGGCAAAGAAAAATTGTATTTATTATAATTAAAGTTAGGTCCGAAGGTTGTAAATTTTGAACCCAAAATTGATTTGTTTGAGCTTTTAATACCCTTTCTTTCTAGCCCTATCCGAATCCCACATTGCGCTCCAAAGAAAGACCTTCCGATCAGTCTTCAAATAGGCCAAGTCAAACAAAACACGAGAGTCTCATCAGAATACGACACTCTGATTCCCAACAGAAAGGAAATACGAGAGAGTCTTAGCAGTGACACCCCAATCCCCGGCTAAAAGTGATACAAACGAGAGAGTCTTACCGGTGAAAACCTTCACAGGCACCATAAAGCGACGAAAGCCGAGAGAAAATCAAAATGAGAGAGGCTTGAAAGTGAAAACCCTTCGGGCACTACAAGTCGAATAAAGGTGATAATCAGATGGAAATCACGAGACAAAAATCGTGAAAGGCAATTAACGACGAAGGATAGGCCATATGTGCATGTCATGACCAGTAGAATTGGTATTCGCGTTTGATAAGTTTTATAGTTATTTCTGGTTAGAGAGTCAGTCCTCCATTGTCTTCTATTTGTTGTTTCTTCTTATCTTTCTCCTTTTGTCAAAATTCTCCATCAAAGTCAGTCTAGTCAAAACATAGTGAGAAATGACTTCAAAACTTGCCACCAACTTTCCAATTATTATGCAAGGCAAGGAAATGCCATTGACGACAAAGAAGTATGGTGCAAAGAAGATTATTAAACTGGGGCAGAAAATTTTCTTTTCAGTTTGAAAATTTTATGGAAGTCAATACCCACTTGGGGAAGAAGGAAGATAGGACAAGCCTTAAGGGAAATGGTCTTCGAACCAGTGTCATCCTCAACAGTCTTCAGAAGAGTGAAACACCAATTTTGAGGAAATGAAAATCCACCAGCAGTGTTATCTTCAGCAAGTTCGGAGGTGGTCGGACAACACAGAGTGGTAAAGGAAGAAAGGAAATCTCATCCTCAACAAAGTAACCCCCAGCAAGTTGAGAAACACAGAACGAGGAAGGGATAAATGGAAAAACCCATCCCCAACAAGAATATCATCTCCGGCAAATGAAATCATTCCCCAACAAGTTTTGGGAACCCCGAGCGAGGGAAAGGAGAAAAGGAAAAACTACCCCACAGGAGCGGCACAACCGCTCACAATGTTTTCAACTAACAAATTTTCTTTGATGTGAAACAGGGAAAGAAAGTACTATTGATAGCAGAAAGTCATGCCACGAGGAAGAACACCAATACTGGGGCAGAAAATTTTCTGCCGTTGTTGAAAATTTTCTCGGAGAAACGAGAAGGCAATTCAAGATGACGTGTCAGGTTTGTCCACCTTCAAATAGGATGTTTCAGGTTTGTCCACCTTCGAACAGGACGTCTCAGGTTTGTTCACTTTCATACATAGGATATAATGGGAGTATTCGCCCTCGAATAGGATACAATGGGAGTATTCGCCCTCGAATAGGATACAATGGGAGTATTCGCCCTCGAATAGGATACAATGGGAGTATTCGCCCTCGAATAGGATACAATGGAAATTTTCTGCCGTTGTTGAAAATTTTCTCGGAGAAACGAGGAAGGCAATTCAAGATGACATGTCAGGTTTGTCCACCCTCAAATAGGATGTTTCAGGTTTGTCCACCTTCGAACAGGACGTCTCAGGTTTGTTCACTTTCATACATTGATACAATGGGAGTATTCGCCCTCGAATAGAATACGATGGGAGTATTCGCCCTCGAATAGAATACAATGGGAGTATTCGCCCTCGAATAGAATACGATGGGAGTATTCGCCCTCGAATAGAATACGATGGGAGTATTCGCCTCGAATAGAATACGATGGGAGTATTCGCCCTCGAATAGAATACGATGGGAGTATTCGCCCTCGAATAGAATACGATGGGAGTATTCGCCCTCGAATAGAATACGATGGGAGTATTCGCCCTCGAATAGAGTACGATGGGAGTATTCGCCCTCGAATAGAATACGATGGGAGTATTCGCCCTCGAATAGAATACGATGGGAGTATTCGCCCTCGAATAGAATACAATGGGAGTACTCGCCCTCGAATAGAATACAATAGGTGTATCCGCCCTCGAATAGGATACAATGGGACTATCCGCCCTCGAATAGGATATTTTACGTTTGTTTTATTTTGCATATTTTGTAAATTATTGGCAACATGCATTTTAAATTCAAAAGTTGCTACTAAAAGCAGAGGTGCCTACCTGTATAACAAGAGGCAAGTCTTCAGCCTTTACATTGCAGGTCTTGAAACCAATAACCCACCATAAAGCAGAGGGTTACAACAAGAGATCCCAGCGCAAATTCAAGCGCATGAGTCAAAGGAGAGGAGGGAATGAAGGAAAATTTTCCCAGCATCATTATCCTCAGCAGGCAAGTAAATAGTTCTAAAGATATCCCCAGCAGTCAGGAGGGAAAGCAACACGACCCAGGAGGAAAGCAGTTCCGAAACAAGGTAATTTAAGAGAAATGATGGTTCGAGAGTCGATGCAGCAAGAATAAAATGGTACAAGAAGCAAAGGAAGGCGATCTAGTTCTGAAGTTGTAGTTGAAGTCAGGGAGCCCGCCTGAAGAGAGGAATGACGATTTATTTTCAAAAGATGTTGTTGAAGTCAGGAGCCCGCCTGAAGAGAGGAATGGCGTTTAATTTTCAGAATTGATGATTGAGGTCAGGAGCCCGCCTGAACAGAGGAATGTCGATTTATTTTCAAAAGATGTGAAGTCAGGAGCCAGCCTGAAGAGAGGAATGGCGTTTAATTTTCTAAGTTGATGATGAAGTCAGGAGCCCGCCTGAAGAGAGGAATGGCGATTTATTTTCAAAAGATGTAAAATCAGGAGCCCGCTTGAAGAGAGGAATGGCGTTTAATTTTCCAAGTTGATGTTGAAGTCAGGAGCCCGCCTGAAGAGAGGAATGGCGACTTATTTTCAAAAGATGTGAAGTCAGGAGCCCGCCTGAAGAGAGGAATGGCGTTTAATTTTCTAAGTTGATGTTGAAGTCAGGAGCCCGCCTGAAGAGAGGAATGGCGATTTATTTTCAAAAGATGTTGTTGAAGTCAGGAGCCCGCCTGAAAAGAGGAATGACGAGTTATTTTCAAAAAGTGTTGTTGAAGTCAGGAGCCCGCCTGAAGAGAGGAATGGCATTTTATTTTTCAAAAGATAATGTCGAAGTCAGGGAGCCCGCCTGAAGAATGGAGTGGCGATTTAGTTTTGAAGTTATAGTTAAAGTCAGGAAGCCCGCCGGAAGAATGGAGTGGCGATTTATTTTTGAATTTGGTTGAGGAAAGAGGTAGAGTGTAACGGAGATCCCCAACACGAATCAGAAGGAAGGTAACAAGGATCAGAAAAGATAGATTCAGACTTCGAAGGAGAGTAGTTCGAAGATCACAAGTAAGGGAATTCACTTCGGAGTGCAATGCAAGTTAGCAACAAAAGAAGCTTGCGACCAGAATGCGAGTCAACAGTCCGAGATGATCAACAAAAGTTAGTCACAATAAAAAAGAGCAAGGAGTTAATTCAAGTGCAGAAGTTGATGAAAGATGTGGTGTGCTCAAGACATGGCCGAGGTCACGAGCACTGCATACCTGGTCTTGATCCGAAAAGCAGCACCTGCAACTAGCAAGTATCAAGGTTTCAAATTTAGAGTCTGCATGAAGCACCAACCAATACTCAAGATCAAGCTTCAGAAGACTTATAGATAGGAATCTTGTAACTAGTAGTTGATAGGCTTAGTTAGTCTTCCTCATGTTTTGATTTTCGATGTAATAGCAGGACCACGGACCGGAACTTCGATGGAACGGAACCTCGACGGAACGACACCTCGACTGGCTCTCCACCTCGGTATACCCCTTCCTCACTCACTTTCGAACTACACGTGGCCTGATTCCTTTATAGCCAAGGATATGTAGGCAGCTCAGATACAAGGGCTCGGTCACATTCCTCTTCTTTAGTTTAGTCCCTCCGAATAAGGGTCGGGTCAAAAACACTTGTCTAGTCGTTCTTTGTCTGAAAACTCTTTGTGTTTTCAGTCAAAGAGGGGCAGCTGTAAACGCGTGATTTTTGACCCTCCCCGAGATTTTTTATATTTTTAGCGTAAAATATTTAGTTTAGGCCTAATATAGCTATTTTAGCTAATTTTGACTCTTTTACTTTATTTCTACCTTAAGATAAAAAAAACAAAAAATATAGTTTTATTAATGTTTCGTAGTCATTTTAAACTTGAAAAATGCAAAAATAGTATTTTATATTTTTTTAGCTTATTAAAAAAAACGAAAATTACAAAACAAAAATAATATAATTAATATTTTGCAGTTACTTCAATCTGGAAAAATAAAAATAATTTTGTTTTAATTATTAGTCTTATAGTTATTTTGCTTACGTAGCATTAATTAATAATACCGTGTTCTCATTCTCGGTTCCGGGCAAAGAATAATATTCGGGTTCAAACTACCCGGTTTTATAATTTTTCGGACCTAGCCCATAATAATCCGAGTCCACCACACATGTGGGGGACACGGACAAAACCAACCCATACCCACACATGCACACAATATAGGGACAACACATAATGGGGGATGGGAATAATTAGAAAAAGACAAAAGAAAGTAAAAAACAAAAGAAAAAAAACAAAAAAGGCATGGAGCTTATTTAAAAAAAAATAATAATAATAATAATATACAATAAGAGATGTACTATACATCTTCTTTAAAAAGAAGAAGAAAGAACGGGAGTAGGGGGGGTATTCGAAAACAAAGAAAGAAACGAGAGAAGAAGAAAAAACGGAAGAAGGAAAAAAAACAAAAAACGAAAGAAGAAGGAAAAAAAAGATAACAAAAAAGAGAAAGCAAAAGAAAAAGAAAAGAAACGGCAGAAGAGAAGAAAGGAAAGAAGAAGAAAAACGGCAAAAGGAGAAAACGAAACAGAAAGAAAACGAAACAGAAAAGAAAAAAAGGAAACAGAAAGAAAGAAAACGAAACAGAAGAATTGAAAACGTTGAAAAGAAAAACGAAGACAAATAACACTGTTGGGCTTCTTCTTCCTGGAAGAAAAACACAATCCTCCTTGATTCATCACAACCAAAAACAAAACCTACTTCTTCGGTCCAGCAACGACGCTCAGCCCCTGCCTTCACCCCGTCATTCCTCCATTCTCGGCAACCAGCCATCTCCCACGTCGTAGCACTACCAGCGAACCACCAGCTCCCTCCGTCGATGTTCGTCGTCCGACGAGGTACAACTTCGGTCGAGGTCGTCGTTTGATTCGAATTCTGTCCGGAGAGGTCGAGGTTTGAGATCGTCATAAAAGGTTCGTTTTCTCGTTGTGTACGTTGAAAATATGCAGAAATAAAGGTGCATGTTCTTTTTCGATATTGTTCTTCTCGTTAATATTTTGGATCGTTTCGCATTTGATTTAGTTTCGTATGATTCGATTATTTTTTTGTAAATATATGATTCTGTTGAACATGCAATTTCACAATTAATGGTGGTCTTGTAGTGTCGAAATTAGCTAATGAAAATAACTAATCCTTCACATGCTCGCCAACTAGTTATGCTTCCGTTGTTTATGTAGTTGCTCGTCGTAGTCTTGAATTTGCTCACTTAGTTATCTACTCGTATGTTTACTCGAATTGGTTATAGTTGAGCATGATTTTGTCACCTTATCAAAATTGGTTCCTTATTCCTCAACCGAACGGCGGAATTAGATTAAAGGAATCGGGGGTGTATTTCATGTGACCCGACTCCAATTTTGAACAAGCTTAAATAAAGCGTGTCATGGACCACGGGCGCATTTCATGTAGCGTGGTTTGCAACATGTTCTAAATAATCTCGAATTAATTCTTAAATGAATATAGCGAAATGTAGTTCTCTTTTAAATCAGAATTAGAGGTGTGCTTCGCCTAACAAAATTATACAAATTGCGGGGCCCTCATAAATGTATATATATAAAAATACTTAGACTTCGGGATCAACCGTATAGCGAATTTTACGGTGTTCTCCAAAGATAATAAATGCGTAGTTGCTTTAATCACGTATTCTAATACTACCTTCTCAAATACGGGTGCACATTTATGTGACCCAAATCTAAATCTCAACGAAGTCGAAACGTGTCAAAAGTCACGGGTGCACTGGTGCAACGTGGTTCGAGATACGTTTCCACTGCGTTGTAATTCATTTAAAACAATAAACAATAAAAGGGTAATGAGCCCTTAAACAATAAGCGAGACGAGCCTCGCCAAAATAACACGCAAATTGCGGGGCCCTCAACAGACGATTATTACGAAAAATGTTTAGATTCCGGGATGTGATGTTTAGCGGATTCCACGGCCTTTCCCGAACACAAAACGCGTTAGTATCTTTAGGCGCGTATTTAATAATCTTATCTCCTTAAACTCGAGTGCACATTTATGTGACTCAAATCCAAATCTCAACGGAGTCGAAATGTGTTGACAACCACGGGTGCACTGGTGCGACGTGGTTCGAAATACATTTTTACAACGTTGCAATTCTTTGTTAAAATAATAATAATAATAATTCTTATAATAATAATAATAATTAAAAGCGGTTAAAAGTTAAAATTTGCACAGAGGTTAAAGCACATTATAAAATCAGATAAAGAAGCCAAATACGATGATTGAGCGACCGTGCTAGAACCACGGAACCCGGGAATGCCTAACACCTTCTCCCGGGTTAACAGAATTCCTTATCCGGATTTATGGTTCGCGGACCGTAATATAGAGTCAAACCTTTCCTCGATTCGGGATTCGAACCGGTGACTTGGGACACCATAAATTTCCCAAGTGGCGACTCTGAATCTCTTAATAAATGAATCGCATGTCGATTGTCCTTTAATTGGAGAAACTCCTTTACCAAGCCCTTCGCAGGGTGCGGTAGCGAAAAAAGGAAGTGTGACAATGATATTTGGGAAGAAGGGGAAGTTGAGTCCGAGGTTTATAAGCCATTTCGAGATATTGAGGCATGGTAGGGAGGTTGGTTATGAGCTTTCCTTACCTCCCAGCTTGACAGGAATTCATGTGGTATTTTCATGTTTCTGTGCTCCGAAGGTATCACGGTAATCTGTTGTACATGTTGGATTTCAATTCAGTCTAGTTGGAGAAGGATCTATCTTATGTTGAGGAGCCAGTGCAATATTGGACAGGTAGGTTAGGAAGCTTAGGTCAAAGAATATTGCATCCGTAAAGGTTCAGTAGCAGGGTCAGCCAGTCGAAGAGCCAACCTGGGAGATCAAGCAGGATATGTGTAACCAGTACCCTCATCTTTTCACTACTTCAGGTATGTTTTTGTACTTGTTTGAGAACGAACGAATGTTTAAGTGTGGGAGGATGTAACAACTCGATTGGTCATCTTCGGAATTTACGCCTCGATCCCCTATTAACTGCTTTACCCAAGTTTATTTCTACTATTTTTATTTGTCGGGATGTTCGATTTTGAGTTTTGGAGAATTTTGGGACACAGTCCCTAAATGAGAGCTTAAGTGTTGGAAAATTGACCGTAGTTGAAATAATGTGAATACAGCCTCAGAATAGAAATCCAATGGTTTCTTTAGCTTTGTTGGGTAATTTTGGTGTTAGAAGTGTGATCGTGTGTTTTGGAGGTCCGTAGAAAATTAGGTTGGAAATGCCAAAAGTTAAATTTTGGAAGTTTTTGGTTCGATAGTGAGATTTGGATTCAAGGGTCGGAATGTAATTCTGAGAGTTGCAGTAGTTTCGTTATGTCATTAGGGATGTGAGAGCAAAGTTTCAGGTTATTCGGACGAGGTTTGGTAGACTTTTTGATCGAAAATGTGTTTTTTAGAGTTTTTGAAATTCTTAAGGTTAAATCCGATGAAATGATAGGTGTTTTGATGTTAATTTGAGCATTCTGAAGGATGGAACAAGTTTGACTGATGTTATGGGTTATGTTCGTAGGTTTGGTTGAGGTTCCGGGGGCCTCAGGTATGTTTCGGATGCTCAATGAGTCATTTTTAGAACTTGTTGAACTGTAGAACATCTGTCAGCTGATATCCTTCTTCGCTTTCATGTCTTCTCCTCCGTGTTTGCGAAGGGTAATCCTGGAGGAGGAAATTATTCTTCTTCACGTTTGCGTATATCTTCCCGTGTTCGGGAAGGTTTTCCTTTCCCCTTCTTTGCATTCGCACCCAACCCCTCGGGTTCGCGTAATAAAATTTGGCGCTGAGGGGCTGTGACTCGCGTTCGCGTCAGAGCCTCCGTGTTTATGTTAGAGCCTATGCGTTTGTGTAAGCCCATACTTTTACTCTCCGTGTTCGCGTCCATTATCACGCGTTCGTGGTGGCCTTTTTCTTGGAAGCTTCAGTTCCTTATTTGCAAATGCGATTGTCCTTCCGCGTTTGTGATGCACAAACATCTGGGTAGAGAATTTAAAACCCAAAATCGAGGGTTTAGACCATAACTCATATTTTGGACTTGGGAGCTTGGGAATCACGAATTTTGAAGGGGTTTTCACCTGGGTAACTTGGGTAAGTGATTCTTACTCGGCTTAGACTAAATTCCATGAATCTTCACTTAAATTCATCCTTTAATTTTTGAATTTCGGCAAAAATTTGGGGAAACATTCTTAGACCAAGATATTGGGTTTTTGTCATCTGACTTGAGAGGTTCTTATATGAAGAGACTCGTGTGAGTGTGAGGATTCCAAAATTGTAAATTTTATCCAATTCCGAGAACGTGGGCCTGAGGAGCATTTTGGTCATTTTATATAATTTCGCGTATTAGCTTAGAATTTGATTGTAGAATCAGCTTCTTGAAGTATTATTTATATTATGAAATGGAATTGAATAGATTTTGGTCGTTGGAGTCGGATATTCGTGGTAAAGGCATGGTTTCGAGTTGCTATGAGCTTTATTCGAGGTAAGTGGCTTGTCTAATTTTGTGTGGGACCTTTCCCCTTAGGATTATTATTGTGGTAATTAAAATGCCTTGTACGTGAGATGACGAGCGCGTACTTGAGCTAATTGTTGAAAAATCCAGTTTTCTTTAAGTTTTTCAATTGAGTTCCTCTCTCCTGCCTCATTTATTTTTCTGTTTAGCCTGTTGTTAGTTTAGAAAAGTATCTTTAATAGACTTAATTGCCTATTTTCTCAATTTGCCTTAATTGCAATACGGGAAACATGCTAGGCTAGACTTATCTATTTACTTGGTATGAAATCTAGCTTTGTTGAATATTCTTGTGTTGATGTACTATGTTTTACTTTGGGACTATGGGTTGGTATCCCGGGAGCTCCCCTGTGTGTTTACTTTAGGACTACGGGACGGTAACCCTAGAGCTCCCCTTTATAAGTTGGACTACGGGAGTGCACCCGACATTTCCACTGGATATGATATTTATATTTGGGGGTTACGCGATGGTATCCTGGGAGATCTCCGGTCATTATTTTGGAGCTGCGTTGTATTCTCTTACTGTGTTTTTTTACTTTCCCTTAAAGTAGTTGCTGCTACCTTCATATTTGTATTACTCATTACATTATTTAATTCATTCTATTAAACCATGTATCTTATTTAACCTCAATAGGTCCCTGACCTTCCTCGTCACTACCCAACCGAGGTTAGACTTAGCATTTATTAAGTACCCATGTGGTGTAGTTTTTCATGTGCAGATCCAGGTACTTCTTCTCAGGCCTACCATCCTTGAGGAAAGCGACTACTTAGAGACTTCGAGTTACTTCTACAGCATCCGCAAACCGAGGAGTCCCTTTCAATTCCTGCTTTCTAGTATTTAGCCCTTCTGTTCTTTCTGTTCTTATTAGAAAAATTCTGGATTTAGAGCTATGTAGTATTTCTTTGTCCTTATCTTGTGATTCATGGGTTTTCGAGTCTTGGATTTGGATATTGGCTTGAATTATAAATATATGGCGTATGCCGAGCTGCACATTTGAACACTATTATTTCTTTATTTCTGTTTTGAAATTGTTTTACTTCCATATGTTGGTTATATTTCGCAAATTTAGGCTTACCTAGTTATAGAGACTAGATGCCGTCACGACAGTTCACGGAGGCCGAACTGTGGTCGTGAAAAGCTGGTATGAGAGCTCTAGATTCATAGGAGTCCCAGATCACAAGTAGGATAATTAGAGTCTCACTTTCTGGTACGGAGACGTCTGTACTTATCTACGAGAGGCTATGTAACTGTTAGAAAAATTCCACTTCATTTGATTTCCTTACCGTGCGATATTTTTGGTATCACAACTAAACTTCTGTCTTTCTGTTCTCTCCCAGATGGTGAGGGCACCCGAGAGGATCAAGCACCCGCGCCCCCTACTGCTGCCATCAGAGTCCGCGGGTGGGGTAGAGGCTAAGGACGTGTTCGTGGTGCAGCCAGAGCACCCGCGCGAGCTGCCAGCAAGGTACCACCAGCAGTACTGGCCAGATTCCAGATGCCTGATATGTTTTTCACTACTACTCTAGCACTCTAGGAGACTTTGGCACAGTTTATAAGCATGACCACTTTGGCTCAGGCAGGGTTGCTTCCCCTTGCTGCAACCACATCCCAAGATGGGGGAGGAGTACAGACTCATGTCGCCAACACTTTTGATCAGCGAGTGCATGTTGAGCAGGTCCTAGAGGTTATTCCTACACCATCTACAATACTAGTACAGCCTGAGGATGCGGCAGCAGCTTTAGAGGATGAGTAGCGGAGACTTGAGAAGTTCAAGAAATATGATCCTCCTGTATAGTGGGTTAGCATTAGAGGATGCCTTGAGACTTCTAGAGGAGTGCTACCGTATTTTTCGTACAATGGGAATATCACGATCAAGAGGGGTTTCCTTCACTACCTTCTAGCTTCGAGGAGCTGCATATCAGTGGTGGAATGCTTATGAGTTGACAGTCCGGATGAGGTATCTTCCCTACTTGGGCTCAATTTTTGGATATGTTCACGAGGGAGTATGACCCCTAGAGTCTTAAGGATGCCTGGCGCATGGAGTTTGAACATTTGTTCCAGGGTACTATGACTGACTCGGAGTATGTTTTCTGTTACATTAACTTGGCTAGACATGCACCGGTTTTGGTTTCTACGGTTCGCGAGAAGGTTTGCCAGTTCATTGAGGGGCTTATGCCTAGCATCAGATCTAGATGGCTCGTGAGTTAGAGATGGATATATCTTATCAGCAGATGGTGAGCATTGCTGGGAGGATTTAGGGTATGCAAGCTAAGGACAGAGAAAAGAGATAGGTATCGAGAGTCAGTCCATTTTTTTTGTGCCCGTGCCTCAACTGCAGGTTGTCATGGTAGGGGTCATATGGGTCGCCCCGTTCATTCAGTCCTTCCAGTATCCAGTGGTATTCCAGCTCCACCTAGGCCTTAGGAGCCTTATTATTCACCTCCAGTCTCTAGTGTGCCTCCTGCACGGGGTGCTTCCAGTGGTTAGTCCAGAAAAACTTGGTGATCGTTTCCAACTCTGCACCACTAGAAAGTAGCGAGAGAACGTAGCAATAGCTTTTACCTAATTTTTGGGTCGGGATCGATTCCACAAAGATCTATGATTGGAGTCGAGTATCTATTTAGCTTAGGATTACGTGTATTCTCTTAATTGATCTTCCAATCATTTTTGATTTTTTCTATATCAAACTACAAATTTAGATTGAAGATTATGCTAAAATAAGATTGCTACAAGTTATATTTAATGGATTAAGGAGCACTAGGGTAGTGACCTTCACCTAGGTGGCTAATTAACGGGTAATTGCATCTAAGTCATGATTGACATGATCGGGGAAATATGTTATAACTGTTACACAATACTATCCACTCTACACCTCTCGGTAGAAAGCGTGGTTTTTCCCAATTGACTCCCTTGAGACCAATTGGTTATGCATATTTGCCTGAGCAACTAAGGTTCAAGTTGGGTAATTACTCTCTCGAGGTTTAACCCTTTAATTGGGACTATCAAATCTCTTAAGTCCATCCCAATTCTTTGTTGAGTCAATTTTAGAGACTTGGGCTATCATTCTCAATAAGTGCCATATGACGACCCAAAGGAGTCATTACCTGTTTTAATTAAATTTTGTGTCTTCGAGGCTTTGAAAACCTCATTTAGAGTTACCTCGATTTGTATGTGCAGTTCGGGCGCGTAGCCTGAAAGCTTAAATATGAAGTTCTGTGAAAAATACTAAGTTTTGATGTTAAAATGAATAATTTTGACCTTGGTCAATATTTTGGGTAGACGGAACCAAACCTGTAATTTGATGATTCTGGAGGGTCTATAGCAAAATATGGGATTTGGGCGTATGCCCGGAATCGAATTTCGATATTCCAAGCCTGAGAAATAATTTTTTTGTAAAATTGTTTTCTGGAAATGTTTGAGAAAATTAGAAATAAAATCTGATTAGAAAGCGATGGTATCGGGCCCGTATTTTAGTTCTGGCGCCCGGTAGAGGCCTTATATATTTTAAGTCATTCATGTGAAATTTGATTGAAAATGGACGTCGTTTGACGTGATTCGGACCTAAGTTGGACAATTTAATATTTTATGAAGTTTGAAAGGATTCTTGAATTTTGAGGTTTAATTTGATATTTATGATGCTATTTTGGCAATTTGATTGCACAAGTAAGTCTGTAAGATGTTTTCGAGGTTGTGTGTATATTTGGTTTGGAGCCCCGAGGGCTCGGGTGAGTTTTAGATAGGCCACGGGTTATATTTTTTAACTTAAAATTTTGCTGGTGTGAACTGATATGTAGGATTAGCATTTGTGAAGCCAGCCTCGCAAATGCGAGCTATGCATTGCAAATGCGAAACAACACCTGGGCAGCCTTCTTCGCAAATGCGATGACACCTAAATCCTCAGTCATCGCAAATGTGAAGTCACAATTGTGACTACTCTACGCAAATGCAAAAGCTGGGAATTATGAAGGGTTCGCAAATGTGAACCCTATTTCGCAATTCCCACATCTGAGAGGTCGGGTTCACAATTGTGAACCCATGTTCGCATTTTCCATATCAGAGAACTGCAACTTTACACTTAAACGATTTTGAACCCCATTTTTCATATTTTCTCAAACCCAAACACACTTATGCAATTTTCCAAGAACAAGTCTTCTTCCAGATCAATTGTAAGTTAGTTTTTACTCATTTCTTTAAGTTATTAACATCGTTTAACATGATTTTAACCTAAAATTAAAGATTTTTATGGGGGAAATTGGGTGTTTTGGGTAGAAGCTAAATTTTTAAAAAATTGGGGGTTTGGGCCTCAATTTGAGGTCTGATTTCAAAACAAGTTAATTTTTGATTTTTTGGGTAAAACTTTGGAAAACCCATTTTCATGCATTGGGGTTGATTCATTTAGTGTTTATTAATGTAATCAAGTAATTTATGATTAGATATGAGCGAATTGGCGGTGGAATCACAGGGTAAAGCTATTATTGAGTCTTGAGTTGTGTCCAAGAAATCAAGATAAGTGTTTGGTCTAACCTTAGCTTGGGGGATTAGGAGTTGAGTCCTTTGGCTATGTGGTAATTGTCGAGTACGACGTATAGGCATGGTGACGAGTATCTATACGTTGGTATCTAGCATGATCGTGAATCTTTAAATTGTGAATATATTGATTTTGTTGTATCTCTCATGTCTTGGTGATGATTCCTATTGTTGTGAAAAGTTTGTGGAAGGAAATTGTGACCTATGAACATCGAGGGGCATTGCCTCAAGTTATTTTATAACTGTGAAAATATATGATTGAACCCTTGGAGCATTGGCTCAAGTGAGTTATGAAATAAAAGTGAAAGAAAGAGAAAGAATTATTAAATTGTTCCCTTGCCGAGATATTTATGCCATGTTGGTTATTTTCCCTTGCCGGGATGTTGAGATTATTGATGGTGTACCCTTATCGGGATTTGATTGTATAATTGTGTTCCCTTGCTGGGATTTCTATCATTGTTTTGTTTATTCCCTTGCCACTTGTTTGTGATTGTTCTTTGGTTGAGGAAGAGTGTTAAAGCACGAAGGGTGATACCGTGCATTATTTGTTTATTATGAGTAAAGAGTGTAAAGCACGAAGGTTGATAGCGTGCATTGTTTGTTTATTGTGAGGAAAGAGTGTAAAGCACGAAAGGTGATGCCGTGCCGCACGATGTACCATTCCATGCCAATTCTATTGATTATATGTGAGGAAAGAGAGTAAAAGCATAAAGGGTGATGCCGTGTACGTTTTATTATATTATTGCTTGGTGAGGATGAGAGTTAAATCACGAAGAGTGATGCCAAGAACTTGTTGCTTTCTGATTCTTATTTGATGTCTGAGTTACGTTGTTACCTTTGTTACTTGATGATTTTTACTTGGAATTGTTACTTTCCCCATAGCATGCTCCCCCTCCCATAAGGATTTGTTTATCTTTGTATCTCAATTCCGATGTATATGTATATATTTAACTACACAGGTTTATGTGGTAGTCTGGTCTAGCCTCGTCACTACTTTGCTGGGGTTAGACTACGCACTTACCAGCACATGGGGTTGGTTGTGCTGATACTAAACTCTGTGCTTTTTGGCACAGATCTAGGTACCAGACAGCAATAGTAGCTTGGGAGTCAGCCTTCAATCCACTGAGACTCCGAGGTAGCCTTGCAGGCGTCCGCAGGCTCGGCGTCCCCTCTATTTCTTGTAATCAAGGTAGATAGTATTACATTTCTTTCAAACGGTTGTAGTTATTACTCTTAGTGGCCCGTGAGTGATGTGATATCAGTTCTTGGGTAGAGGCATATATTGATTTTTGCATTATTGTTCAGCTTATTAATTTACGTCTTCCACTTTAATTTCATATTTTGATGTTATTTAAATATTTAACGCTTGTTGTTATGATTGATAAAAAGGATTTAAAATAAAAGAGTTAGGAGTTTTATGATGTGTGGCTTGCCTAGCTTCTACGAGTAGGCGCCATCACAATCCCCGAGGGCAGGAAATTCGGTCGTGACATGCCAAGTCAACTTAGCACAAACTAGTGTTTGCAACCACTAATTCATAAATTAAACCATAAAATTGACCCAAATAGCAAATACCCATAATCAATCTAACCTTAAATCATAACAACCATCAATTAACAATACAAGGGTTGAGCCACAACCTTAGCTAATGGGATTAGCTACTCATGCTTGAAGGTAAAATCAAAGGAATAGATGAAAAGAAAGACATATTAATTAATTACTAATGTAAATACAAAGGTTTCAATGATGAAAACTATGTAAAGGTGCCAAAAATGGCTAATAAATGCCTTCTCACGAGCGCAGCTACTATACAAAAATGTTTGATACCCTAAAAATGGAAAAGGTTCTATTTATACTAAGCTGAAAAAACTGAACAAATATAGCCTTGCGAAATCAGTACGGGTCGCACAAAATAGGCTGGGGCCGTACTTGGCTCTTGGACTTGAAATCTTGTCTCTCTAAACTCAGGCTCCGTGGACCATGCAGAATGGACAGAGGCCACGAAGGTTTCTAATACGGTCCGCACAGACATGACCGCGGACCGTGCTGGCTTGAACCTTGGCAAATTACATCTCTCTGATCTTCTATTCCGTAGACTGCACATAATGGTAGTATGGCCGCGGAGCCTACAATGTGGACCGCACTATCTCCACTGCAACCGAACTGCTTTGATGCCCTAAAAACCCAGTCTCTGAATCTTCCTAGTGTGGACCGCACAGAATCAACTACGGTCGCGCTAGGCTAGTTTTTCCTAAGTTGTCTTGTCTTTGTTACTTGTACAGGTTCCACTACTTTTGAGCTGATCTTTGATATCTCATCACTTTGCTGATCAAACATGCAATCAAGCATAACTTATATGCCTTTTGGGACTATTTTGTAAGAATTTATAATCAAAATGCAAGCAAGGAGGAGCATGAAACACGTCAAAATCCATAGTTATCACCTGGCCTAAGACAGTCATAGCAGCCACGTCCTCCCAGAGGTTGTTTTGAGTATGGTGAAACATGCCATACGGTGAGGCATTGCCCCAGACTTAGGAGTGGTACTCCTACACAGACTCATCAGCCACAACAAGCCCCGTAGAGCTCTCAAGCTATGGTCCCAGCACCAGTTGCTACCCCACTGGCCCAGCTAGCCAGAGGTGGAGATCGGTAAGGTAGAGGTCGCCCTCGATGGGGAGGCCAGGCCAGCTATTATGCTCTTCAGGACGTACTGAAGATGTCGCCTCTGATTCTGACATCACAGGTACTATCTTGGTCTGTCATAGAGATGCATCAGTTCTATTCGATCCAAGCTCCACTTATGCTTATGTGTCTTCTTATTTTGCTCCGCATTTAGGTATACTTTGGCAGTCTTTGAGTTCCCCAATTTATGTTTCTACTCCTGTGGGAGATTCTCTTATTGTGGATCATGTTTACAAGTCATGTTTTGTTGTTTTTGGTGGTTTTGAGACCAGAGCCGGCTTATTATTGCTCAGCATGGGTGATTTATTATCTTGGGCATGGGCTGGTTGTCGCCCCATTATGCTTTTCTTAATTATCACACCAAAACCATGACACTGGCCATGCCAGGTGTACCGCCTATTGAGTGGAGGGGTTCCTTAGGTCTCCCAGTAGAGTTATTTCTTTCCTTAAGGCTCAGTGTATGGTTTAGAAGGGTTGTGACACATACTTAGCATATGTCAGAGATACTAGTATGGATACTCCTTCTGTTGATTCAGTCCCAGTAGTGCGGTATTTCTCTGATGTGTTTCCAGCTGATCTTCTGGGCATGACCCTCGATAGAGACATTAATTTTGGCATTGATCTGTTGGCGGGCACTCAGTCCATTTCTATCTCTCCGTACCGTATGGCTCCTCCTGACTTGAAAGAGTTGAAGGAGCAATTGCAAGAACTATTTGATAAGTGTTTCATTCGACCTAGTGTAGCACTTTGGGGTGCTCCTGTATTATTTGTGAAAAAGATGGATGGTTCTATGCGCAAATCTATTGGTTACCGCCAGTTGAATAAGGTGACAGTGAATAACCACTATCCTTTGCCTCGTATTGATGACCTATTTGACCAGTTGTAGGGTGCTTGTGTGTTTTCTAAGATTGACTTGTATTCACACTATCATTAGTTGAAGATTCAGGAGCTAAATATCTCGAAGACTGCCTTCAAGACTCGATATGGTCATTACGAGTTCCTTGTTATGTATTTTAGGCTGATAAATGCCCCAGCAGCCTTCATGTATCCGATGCACAGTGTTTTTCGACCCCTGATTCGTTCATGATCATTTTTATTGATGACATTTTGGTGTATTCCCGGAGTTGGGGCGAGCATAAGCAGCACCTGAGGATAGTGCATCAGGCCTTGAGAGAGAAGAAGTTGTATGCTAAGTTTTCAAAATGTGAGTTTTGGTTAGATTCCATGGCATTCTTGGGTCATGTGGTCTCAAAAGAGGGTATTTAGGTGGATTCGAAGAAAGTGGAGGCCGTGTAGAGTTGGCCTAGACCATCTTCAACTACAGAGATCCGTAGTTTTCTTGACTTGGCGGGTTATTACCGTTGATTTGATTAGGGGTTTTCATTTATTTCAACTCCTATGACCAGAGTGACCCAGAAGGGTGCTCTATTTCAGTGGACGGGCGAGTGTGAGGTGACCTTTCAGAAGCTCAATATAGTCCTGACTACATCCTTAGTTTTGATATTACCTATCAATTTAGGGTCTTATACTATCTATTGTGATGCCTCGAGAGTTGTCTTTGCAGCGGTATTGATTCAGGACGTCAGGGTAATTGCCTACACGTCCAGACAATTGAAGGTACATGAAAAAAATTATCTTGTCCATGATATTGAGTTAGCTGCCATTGTTCATGCCTTGAAGGTCTGCGTCATTACTTGTACGGTGTACCTTGTGAGACATATACTGATCATCGAAGTTTGCAACATCTGTTCAAGCAGAAGGACCTTAATTTGAGTCAAAGGAGATGGCTAGAGATGCTGAAGGATTATGACATCACTATCTTATATCACCCGGCCAAGGCCAATGTGGTGGCTGATGCTTTGAGCCACCGGGAAGAGAGTTTAGAGAGTTTGACTTATTTACCAGTAGCAAAGAGGCCCATGGCAATGGATGTTCAGGATTTAGCTAGACAGTTTGTGAGATTGGACCTTTCGGAGCTCAACCGGGTTCTAGCTTGGGTGGTCTCTCGGTCTTCCTTATTTGATCATATCCGGGAGCATCAGTTTGATAGCCTCATTTGCTTTTCCTCAAGGATAAAGTGTTTTATGGTGATGCTCGAGATGTGACTATTGTTGATGACGAAGTATTAAGGATGCAGGGTTGAGTTTGTGTACCCAATGTTGATGGCTTTGGGAGTTGGTTCTAGAGGACCCATAGTTCGCGGTATTTCATTCATCTGGTTGCCGCGAATATGTATCAGGATTTGAGGCAGCACTACTGGTAGATGCAGATGAAAGAGGATATAGTTGGATTTGTATCTCAGTTCTTAAATTGTCAGCGGGTGAAGTATAAGCACCAGAGACCGCGTAGATTGCTTCAGTAGATAGAGATTACGGAGTGGAAGTGGGAGCAGATCACCATGGACTTCGTATTCGGACTCCCATGAATGTTGAAGAAGATCAATGCCATTTGGGTAATCGTGGATTTGCTGACCAAGTCCGTGCATTTTATACATGTGTGTACTTCTTGTTCCTTGGAGCGATTGGCAGAGATTTATATCCGGGTGTCCGTCTGCGTGGTATTCCAGTTTCCATCATTTCAGATAGAGGTACTCAGTTCACATCGTGGTTCTGGAGAGCCATACAATAGGAGTTGGTTACGCGGGTGGAGTTGAGCACAATATTTCACCCTCGGACAGACGGGCTGTCCGAGCGCACTATTCAAATTCTTGAGGATATTCTCTGTGCCTGTGTGAATGAGTTTGGAGGTTCTTGAGATCAAGTCTTTCCATTGGCAAAGTTTTCCTACAATAGCTATCAGTCCAACACTTAGATGGCCCTGTACGAGGGCTTATATGGTAGGCGATGTATATCTCTGATGGGTTCGTTCGAGCAATGTGAGGCCAGATTATTCGGCACAGATTTGGTTCAGGATGCTTTGGAGAGAGTCAAGGTGATTCAGCATAGACTTCATACAACTCAATCCAGATAGAAGAGTTACACCGACTGGAAGGTTTGTGATGTTTCCTACATGGTTGGAGAGCGGGTTCTGCTTCGGGTTTCTCCTATGAAGGGCGTAATGAGATTTGGAAAGAAGGGGAAGTTGAGTCTGAGGTTTATAAGCCCTTTTGAGATATTGAGGCATGTTAGGGAGATTGATTACGAACTTGCCTTACCTCCCAGCTTAGCAGGATTTCATCTGGTATTTCATGTTTCTATGCTCCGGAGGTATTATGGTAATTCGTCGCACGTGTTAGATTTTACCTCAGTCCAGTTGGAGAAGGATCTATCTTACGTTGAGGAGCCAATGGCAATATTGGACAGCTAGGTCAGGAAGCTGAGGTCAAAGAATATTGCATCTGTGAAGGTTCACTGGTGGGGTCAGGCGATCGAGGAGGCAACCTGGGAGACCGAGCAAGATATGAGCAGCCAGTACCTTCATCTTTTCACTACTTCAGGTATGTCTTTGTGGTCGTTCGAGGACGAACGAATTTTTTATGTCAGAGGATGTAACGACCTGACCGATCATTTTTGGAATTTATGCACTGATCTCGTATTAACGGCTTTCCCAAATTTATTTCTACTATTTTGATTTGTCGGGATATTCGATTTTGAGTTTCGGAGAGTTTTGGGACACTTAGGCCCTAAATGAGAGCTTTAAGTGTTGGAAAACTAACCATAGTTGGAACAATATAAAGACGGACTCGGAACGGAAATCTGATGATTATGTTAGCTCCGTTGGGTAATTTTGGGGTTTGGAGCGTAATCAGAGTGTGTTTTGGAGGTTCGTAGCTAATTTATGTTGGAATTGCCAAAAGTTGAATTTTGAAAGTTTCTGGTTCGATAGTGAGATTTTGATCCAAGGGTCAGAATGGAATTTCAAGAGTCGCAACAGTTCCGTTATATCATTTGGGATGTGCGTGTAAAGTTTCATGTCATTCAGACGAGTTTTGGTAGACTTTTTTATCGAAAATGTGTTTTTTAGAGTTTTTGAAATTCTTAAGGTTAAATCCGATGAAAAATAGGTATTTTGATATTGTATTGAGCGTTCCAAAGGTTGGAAAAAGTTGATTTTATGGGTTATATTCGTAGGTTGGTTGAGGTCCCGGGGCCTCGGGTGTGTTTCGGATGCTCAATGGGTCATTTTTAGAACTTGTTAAACTGCAGAAAAGTTGTCAACTGATATCCTTCTTCGCGTTCGCATCTTCTCCTCCGCATTCGCGAAGGGTAATATTGGAGGAGGAAATTATTGTTCTTTGCTTTCGCATATAACTTCCCACGTTCGCGAAGGTTTGCCTTCCCCATTCTTCGCGTTCGTACCCAACCCCTCCTGTTCGTGTAGTAGAATTTGGCACTGAGGGGTTGTGACTATTTTCTTCTTCGCGTTCGCATCAGAGCCTCGGTGTTCGTGTAAGCCCTAACCTTTTACTCTTCGCATTCGCATCCATTATCTTGCATTTGCGATGGCTTTTTTCTTGGAAGCTTCAGTTTCTTCTTCGCAAACACGGTTGTCCTCCCGTGTTCGCGATGCACAAACATCTAGGCAAAGAATTTATAATCCAAAATTGAGGGTGTAGACCATAAATCATATTTTGGACTTGGGAGCTCGGGAGATAACGATTTTTTAAGGGATTTTCACCTGGACAACTTAGGTAAGTGATTTTTACTTGTCTTAGACTAAATTCTATGAATCTTCACTTAAATTCATCCTTTAATTTCGAAATTTCGGAAAAAAATTGGGGAAAAGTTCTTAGACCAAGAGATTGGATTTTTGACATCTGATTTAAGAGATTCTTATATGAATAGACTCATGTGAGTGTGAGGTTTCCGAAAATATAAATTTTATCTGATTCTGAGATGTGATCCCGGGGGCATTTTGGTTATTTTATATAATTTCACGTATTAGCTTAGAGTTTGATTGTAAAATTAGCTTCTTGAAGTATTATTTATATTATGAAATATAATTGAATAGATTAGAGTCATTTGGAGTCGGATACTTGTGGCAAAGGCATGGTTCTGAGTTGATTTGAGCTTTATTCGAGGTATGTGACTTGTCTAACCTTGTGGGGGGGATCCTTTTCCCTTAGGATTGCTATTATGGTAATTGAAATGCCTCGTACGTGATGTGACAAGTGTGTACTTGAGCCAATTGTTGAAAAATCCGATTTTCTTTAAGTATTTCAATTGAGTTCCTCTCTCGTGCCTCATTCATTTGTGTATTTAGCCTGTTGTTAGTTTAGAAAAGTATATTTAGTAGACCTAATTGCCTATTTTCTCAATTTCTCTTAATTCCAATACATGAAACATGTTAGGCTAGACTTATCTGTTTACTTGGTACGAAATCTAGCTTTATTGAATATTTCTGTGTTGTTGTACTGTGTTTTATTTTGGGACAGTATCCCAGGAGCTCCCCTGAGTGTTTACTTTGGGACAACGAGACGGTATCCCGAGAATTCCCATGTATATTTACTTTGGGACTGCGGAATTGCATTCCAGGAGATCCCCCTGCACATTTATGAGTTGGACCACAGAACTGCACTCGGGAAATTCTACTAGATATGATATTTATATTTGGGGGCTACACGATAGTATCTTGGGAGATCCCCGGTCATTATTTTAGAGCTGCGATGTATTCTCTTACTATGTTTTTCTTTGTTACTTGCCCTTACAGTAGTTGTTGCTGCCTTCATATTTGTATTACTCGTTACATGTTAGGCTTGACACTTACTAAGTACCGATGTGGTGTACCCATGCCTCTTCTGCACATATTTTTCATGTGCAGATCCATGTACTTCTTCTCAGCCCTACCATCCTTGAAGGAGGCGACTACATAGAGACTTCGAGGTACATCTGCCACGTCCGCAGATCAAGGAGTCCTTTTCCATTCATGTTTTTTAGTATTTAGCCCTTTTGTTCTTTCTGTTTTTATTAGACAAATTCTGGAGTTAGAGCTATGTTGTATTTCTTTTTTCTTAGCTTGCGATTCGTGGGTTTCCGGGTCTTGGATTTGAATATTGGCTTGGGTTATATATGTGGTGTATGTCGAGCGGCACATTTGAACACTATTATTACTTTATTTATGTTTTTATATTGTTTTACTTTTGCAAGTTGGTTATATTTCGCAAATTTAGGCTTACCTAGTCGTAGAGACTAGATGTCGTCATGACAGTTCACGGAGGGCGAATTGGGGTCGTGATAATGATGATCTTAAACATGACATTAACAGTTGAGATTATGGGGAGGGCTTATAAATGTGCGGGTATTCCAATTATAATAGTGATGAGTAATAGAAGTTATTTACATTATGAGGAAATTAGTGGAAGTAGTGAACATCCACATCTATATATATATATATAAAGTTGGGAACAAAAACAGTGATGTGGCACTCTCTAATGCAAGGATTACTATTTATCTATTCTCTCATTTTTTGGCTTTATTTCTCTTAGTTTTCCGGTAAAAAAATTGCTGAAAATTAAGACACCCTATTTATCTCTTTGTTAAATGTGTATCATTAATTTCGTTCCTTATTATTGTGATCACACCAAAAGTTTGTAACGTATAAGTTACGATATTGCTTTAAACTCAAAAACTTCGTTGTCAATCTATATATATAGTCTTCTCTGTGAAAATGATGAATGTCAATTCACTGTTAGTTGATACACGGAGGTATAATTTAGGTGGGTTCACATGGTGGTCATAGGCGGCATAGAGAAGGTGGAGAATAAGGTGGTGGCTTGATTTTGCAACGTCAAGGAGAGCCCACATGATGAGATAGAATTGTGTTTGTGAATGAGTGAATTCTCTTTTTGCTATGTATGAGAGTGTTGAATGTGAATGAAAAATGAATTTCTGACATGTCCTATGGTGTATCTGATGAATTAAATTACAGAGAGACGTGTATTTGTAAAGATTGACCAAAAGTTAAGTGTAGAGTGAAATTGTGCTAAATTTTCTTGGGACAATGAATGTTTGAGCTTCTACAGTATCTATGAGTCATGCTAATGCAATTTTACTCCTTACTTGTTATTGCTATCTTTTTTCTTATAAAAATAAGTCTACAACTAGCACATCATATAGTTTGTGCTTCGATTGCTATATTTTTTCTTTAAAAAAAGAGGCTGTAATTAGTTGATCATATACCACGACTACCATTAAGTTGTTCCAAGATAGTGGTTGATAAAAAAAGAAGAGAATATCATATGCGGATTCAGTATTTTAAATTTATAGGTTCCTGTCGGAATCTCAAAGTAAGATACAGTAATAACTGGGTTCACAAATAGATATTCATAGATATTTAATAATTTTTTTAATAAAAATACAGTATATATGCAATAGTAACTGGGTTCTCTGGACCTATATTTTATACTCTAAATGCGTCCCCGGAGAATATTCACTTTTGCGATTGGTTGATATAGCAGGTCGTTAATTTATCGCGTAGGTCTTCCTGGTTCATTCCTTTAGATACAATCAATTGATTATTATTTTCTTCCCATAATTAAAGACATACATTTTATATTGCGGCATTAATATAATATTTTGTTCTGAAACCAAAATTAACACATCAATTATATATGCAATTGGGAGAAATATAAAAATAACCAGATTTACAATTGATTATTCAAATATAGCCCAGTTTTAAAAGTAATCGAAATTTAGCCACTTCTTATGTAAAGATAAATCTGAGCGAAATCACTGTTTAAAATCCAAAAAATACATCTGTATATTATACTGGAGTTCCAGCATAAGTATGCTTGAACTCCAGCATATTATACGGGAGTTCCAAGATAACTATGCTGGAACTCCAGCATAATATGTTGGAGTTCCAGCATAAGTACACTAGGACTCCAGCATAATATATTGGAGTTCCAGCAAGTATAACTGTCCACTATAATATATTAGAGTTTGGAGCATTGGTGCCCAGTCCCCGTATATTATGCAGGAGTCAGCAAAGTATACCGGTCCAGCATAATACGCTGGAGTTCGTACATAGATGCATCGAACTCCCGTATATTATGCGGGACCGGTATCTGTTGCAGCAAAATAGTGGCTATTTTTATTATCTTCATAAACGGTAACTATTTTTGAATGACCAATCCAAAAAGTTACTATACTGTGCTATTTTATCAATTAGTTTGCCTACACAACCAATATAATAAAAATTTAGCAATAGCTAATTTCTTCATCATTAGTTAGAAATTATTAGGATATTTGTATTTCTTTTTGTAACTCCTTAGAACTAAACTTATGTTATTTCTAAGTTACATTTTTTATTTTTTTGTATTAATTATTTTTGTTATAAAAAATACAAAGTTTAACCTGCGCGAAGCGCGGGCTACTTAACTAGTTTTCTAATGATTTTATAACAAAGTCATCATAGTTTGGCAAAAGCTGATGTAAGTTGGACGAATACTCGCGTTAGATATTAATTCAAGAGCGGTCATAATTACCCATAATTATAAGGTGAAAATGTATCGCTCAAGAGTTCGTGACTCTTCAATATTAATTAGCTATTACTGGAATAATTATTGCTATTATTTTTACGGAAAAGGGTCAAAACTATCTCTATCGTTTGCTAAATGGTTTATAAATACCTTCCGTCCACCTATTCGTTTAAAAAAATACACTCCGTCCATCTATTAGTTCAAAAAATATATGAAGTTAATTCTACTTACAAAAATACACCACCCCCCCCCCCTCACAGAAGAACTCATGGAAGGTATTTATAAACCATTTAGCAAACGATCTACTGGGTAGTTGTTGTTGTTAGCAAACGATCGGGATGTATTTCATTTAATGACGCGGCAATTTTTAACTAGGCCATGTGGCAATTTTTGACTGGAACAAAAATTGGATATTATTTCAAACTCATTTACCTTATCCGACCCATTTACAAAACTGGGTAGTATCTATCACACTCATTCCCAGTTATCTAATCTCTCCCTTTCTTCTTCTCCAATTGGGACACTGCACATATACAATAACAAATTAATTAGAGAACAGATAAAACCTAAAATCAAATAACCCGAAATACAAATCAGATTCTAAAATTTCTCCAATTAAACTCCACTTAAGTATTGAAACTGTTAAATGGAAAATCAACGTGTACAGTTGGGTTGTTGAGTAAGAAGACACGGATTAAAACAAAACAAAAATGTGAAAAAGAAATTAAGCCCAATTGCTAAAATTGTCCAATTATATCAATCAAATCAAGGAGAAATATTGAAACTTCGAAAAGGACAAGTAATGAAAATCTTTGGATTGTTCATAAGAAGACAAAAGAGTCACGAATTAACATAAAAAATAACTACATATAACTAATACAAGCACACAAGAAAATTGAAACTAAGGTGCTAAAAAGTTTGAAATTATCACATTCTAGGATAAATATTGAATTTATTAAAGGTAAAAAAAAATTAAAAATCGCCACGGCACTAAATGAAATACTCATCTCTATCGTTTACTAAATGGTTTATAAATACCATTCGTCCATCTATCCGTTCAAAACTACACACTCTATTAATTCTGCTGTTAGTCGCGAGGGTATTTTAATTAATAGAATTAACTTCATATATATATTTTTTTTGAACGGATAGGTAGACGAATGGTATTTATAAACCATTTAACAAATGATAGGGATAGTTTTGGCCCATTTCCGTTATTTTTATATCAACCGGACATTTTGACGTTTTGTACATACCCTTGTCTCTTAAATACGGCTACGATCGATTTAAAACAAAATATATAACTAATAAGGTTTAGTATAAAACCAAATAAGGATGTACTTGCTCTTCTAGACCAACCAGATAAGGTTTGTTGATTTTGGAAAGTATCTTGAGGCTGATTTTCAGGTGTCCTTTCTTTTTAATATTTAAATTATATAAACATAAACTGTAAAAACAAGTTACAGAAAAATAAAATAAAGTTAATTTTTTTGAAAAAAATATAGATTTCTCTAAAATATCCTAGTGTAGTATCCTTGATATTATCTAGTAGACACATTTACATGTTCTAGAACACTGTGGGTAGATAATATTATCTACTCTTTAGTTGAATCCCCTGATTAGCAGAATTCTCTGAAAAATAATTTTTCTTTTGCTATTCTTTACACTACAAGTGTTTTAACCTCTAATAATAAATTAGTTATATTCTCATTTGGTTATAATTTAATAGCATATATTTATAATAACTTAATTAACGGAGCAAATGATTTGATGATATAAATATGTTTTACATGTAAATACAAATTAAATTAAATTCTTTAAAATATTAGCGATAGATTAACCCATCTTTCTTAAATAAGAATTAATCTAAACACTCGCAAGTTTTTGTCCAGAACCAAACGTTAAGACTTGTTTCTTCCAAAAGTGATTTTCACTAAAATTTCAAATAATGATAGGAGTATCTAATAAGGTCCCAAGAAAATGAAAACGGTGATGTCCGATGGTCCAACAAAACAAAACAAATGAAGGTTGTCATACTATTAAGATCCAAAAAACACACACACACACACACACACACAAAAAAAAAATAGTACAAAAAAATATCCACAAGGTCCAAATAATTTTCCAAGTCAGCTGTATTGCATGCATGCACAACACGTGGTAAACATCCAAATCTGATATACCAGCTCATCCCTGCCTTTCGCCTAAATAGTTTCCTTTTTTTAGGTTTATTTATCGTGATTTTCTCAACAAAATCCAATTCAAAAAGATTATTTTGATCCGAGTCTTCCTATATCTCTTCAAGATTCAAATTGCTAAAATCCACTTCAAATTGCGTAAATTCGGGAACTGCACGGAATGTACGTCAAAAGACGATTAAATAAAAATTATACTCCCTCCGTTTCAATTTATGTGAACCTATTTCCTTTTTAGTCCGTGCCAAAAAGAATGACCTCTTTCCTTATTTGGACACAAAATAAAGGTGTCTCATTTTACACCACAAGATCAAAAGTCTTCTCTCTTTTCTTAAACTTCGTGCCCAGTCAAATGGATTCACATAAATTGAAACGGAGGGAGTATTCAAAATCATAGAAATGCAGTGAGTAAAAACTAAAAAGAGAAGAACAATTTAGGCGATCATAGCAAAACAAGAAATTATTATCGAGTTAATGCAAAAATAATGACTTGATAACAAACAATTGGTTAACATCAAACTTGAATATAACACAATGACTCCACAACTCTCACTCTCACCTTCCAACAAAATGAAAATGAAAATTACATCTTAATTGACAGACTCAACTCAGAATTCTTACATTGATTAATATAAGGCAAAAAAATTAAATAAGCTTTCGATCAGTAAATTAAACAGCAACTACATTCTCCCCCGACCATCTCATATATACAAAGATCTACCCTTGAAATATATATGGATGGTGCAGTCTAAAAACTGTTCTTGAACTTGTATATACAAAAATCCTTGTTCAAATCTCAACCAATTTATCACCATCATCTTTTGCAGGACCATAAATCTCCATTAATGGCTGGCCCATAAACTCCATTATTATTTTTAGGTCAAGAGATCATTGACCCAACCAAAATCTGGCCCACCTAATCCATTGTCATTGTAGTATCTGTTTGTGGCATTGTTGATATCTTCTACAAAACTCATGTTGGAGCTAGAAACTGAACTAAAGTTCAACCCGGAGGTAGAAACTGGACTAGGAGATGGAAAATCCCTAGTGTAGAACTTGGTTCTTGAACTAGAAACAGGACTTGGAGATGGAGTTGAATAAGGAGAAAGAAGAAACTGATGTTGATCATCATAATTATTAATATTATTGTTGTTGAAACTCACATCCAAACATGGTAATTTGCCATCAAAATTATTAACAGCAACAGCAGCTGAAGAAGAAGAATTGGCTTCATGATTCGCATTCACATTCATAGCTTCTAAAGAAGTAACCAATTCAGTAAGTGCGTCCTTGTAACTCATTAATCCAGCATGATCCAGCTGACTCATTCCACATGATGATTCTACACTACCAAAACGATCACTGTAACGTGACATAGGTGATGAGAATAAGTGATTTTTTGCTGGGGAAAGCGGCGGCGAGAGAGATGGAGACATAGGCGGCGACATATGTGACATGCCCATTAAAGTAGATGTAGGAGAAGCAGAAACAGAGTGACAAAACATACAGCAATGGTTAAGATTTCTGTACTTTTTCTCAACTGGAGAGCTCCTTGGAGAAGAACCAGAACCAGAACCACTACTTTCGTGACAACTAGGTGGCAGAACACGAAGTTGACGTGGAGTATGTGCAAAGAAACAAACCTTACGTTTGCAGTTTTTCCCATCTTTGCATGCTTCAGTCCTGTATCGTGTTGGGTGAAGCCAACATTCAAACACCCCATGTGCGAACTCACAGTTATCACCTCGGCTACAATTTCCCTTACGAAATTCAGAGCAAACAGTTCCAGAATAATGGAACCTTCTTGGATCTCTCCGACGAGCCTTCTCACCGGGATGAGCGAAAGGGCAGTCAGTCCAATCATGGCTGCGGCTACGAGTGCAACGCCTAACTTTGAACTCGTACATACGAAAGTGGTCGGAAGAGTAAGGATCAGAATCATCCTCGTCAAGGCTGTTGTAAGGTAAGAATTTCTGGAAAAGGCTGTCTGAGTCTGATTTAGGTGAGTCCATAAACATGTCGGAAACAGGGTCGGCGGAAAGATTAGAACGACGGCTGAGGAGTTTTCTAGGGGGAATGTCGATATCACGAAGAGATTTCTTGTTAAGGTAGAGTTGGTGAGAAGGATGAAACTTGTGATGATGTTGTTCAGCATAAAGCCCTTCCATTTCTAGTGTTTGTTTTCAAGAAATATTGGTGGATTGAATTGTGAGAGTTTTTTTAGTAAATGTTGAATGCAAGGAAACAAGAAGAGGAATGGGGATAATTTATACAAACACAAAATGAAATGATAATATTATGAAAATAGTATAGGTGTTAGGAGGGGGGGTTTTGGGGTGGTGGGGGAGGAGAGTGACGAGGATGGTGTGAGGTATGGGCAAAGAGATGCGTGGCAGCATAGTATTAGGGATTGGCATGCAGAGAGGGATATGTGGCAGCTTGACACTTCGTCTCTACTGCATGCAATATTAGTCCTTATGAAAAAGTCAGTCCTACCTTTTCTTTTGAGAATTTTTTTAGTTTGGTTTTAATTTCTTTTTAAGATAAATGACAGGAATCCTCCCTTTTTCTTTAATTAGATATTTCAAATTTGTATAAAAATTAAAATGAAAATCTTAAATTTCAGCTATATAAATAATTTTTTTGTTAATAGAATTTTTAATCTTTCATAGTAGGGGTGCTTACTGGGTCGGCTTAAGGTGACTTTAGGCCCCTAAATTCTTAGGGCCCCAAATTTCTTGTATTTAGTTTTATAGTTTTAAATATATTATAAAAAATATTAAAGTTTATTGAGAAAAATAGTAAAAATTTATAAACATTGTAATTTATATAAAATGCATGAGACGAGCATTGCGAAGTTTACTGTGATGAAATGCATATAAAATTTTGGTTTAGTGGCAATAGTACATGCTTTCATTTTAATTTAGTCTTCTCAATTCATATTCATACTTATGCTCTTTATTTACTTCTTCATAAGTATTTACATATTTTGTCAAACAAAAAAGTGCATTTAATAATTTGAATTGCATACTCTTTTATTTCAATTTATGTGAGGTAGTTTTTTTTAAAATTTATGAATCTAAAATAAGTCATAATTTTTTGTAGCTATAATAATCTCATTAAAGTAAAATTTTTAATATAGAAAGGCGTCAGCTTTTGTTGAAACAAACTATAAATGAGAAGGTATCATAAATTGAGATAGTATATTATTTTTATTTTACACGTATTCAAGTATTGAAGTAAGCATATTATAGCAGTAAATTTCTCTCACAAATTGATTTATTTGGATATGAACTATCACATTATCAACTTTCAATATCAAGTTATATCGTTTCTAATTTTTCATTGCCTTTTCTAATATAAAATTTGTTATTTTTTAAAAAATATTTCATTTTACAGGTATATATGCTCTTTCTTTTCTTCTTCATAAGTATTTACATATTTTGACAAACAAAAAAGTACATTTAATAATTTGAATTGCATATTCTTTCGTTACAATTTATGTGAGGTTGTCTTTTTAAAATTTATGGTCTAAAATAAGTCATAATTATTTTGTGGTTATAATAATCTCATTAAAGTTAAATAAGAAATTTAAAATTAAATTATCTTTTAATATAGAAGGCGTCGGTATTTTTGAAACAAACTAAAAATGAAAACGCATCATAAACAGAGATAGTATATTATTTTTATTTTACACGTATTCAAGTATTGAACTAAGCAAATTATAGCAGTAAACTTCTCTCACAAATTGATTTATTTTGATATGAACTATCACATTATCAACTTTGAATGTCAAGTTATATCCTTTCTAACTTTTTATTTCCTTTCCTAATATGAAATTTTTATTTTTTAAATATATTTCATTTTATAGGTATATATGCCTTTTAATTGTAATATATCTACTAGAGAATACGAATTATGTGACCAAAACTTAGAAAAAAAAAAAAAAGAAAGAAGAGCACGGAAACTTTAATACAACTTCAAAAAAGTGCGCTTGATCATTTTTAATAAGGAGAAAATGTCCTTTTCAAAATTGAAATTAATCAAAATCTTATCTAAAACCAACAATATCTCAAAAAGATAAATTATCTTTATTATTAATTGAAAAAAAATAATTATTATAGGAAATTGATTAAAAATCTAATTAGTCATTTTAAAATCCAGAAAAGTAAAATTACAAATAAAATATAAAAAATATATTTAAAAAATTTTTAAGACCTCTTTTTAAAGCTTGGCTTTAGCCCTCTTATATCCAGCTGCCGCTGCTCCTTTAAATAATCAAAGTTCCAAATTATTTAAATCAACAAGTGTCCGAAGGATGAATATTGTTATTCAAATCTCTCCAACAAGTGTCCGAAGGATGAATATTATTAATGCGATTTTTGTTTATGTTTTTGTTTAATTTTCTTTTCCCCGTGCCGAGTGTCGATTGGAAACAGCCTCTCGGCCCTCTCGGGTAGAGGTAAGGTCTGTCTACGTATTACCCTCTCTAGACCCCACCTTATGGGAATATACTGGGTTGTTGTTATTGTTGTTGTTAAAGAAGGAAACTGTTTCGCATATATATTTTAGCTCCACATGAAATCCTTTAACATAGCATCTATACTTTTATACTTAGTTCACTTATTGAATTATTTGAAATTTCTTTATTTCCAAATACAATAGTAAAGGTG
This sequence comes from Nicotiana noctiflora, assembly GCA_032618575.1. Lineage (NCBI taxonomy): Eukaryota > Viridiplantae > Streptophyta > Magnoliopsida > Solanales > Solanaceae > Nicotiana > Nicotiana noctiflora. The sequence continues at coordinate 67,410 of JASVEL010008172.1, read as the reverse complement.
GCCCAGATTTATTAATTTAAATTGCGTTACAAATTTTAACATTTATCTTTTTAATGTCAGAATATTTAACTCCCCTGGTGCTGTTCTTTAACCTTTTTTTTTGAACTTTTTCTTCTTTCTATCGCTCAACGCTTGCTTGAATCAGAATACCAGCAAGATTTTGGTTTTTTCTGGAAACATGTTTGTTATGTTAGTTAAATGATAATTTTTTGTTTCCGCTCTTAATATGGTACTTCTCATTTTAAAACCCGACATTTCTCAATTGGACATAAGCTAAATATAGCAATAACAATTAACATGCATTCAGTCTTGTCTATTCCACATAAATATTGTTTACAGTACTTTGGGTCTTAGCTAGGTTTAAAAACAAATAGTTTAGCAATTAAATAAGGCGGCACAAACAGTGGCTTAGGGCCCCCAAAATTAGCTCAAGGGTAAGGCGGTACAAACAGTGGCTTAGGGCCCCCAAATTTTTGGGGCCTCATTTTTCCTTGGTAGTAATTTTAATTTTTTTTATATAAAAATTAAGTATCTTAATGTTAAAAAGTAAATAATTTAATACAAAAAAAAAGAAAATTTTAATTTGTGACTAGCGTTGATAGTTGTATATTTTAATAATTTAAAAGGTATAAAGATATCTTTGATTTTTTTTTACTGGATAAATTTTGATTCTTTATTTAAAGGATATAAAGATACCTTTTATTTTTTATAAGAGTAAGTTGCTCTAGTTGGGAGCACTCTCTACTTTCAACCAAGAGGTTGTAAGTTCCAGTTACTTCAAGAGCAAGGTGATGAGTTCTTGGAGGGTGAAAACCGACTTTAAAGGAAATATAATTATAAGTAAAAGATAATACTCACTAATCCGTATATTCAATAAGATAACAAGAATTAATTTTTGTTAAATACCTACATTCCTCATAAAACAATATTCCTATAACAATTTTGCATTAGGATCAATAATGTATTAGGAGAATCTAAACGGATTGAATAAGCTATATTATCATTTTAAAAAGTTTAAAAAAATAGATTTCAAACAAAAATATACATATTTATTTTGTTAACAAATTAGGGCCTCTCATCGAAATTTTGCTTTAGCATTAATAATATTGGACCGCCCCAATAGATTCATTTTTTATTAATTAGAAGTCTTAAGATAAACCCTAGATATAAAATTATTTTGGTTAGAGAACACTTTTTTTTATATAAATAAAGTTAAATTTAATCGTATCCAAATACGAATTTCGAATTGCAAATAAAAAAAAAAGATAGTTAGTTAATTTTGTAAGGTTTTTTTTTTTGTTTTTAAACCCCTCCCAAATTAGGAAGACCTATAGTATTTCCACACTTCTCTTCCACGGTGACTCGAACCCAAGACCTAACGGTCGTAGGTGGAGGTGCTTACCAACCGACGAAGCCTCGGGTTTGGAAAAGAAAGTTAGTGCTATTTTGTCGGGTTCAAAGTTTGGGTGATGTAATCAAAGTTTTGGAAGTAAGGTAAAGGTTAAAAAGGGTTTCATAGCAGAGTTGGTTTCTCGTTTTGTGCAATTTGGAATTGGATTCCGAACTTTGCCCATCACAAATAGCCAGCTGTTAGTTCTCATATGAGTCTCACGTGGGATCCATAAAGGCTCATGGTTAGCTGCCACGTATTGTAGTTAACAAGTGTTCTCATGCATGCCAATGCCCTGATAATTGGACAGATATAGAAAAACACAATCTCTCGGACGAATTTTATTCAACGAAATTTATTACTCCAGTAATTTTTTGATTGATTTCGTATATATTAAGAAATTTATTTTAATATTAATTAGTAATAAAATTGATTACGTTAATATTTACTATCTCACATAAATACTCCTAACACATATTCCAATACTATTTACTTCAAAACTAGTAGTCATACCCGCGCGGTGCGCGGTCGATATTTAAAAATATGAATTAACGGAAATTATGATCGGGTTATTTGAACATATTAGATTGTATTATTTTATAAATTTTAATTGTCATCATATTTGTCAATACGATATCTAATATCTCTATTAAATTAAATGTACTTATATACAACAACAACAACAACAACAATAATATACCTAGTATTATCCCATACCATGGGATTCGGGGAGGGTAGTCTGTATGCAAACCTTACCTCTACCTTGTGAAGATATTATATTACCAATATTTAGTATTATTATATTGTTTATAGATATTTTTATTAGTATATTACATTGTTTAATGTTTTTATCTGCTAGTATCTTTTTATAATATAATAGAAGATATATATTTTATTAATCAAGAAACATATTTTTATTTAAAATTTTATTCTTTTTTCTCAGCAATATTATTTGCATTTTAATGACAAAAATATCTATTAAATTAAAGGGACTAATAAAAAATATTTTTTGTTCTATATTATTCTTTATTACATATAATATTTAGTATTATTATATTATGGATAAACAACAACAACAACAACCCAGTATAATCCCACTTAGTGAGGTCTGGGGAGGGTAGTGTGTACGCAGACCTTACCCCTACCCTAAGGTAGAGAGGGTAGTGTGTACGCAGACCTTACCCCTATTCTCCATGAATTTTAATGGATAAAATCTCTATTAAATTAAAGGAACTAATATAGTCATCGAATAACTTTTTTGTTATGTAATTTTTTAATATATTATCCAATATTTAGTATTATTACATTGTTAATAAAAAAATATTAGCATGTTACTTTGTTTAATATTTATGTTTCCTGCTTTCTTTTGTATAATATTTTTCTTATATTCTTGATAAGTGAATCTTTATATAAATATAGATATATAATTTAAATTAAACAATAATAGTTTCGATTTTATTCTAAAAGTGCCAAATAATTTTTTCTCAACACTATCAAATTAGTACAACAATATTTTCTCTCTTTTAATAGAAAAAAATAACGATTTGTCTTGGTATACATTTTCTAAAATCAATGCATCTAATAAATACTCTGAATTTTTAATTTTCAAGAGAAAAAGGAAGGTTCAATTTGTAAAGTGACGCTAATTCTAGAGCACTCTTTTCATTTATCTGATTATATCGGCACTTAATAATTTAGACTTGGAGTAGTTATGCTTTTCGAATTTTTAGGTTTAACAAAGCATTTAAAAAATTGTCCGTGTTGTAGTAAATTGAATTGAAAGATTAAAGATTTTTTAAATTTTTTATTTATTTTCAATTATTTTTGAATATCCAAATATTTTGGAGGTTTGTTCCTAAATTTTGACACTTGTTGAATTTTGATGAAACTTGGCATTCTTTGGACTTTTTTGCTATTCCTATTCTCTATAATAATATAATATATATATATATATATATATATATATATATATATATATATATATATATATATATATATATATATATATATATATATATATATATATATATATATATATATATTAGGAATAACTACTTCCCAATTTGAATTGATAATTTTTTTTTCTTATTTTCATATTTTATAGATATTTAAATTCAAAAAAATAACTAACTATTAACCAAATAACTAATTATGCCAAGTGGCTTTTTTCAAGGCTGCCACTTGGCTTAAGGAGAAGCCATTGTCTTTGGCTTTTAAGTATATACTAGTAATCGTACCCGCGCGATGCGCGGTGAATATTAAAAAGAAAAAATTAAGTTATAATTATTCTTGTTTGATATTATTAGATTGTATTGCTTTACTAAATTTTATTTGTCAATACGATATGCCCAACCTCACCGATATTTTAGTAGTTAATTTCTTTGTAAATTTTTATTAAATAATTTTTTGTTATTAACTAATTATGTCATATGGCTTTTATCTAGGCTATCACTTGTATTAATGTGGTGTCTTTTTCTTTGACATTTAATAATATATAGATAGAATATTAACATATTAATTGTTTAATATTTTTGTAAGATATTTTTTATAATATAATAGGAGATATATATTTTATTACTATTGAAAATATTTATTTTTATTTTTAATTTTATTATATTTTTCTCCATTTTAATGAATAGATATACTTTTTATTTTATAAAATAAAAAAGAAAATAATTTTAAAAAATGAAATAAAGAAATTAACTAACCTAAATCAACTCTCCCCCACGTTTTAGTAGTTAATTTAGGTAGTTAATTTCTTTGTTAATTTTTAATAGATAATTTCTTTCTTATTGACTAATTATTTCATAAGGTATTTTTCTAGACTACCACTTGGCATAAGGAGAGAGCTTTATTGTGACGACCCAAAGGGTCATCACTTGTTTATTTAATCATTCCGAGCTTTTGAGGCCTTGAAAACCTCATTTATAGTTGCCTCGATTTGCGTGCACAGTCCGGGCACAAAGCTGGAAAAGATTTATGTTGAAATATGTGAAATATGTGAAAAAGTAGAAGAATTTTGATATTAATATTGATATGGTTGACTTTGGTCAACATTTTTGGTAAACGGACCCGGATCCGTGATTTGACTATTTCAGAAAATCAGTAGAAAAATATGGAACTTGGGCATATGTCCGGAATTGAAATCCGAGGTCTAGAACCCCGGTAAAAGAATTTTTCTGTTAAATTGTTTTCTGAAAATGTTTAAGGAAAATGAAACTGAATTTTGATTAAAAGGTACTGGTATCGGGCTAGTATTTTGGTTCCGACGCCCGGTACAGGTCATATATATTGGTTAAGCGCTTCCTGTAAAGTTTGGTTGAAAACGGACGTCGTTTGACGTGTTTCGGCCTTAAATTGGAAAGTTTGGAAATTATGAAATCTTAAAGAGTTCTTGAGCTTTAAGGCTCAATTCATGGATTTTGATGTTATTTTAGCGATTTGATCGCGCGAGCAAGTTCGTATGATGTTTTTAGGTTAGTGTGCATATTTGGTTTGGAGCCCCGAGGGCTCGGGAGTGTTTCGGAGGTGGTTCGGGGTGTTTTTGAACTTAAGAAAATCTGCAGAAAATCTGCAGCAGGCAATCCTCATCGCGTTCGCGATGCCTTGGTCGCGTTCGCGAAGAACATTTCGTTCCTTCTTCGCGTTCGCGTCCTGTTGATCGCGTTCGCGATGCCCAGGATTTTCCTTCATCGCGATCGCGTGCCTTAGGCCGCGTTCGCGTAGGCCAAATCTGATGCCCAGCATTTTTCTTCTTCGCGTTCGCGACTCACCCTACGCGAACGCGATGGCCTGATATTTTCCTTCATCGCGAACGCGTCCGGGGTGTCGCGAACGCGATGAAGAAATTATTGCCCAGTGAATTTAATCCCCAAACAAAGTGCTGCCCAGTGATTTTAAGTTCTGAAAACAGAACAGAAACGGGATAAAAATCTTGGGCAAGTGATTCTTAACTCGTAAGTGATTCTTAACTCGTTTTCTTCATTTTCCATCAATATTATTTGAATTCCTAAGCCTAAATAGGTGTAAATGGGTAGAAAAATTAAGAACTTAGTATAGTGAGGGTTTTCAATGAATTTAGATCTAGACTTCGTTTTGGAGTCGAATTTAAGAACAAATTGTATATTTGAACTCATGGAGGATTGGGTGAACTTATTTTGGTTCGAAACTTGAGTTTCGATTATGTGGGCCCGGGGTCGATTTTTACTATTCCGGGCAGAATGTTGTAAAAATTATATTTAGCAATATGAACTAGTTTGTTAAGTAGAATTGATGATATGAAATCAATTGTGTATAGATACGGTTGGATTGAAGTCAAATTCGAAAGGAAAAGGCATTGCTACGGATTGAATCGTTCGTGAACTTTCGAGGTAAGTGTTTGTTCTATCCTAGTTTGTAGGAATATGAATTTGGTTATGAATAAATTGTTGAATAAGAATTATTGGTGTTATACCGGTAATGAAAGTAAATTGTTGAAACTATTATAAATTATTGGTTTAAAAACCGGTAACTATAAATATTGTTGATATAGAGATTATTGGCTAAATGCCGGTAATATATATATATATATATATTTATGAAATGGGATCGTGTGGTACGCCGACCACTTATATATAATAAGAAATGGGATCGTGTGGTACGCCGACCACGAAGTGATTTAAATCTTGGCATTGGCCATAGTTGCCGGTAGCCTATTGATATACTGGGAGCGGGTGGTACGCCTACCACAAGATATAATTTTGATAGATTTGGGAGCGGGTGGTACGCCTACCACGAGATATAATTTCTGATATACTGGGAGCGGGTGGTACGCCTACCACAAGATATAATTTTGATATATTTGGGAGCGGGTGGTACGCCTACCACGAGATATAATTTCTGATACATTGGGAGCGGGTGGTACGCCTACCACAAGAGATAATTACTGTGATAGTTGGGAGCGGGTGGTACGCCTACCACGAGACATGAAATGAAAGAGGAAATTGAAACATGAAAGTAAGAATATTTTGGATATCTTCAGTTGTTGAATAATATATCAGAGCAGAGTATTTCTTTATAAATGTATTGTATATATATATATATATATCTATATTGCAACTGTACAGGTTTAGGTGGGTGACTGGCCTTAGCCTTGTCACTAGTTCGCTGGGATAGGCCAGGCACTTACCAGGACATGGGGTCGGTTGTGCTGATACTACACTCTGCGCTCTTTTTGCGCAGATACAGGTTACGGCCAGCAGCAGCGACAGTAGAGACTTGTGGATTTTTCGACTACTGAGACTACGAGGTAGCCTTGCAGGCGTCCTCAGGACCCGTTGTCTCTTCTATCTATGCTTTTCATTCTGTTATCTCATGTAATCGAGATAAACAGCTTGTATTTTCTTTCAGACAGTTATGTGTATTATTCTTAGAAGTTCGTGAGTATTGTGACACCAGTCTTGGGTAGTGTATCAGATTTGGAGTTTTCTTTATCATATTTGATTAAGTCTTCCGCTAATTTTGATTGCTCCACTGTAATTTTTATGTTGTTAATAAGAAATTGGTTATTAATGGAGATGCAATTAATATTTGGCTTGCCTAGCTTCTATTTAGTAGGCGCCATCATGACCCCGATGGTGGGAAATCCGGGTCGTGACAAGTTGGTATCAAAGCACTAGGTTGCATAGGTCTCACAACTCACGAACAACCTTAGTAGAGTCTGAAGGATCGGTACGGAGACGTCTGTATTTATCCTCCAGAGGCTACAGAGTTAGGAAAATATTCTCTTTATTCTTTCCAGTCGTGCGACTTGATCTTTTGAATGTTAATTGAACTTCTACTCGGTTCTTCCGCAGATGGTAAGGACACGTGCATCCTCATCTACTGACCAGCAGCCCGAGGTCCCAGCAGCGGCAGCTCCTGCTAGGGGTAGATGTCGAGGTCGAGGTCGTCCTAGAGGACAAGGTAGGGGCAGAGCTCAGCCCCGAGCAGCAGCACGAGTGGCAGAACCTCAGGTTCATATAGAGGAGGAAATTCCAGCCCCAGCAGCTCCAGTAGGCCCAGCTCAGGTCCCATGAGGAGCTTTATTTTCACCGGATCTTCAGGATGCTTTGGTCCTGATAGCAGGTTTTATGGATCATGTCACCAGAGCAGGTTTATTATCGTAGCACCAGCTACTTTCAGTGCCGATGAGGTAATCGGACTCTGCCACGCCGCACCCGCAGCTGAGAATCCTCGAGCTCAAGATCCTGCGATTCACCCACCGAGAGCGATTCGGCCTATTATCGCGACTCGTCTAATGACGGCGCAATGAGATCATTGCCGATGCGTCATGAGATTGGACAAAGCTTACCAAGTTGTTCACTACCACATTCAGCGGTACTTCTTCAGAGGACCCACAGGACTTCCTATACAACTGCCACGAAGCTTCTCCGTACTATGCGGTATCGTGAGACAAATGGCGTGATTTTGCTACTTTTCGTTATCCGTTCCGCCAAGACTCAGTGGAGAGATTATTGTCTCAACCAGGCCAGCGGATCGTCTATCTTTGACTGGGAGCGCTATGAATTATTCTCGAGAAGTTCTTCCGACCACTCAATGAGTTTATGCGCAGTACAACTTGAGCGTCTTCATCGTGGTTCTATGTTCGTCACACAAGACGAGACTAGGTTCGTGGACCTGGCTCGTCATGTCATTATCATACTTCCCGCAGAGCGAGAGAGCGAGGAGGTTTATTGATGGCTTGAATCAGCCAATTCGGCTACAGTTGGCTATGGGGGCAGGAACTGAAATCACTTTTCAGGAGGCGGCTAATGCAGCCCGCCGGATAGAGATGGCTCTGCCACAGGGAGCGAGACATGGATCCGATAAGAGATCTCGTAATTCGGGTAGATTCAGTGGTACCTCGTCCGGAGATAGAGATTTTTATGATAGAGGCCATCCTCCTAGTCTTATCACCACCATCAGTGTTTCTACGATGTTTAGTGATCGTAATTCTCACCACGCTACTCGATCAGACACTTATCGATGGCACTCACCACTCGCTATTTTCAGCAGCTCGAGGCTTGTTTTACGTGCGGTGATTTTAGGCACATTAAGGTATTGCCTTCGAGCTTCGACAGATCTCACTCAACAGGTTCTCGTGCTACGATTCAGTCCTGGCTTCTCACAATCGCCTGCACCGACCAGAGAGTGGAGGTAGAGGACATAGAGGTGGAGGTAGAGGTCATAGAGGCGGAGCTCAGACCGATAGAGGTAGAGACCAGCCAGCAGCTGATCGTCCTAGAGATACTGCTCAGGGTGGTGGGGCACAACCCCGATGTTATGCACTTCCCGCCAGACCAGAGGCTGAGTCTTCTGATGCCGTCATTACAGGTATTATTTTGGTTTGTGATAGAAAGGCATCAGCATTATTTGACCCTACGTCTACATATTCGTATGTGTCTTCCTATTTTGCACCATACTTGATTCAGCCCAGTGATCCACCGAGTGTTCCTGTTCATGTGTCTACACCAGTAGGCGATTCTATTGTGGTTGATCGAGTTCATCGGTCATGTATTATAGTAATTGAGGGTCTCGAGACCCGTGCTGATTTATTACTCCTAAATATGGTGGACTTCGATATTATACTAGGCATGGACTGGCTATCTCCGTATCATGCTATTTTAGATTGCCATGCCAAGACTGTGACTTTAGCCCTGCCGAATTCGCCTCGTATAGAGTGGAAAGGAATTTCAGGTCATACCAGCCGTAATGTTATTTCTTATGTTAAAGCTCAGCGTATGGTTGGAAAGGGATGCTTGGCTTATTTGGCCTATGTGCATGATTCTAGTGCTGAGGTTCCTTCTATGGATTTTTTGCCAGTTGTTCATGATTTTCCAAAGGTATTTCCTGCAGACCTGTCGGGGATGCCACCCGAGAGGGATATCAACTTTTGCATTGATTTGGCTCTGCGCACTCAACCCATTTCTATTCTGCCATGGCCGTGCCAGAGTTGAAGAAATTGAAAGAATAGTTGCAGGACTTGCTTAATAAGGGCTTCATTAGATGTAGTGTCTCGCCTTGGGGTGCACCGATACTGTTCATTAAGAAGAAGGATGGATCGATGAGAATGTGTATTTATTATCGGCAGTTGAAAAAGGTCACCATCAAGAACAAGTATCTATTATCGAGGATTGATGATATGCTTGACCATCTTTAGGGTGAAAAGTGTTTTCAAAGATTGATTTGAGATCTGGCTATCATCAGCTGAAGATTAGGGCATCTGATGTCCCTAAGACCGCGTTCCGCACTCGGTATGGACATTATGAATTCCTGGTTATGTCTTTTGGGTTGACAAATGCTCCAGCAGCTTTTATGGAATTAATGAATCGGGTGTTCCGGCCTTATTTAGACTTGTTTGTAATAGTCTTCATTGATGACATATTAATATATTCCTACAGTCAGGAGGAGCATGCGCAACATCTCAGAGTGGCCTTACAGACTCTGAGAGATAGCCAACTGTATGCAAAATTTTCAAAGTGTGAATTTTGGCTAAGTTCAGTTGCATTCATGGGTCATATTGTGACGGCAGCAGGTATTCAGGTTGATCCGAAGAAAATTGAGGCAGTCAAGAGCTGGCCTAGACCGACATCAGCCACAGATATTCGGAGTTTCTTGGGGTTAGCGGGCTATTATCGTCGATTCGTAGAAGGATTTTCGTCTATTGCAACCCCACTGACCAGATTGACCCAGAAGGGTGTTCAATTTGAATGGTCCGATGAATGTGAGACGAGCTTTCAAAAGCTCAAGACAGCCTTAACCACAGCACTGATATTGGTTTTACCCACATGTACGGGACCTTATACTGTTTATTGTGATGCTTCCCATATTGGGCTTGGTGTAGTGTTAATGCAGGATGGCAAGTTATTGCCTATGCTTCGAGGCAGTTGAAGATTCATGAAAAGAACTATCCAGTGCATGATCTAGAATTAGCGGCGATTATTCACGCATTGAAGATCTGGAGGCATTATTTGTATGGTGTAGCATGTGAAGTATACACCGATCATAAGAGTCTTCAGTATTTGTTTAAGCAGAAAGAGTTGAATATGAGGCAGAGAAGGTGGCTAGAGTTGCTAAAAGACTATGATGTTACTATTTTATATCACACAGGTAAGGCCAATGTGGTGGCCGATGCATTGAGTAGAAAGTCCGCCAGCATGGGTAGTCTTGCATATATTCCGGTCAGTCAGAGACCATTGGCTCTAGACGTCCAGGCATTAGCCAACCGGTTCGTGAGATTGGATATTTCTGAGCCTAGCAGAGTGTTAGCCTGCACGGTCGCTCGTTCTTCTTTATTAGAGCGTATCCGTGAGAGGCAATTTGATGATCCTCATTTGCGCGAGTTGAGAGATACAATGCAGCGGGGAGGTGCCACACAGGTAAATCTAGATGATGATGGGGTATTGAAATTGCAGGGTCGAGTTTGTGTGCCCAATGTCGAAGGAATTCGAGAGTTGATCTTAGCAGAGGCCCACAGTTTTCGCGGTATTCTATTCACCTGGGTGCCGCAAAGATGTACTAGGACTTACGGCAGCACTATTGGTGGCGCATGATGAAGAAAGATATTGTTGCGTATGTCGCTCGGTGTCTAAATTGTCAGCAGGTGAAATATGAGCACTAGAGGCCTGGTGGTGTATTCTAGAGAATTGAAATTCCCGAGTGCAAATGGGAGCGGATCACTATGGACTTCATTACTGGAATTTCTTTGACTTGGAGGAAATTTGACGCTATTTCGGTCATTGTTGATAGGCTGACCAAGTCGGCACACTTCATTCCAATATCTGTATCCTACTCATCTGAGAGTTTGGCGGAGATTTACATTAAGGAGATTGTTCGTCTTCATGGGGTGCTAGTATCTATTATCTCTGATCGGGGTATGCAGTTTACCTCGCGGTTCTGGAGAGCGGTCTAGCAAGAGTTAGGCACCCAGGTTCATCTGAGTACAACATTTCATCCTCAGACGGATGGCCAATCCGAGAGGACTATTCGGATTCTAGAGGACATGCTTCGAGCCTGTGTTATTGATTTCGGAGGCTCGTGGGATCAGTTTCTACCATTAGCAGAGTTCGCCTACAATAACAGCTACCAATCTAGCATCCAGATGGCTCCGTATGAGGCGTTATATGGTAGGCGATGTCGATCACCAGTTGGATGGTTTGAACCGGGAGAGGCTCGGTTGTTGGGTACAGATTTAGTTCAGGAGGCCTTAGATAAGGTCAAGACTATTCAGGAGAGATTGCGTTCAGCTCAGTCTAGGCAAAAGACTTACGCGGATCGTAAGGTTCGAGATGTAGATTTCATGGTTGGTGAACGAGTATTGCTCCGAGTGTCGCCTATGAAGGGCGTGATGAGGTTCGAGAAGAACGGCAAGCTCAGCTCTAGGTATATTGGTCCATTTGAGATTCTAGACAGAGTAGGAGGGGTGGCTTACAGATTAGCTTTGCCGCCTAGCTTATCAGCCGTGCATCTAGTTTTTCATGTATCTATGCTTCGGAGATACCACGGCGATCCCACACATGTGTTAGACTTCGATACTGTCCAATTGGACAATGATCTATCTTACGAGGAGGAGCCGGTGGCCATTCTAGACCGGCAGGTTCGACAATTGAGGTCGAAGAGTTATCCTTCTGTGTGTGTTCAGTGGAGAGGTCAGCCTCCTGAGGCATCGACCTAGGAGTCCGAGTCTGATATGCGGAGCCGCTACCCACATTTGTTCCCCGACTCAGGTCTTTCTTTTGTCCGTTCGAGGACGAACGGTTGTTTTAGAGGTGGAGATTGTGACGACCCAAAGGGTCATCACTTGTTTATTTAATCATTCCGAGCTTTTGAGGCCTTGAAAACCTCATTTATAGTTGCCTCGATTTGCGTGCACAGTCCGGGCACAAAGCCGGAAAAGATTTATGTTGAAATATGTGAAATATGTGAAAAAGTAGAAGAATTTTGATATTAATATTGATATGGTTGACTTTGGTCAACATTTTTGGTAAACGGACCCGAATCCGTGATTTGACTGTCTCAGAAAATCCGTAGAAAAATATGGAACTTGGGCATATGTCCAGAATTGAAATCCGAGGTCTAGAACCCCGGTAAAAGAATTTTTCTGTTAAATTGTTTTCTGAAAATGTTTAAGGAAAATGAAACTGAATTTTGATTAAAAGATACTGGTATCGGCTCGTATTTTGGTTCCGACGCCCGGTACAGGTCATATATATTGGTTAAGCGCTTCCTGTAAAGTTTGGTTGAAAACGGACGTCGTTTGACGTGTTTCGGCCTTAAATTGGAAAGTTTGGAAATTATGAAATCTTAAAGAGTTCTTGAGCTTTAAGGCTCAATTCATGGATTTTGATGTTATTTTAGCGGTTTGATCGCGCGAGCAAGTTCGTATGATGTTTTTAGGTAAGTGTGCATATTTGGTTTGGAGCCCCGAGGGCTCGGGAGTGTTTCGGAGGTGGTTCGGGGTGTTTTTGAACTTAAGAAAAACTGCAGAAATCTGCAGCAGGCATTTCCTCATCGCGTTCGCGATGCCTTGGTCGCGTTCGCGAAGAACATTTCGTTCCTTCTTCGCGTTCGCGTCCTGTTGATCGCGTTCGCGATGCCCAGCATTTTCCTTCATCGCGATCGCGGACTCCTTCTCGCGTTCGCGTAGGCCAAATTTGAAGCCCAGTATTTTCTTCTTCGCGTTCGCGACTCACCCTACGCGAACGCGATGGCCCGATATTTTCCTTCATGCGATCGCATCACAGGCCCTGCGATCGCATAGAGTAAATTTGCCCAGTGATTTTAAGTTCTGCAAAAAACAGAACAGACGGGATAAAATCCCATTTCTCTCAACTCTCTCTTCTCCAAACAGCTTATTGGGGCGATTCTTGGGCGATTTTCATCAAAACTTCTTTGGTAAGTGATTCTTAACTCGTTTTCTTCATTTTCCATCAATATTATTTGAATTCCTAAGCCTAAATAGGTGTAAATGGGTAGAAAAATTGAGAATTTAGTATAGTGAGGGTTTTCAATGAATTTACGATCTAGACTTCGTTTTGGAGTCGAATTTAAGAACAAATTGTATATTTGAACTCATGGAGGATTGGGTGAACTTATTTTGGTTCGAAACTTGAGTTTCGATTATGTGGGCCCGGGGTCGATTTTTACTATTCCGGGCAGAATGTTGTAAAAATTATATTTAGCAATATGAACTAGTTTGTTAAGTAGAATTGATGATATGAAATCAATTGTGTATAGATACGATTGATTGGAGTCAAATTCGAAAGGAAAAGGCATTGCTACGGATTGAATCGTTCGTGAACTTTCGAGGTAAGTTGTTTGTTCTATCCTAGTTTGTAGGAATATGAATTTGGTTATGAATAAATTGTTGAATAAGAATTATTGGTGTTATCCCGGTAATGAAAGTAAATTGTTGAAACTATTATAAATTATTGGTTTAAAAACCAGTAACTATAAATATTGTTGATATAGAGATTATTGGCTAAAATGCCGATAATATATATATATATATTTATGAAATGGGATCGTGTGGTACCGACCACTTATATATAATAAGAATGGGATCGTGTGGTACGCCGACCACGAAGTTGATTTAAATCTTGGTATTGGCCATAGTTGCCGTAGCCTATTGATATTTGGGAGTCGGTGGTACGCCTACCACAAGATATAATTTTGATAGATTTGGGAGCGGGTGGTACGCCTACCACAAGATATAATAAATTGGGAGCGGGTGGTACGCCTACCACAAGATATAATTTTGATATATTTGGGAGCGGGTGGTACGCCTACCACGAGATATAATTTCGGATACATTTGGGAGCGGGTGGTACGCCTACCACAAGAGATAATTACTGTGATAGTTGGGAGCAGGTGGTACGCCTACCACGAGACATGAAATGAAAGAGAAATTGAAACATGAAAGTAAGAATATTTTGGATATCTTCAGTTGTTGAATAATATATCAGAGCAGAGTATTTCTTTATAAATGTATTGTATATATATATATATATCTATATTGCAACCGTACAGGTTTAGGTAGGTGACTGGCCTTAGCCTTGTCACTAGTTCGCTGGGATAGGCCAGGCACTTACCAGCACATGGGGTCGGTTGTGCTGATACTACACTCTGCGCTCTTTTTGCGCAGATACAGGTTACGGACAGCAGCAGCGGCAGTAGCGACTTGTGGATTTTCCGACTACTGAGACTACGAGGTAGCCTTGCAAGCGTCCACAGGACCCGTTGTCTCTTCTATCTATGCTTTTCATTCTGTTATCTCATGTAATCGAGATAAACAGCTTGTATTTTCTTTCAAACAATTATGTGTATTATTCTTAGAAGTTCGTGAGTATCGTGACACCAGTCTTGGGTAGTGTATCAGATTTGGAGTTTTCTTTATCATATTTGATTAAGTCTTCCGCTAATTTTGATTGCTCCACTGTAATTTTTATGTTGTTAATAAGAAATTGGTTATTAATGGAGATGCAATTAATATTTGGCTTGCCTAGCTTCTATTTAGTAGGCGCCATCATGACCCCGATGGTGGGAAATCCGGGTCGTGACATTTATACTCTCCTTTTAATAATATATAGATATAGAAGTTATATAGAATATAAGATATAGAATATTAGAAAGAAACTACTCCACTATTTGAATCAAATTTTTTTTATTGCTTTATTTTTGTTTTTTTATTTTAAAACAATTATAAACTCCAACTTGAAACTATTCCCCAATCTAAAAAGGTAATTATTATTTTTTTAATTTTATTTTTTTATTTTAAAACTCCAACTTGAAACTACTCACCGATTTGAATGGGTAGTTTATCTTCTTCTTCTTTCGTTTTTATTATTATAGTTAAAGTTAATTTTATTTCTATTTTTTCTATTTTAAAATAATTTTAACATTCTAACTTGAAACTACTCCCACCCATTTTGAATGTGTAGTTATTTTTTATATATTTATATTTTTGAATTTTTTATTATAACTAATTATGAGATATCTATATTTATTAATTAAAATAAAGTAACCATATATATATAGTGTTTCTGTGTGTGTGGTAGTTTTTTTCTTTTATTTTTTTTATTTGTATAGATATTTAAATTCAAATATAATAACTAATAACTAATTATTAACTTAAAAACTACTTAGTAACTAATTATGCCACGTGGCTTTTTTTTATGCTGCCACTTGGCTTAAGGAGAAGGCTTTATCCTCTCCTTTTAATAATATATAGATAATATTAAAAAAATAATTAATTCATTCTTAAAATATGAAAAAATTATTTATTTTGGACCATTTTGAACCGAAGAAAGTATATTTTTTATTCGAATTATATACTATATATTTATAATAAGGGTACACTAACTCTAAACTTGTAAAACTTGAACAAAAGAATTGTAATTAAAAGTAAAATGAATTTTGTATTTTGATATCTCTGACAGTTATTCATGTACAGTGCTGTAATATATACATGTATATCTATGCTAGCTGGCAAACATGTGCCTCAAATAAACTAACTATAGTTTATATACAAGAAACTTCTAGAACAGGATTCTATGGATGAAATTAACTATAGTTAGCTCGTGAAAAATAGCTAGCTATAGTTTGTATACAAGAAACTTCTAGAACAGGATTAACCTGGCTTCACCGTCTTCTTAATGAAAAATAGGGTTTTTAGCGATACAGATCGCAGCTTGGCTATCAAAATGAAGGGGAATTGGTAAAGAGGGAGGTACAGAGAGATAAGTAAGAAGACGGTGAAGCCAGGTTAATTCTTCCACTACACGGCGCATGGAGCGGTATTCCGCCTCGGTGGAAGACAAACAAACAGAAGGTTTCTTCTTGGATTTCCAAGAAATGGGACAACCCCCCAAACTGATGAAGAAACCACTAGCGGAACAATGAGAATCAGGGCAAGAACCCCAGTCAGAGTCGCAAAAGGCGAGAAGATCAAAAGAAGGGTAAGAAGACATGAAAACACCAAGACAAAGATCTTTAAGGAGGTAGCGAAGACAATGCATGGCAGCATCCATGTGAGGAGAACGAGGATCTTTCATAAATTGATATAGGTGTTGAATAGCAAAGGAAAGATCTGGCCTAGTATGAGTGAGGAAATTAAGCTTACTAAGAAGACGACGATAAAGGGAAGGATCAGAGATAGAAGGACCAACTCCAGCAAAATGCTTGACAGAAGGATCCAAAGGAGAAGAACTAGAGACAGATCCAAACAAGAAAATTCAGTGAGCAGTTCAAGAGAATTTACGTTAACTAACAAGCAAACTAGAAGGCTCCCACAAAATCTCCATGCCTAAAAAGAAAGATAAGTACCCTAAATCCTTAATTTTAAATTCAGCATCGAGGAATTGTTTCAATTCAGTCAATTCTTACTCATTGTTGCCAGTAATTAGGATATCATCAACGTACACAACCACTAGTGAGACAGAGGAACCGGATTTCTTGTAGAAGAGAGAATAGTCATTGAGTGAGTGGGAGAACCCTTTAAAATTGAGAGCAGTAGTGAGCTTAGCATACTACTGACGCGAGGCTTGACGAAGACCATAGAGAGACTTCTTAAGGCGACAAACATGAGTGGGAGAGGGGGCAGGAAAACCAGCAGGAAATTTCATATAGACTTCCTCGTATAGGTCTCCGTGTAGAAAAGCATTATTAGCATCGAGTTGATAAAGTCCTCAACCCTTTTTAACAACAATAGGAAGAATGCATCAAATAGTATTTACTTTAACAACCGGAGAGAACGTTTCAGTGAAATCAATACCCTCACGTTGAGTGTACCCTCTAATAACCAAACGTGCCTTAAGTCTCTCAACACTGCCATCAGATTTAAGTTTCACTTTGCAAACCCATTTGCAGGGTAAAGCCTTTTTCCCAGGTGGTAGAGGAACTAGTGTCCAAGTCTCATTGGCCAATAAAGCATCTAATTCCATAGCCATGGCTTCCTGCTGATCACGCCCAAATATGCCTTATAAAAAAGACAATGTGGTCGCTGCAAATATAATCCGGTTTACAAGTCCGGAGTCGAATTCCATAGAGAACTAAGGTTTAGCTACAACTGTTCACTATCAACAAGAAGACAAGCTTAAACAATTCCTAACTTATAGATATTTAGATTCTTTTGTTTAACTAATTAACTAACACATTAAACTACTAAATTAACAGCTAAATATACTAAGGGTTAGAGATAGGATTAAGGAGGTTTAGAGTTATAATTTTTCCAATTGTCGGAATCCTTCCCGCTATGTCTTATATAATTTCGCCTAAGTATTCTCTACCAATCATGAGCACTCTTATTACTGTATATTTCTCCTGAGTAATTACGCTAATTTATTAGATGCAATCTCATGAGCTATGCTAGCTGGTTTTTAATACATCTCATTTCAGATCGCACCTAAGACTTCGTTATCCCTAATCCCGCCTTTATACCCTCGGTTATTGATCCATCATATACTTTGGGAGTGGTATTGTTCAACAATTACCTAAATATGCACTCTCTCCCGAGTTATCCATATTATATAGACACAGCTAATTGAGAGCTCTTCAACCCACCACAATATAAATGTAGTTGAACAAACAGAGAAAACTATGGCTCAATTATAGAAAAACATAACAAGAATTTATCCTACAAAAGGTTCTATCAAAATTCTAGATAACAAATTAGCTATTCATAATAGTATGTAATACTACAATACTAAAAGTCATAACCAACAATGAAAAATAGGAAGAGGAAGAAAAAACTCGTAGAAGAATTCTTTGCTCACAATGTGTTCTTGCCTCCAAGGGTGTTGTCTAACCCTCAGGTAGTGTCTCTTGCCTCCTTAGGTCTAATTTGTGTCCAAAATATGTCCCTTTTCGCTCCTAAATAGGTTTAGGACGCCTTTTATACAAGTTGGAATAGTGTAGGGCCGAAATAAACTTGTCTCGGACAAAATAGGACTCTTTTTGGCGCTTGGAGCGGTGCGACCGCGGCCAAAATGCGGTAGAACCGCGGACAAATATGGTCTCTAATTTTATGTCGTGGTCGCAGTGAAACCTCAGTTTTTGACCCTATTCCATTTGGAATTTGGAAAAACGAAAAACGTGAAAGTTGTAGCACTTTGAGTTAGCTGGAGCCCAAATAGAGGTATGAGCAAAAAGTTATATCTATTTTACTACACAGTGCGCAATATGCCTCCTCGAGTCTTCGTTCGTACTTAATTGTAAAATTTGACCCCCGAACACGATTCCGACTTAATTTCTTGAGCTTTTACTCAGATTTCAAAGCTTCAAATCACTTAAATTCATTCCATAAATTAGTGCAAAACACTAGCGATTAAAGCTCAAACTCAATTAAAGTGCAGTAAACTCGAGTGTAATAAGCGACTAAAATACGTAATTATAGCCTATCATCAACACCCCACACTTAAATTATTTCTCGTCCTTGAGCAATCAAACCACACTTCTTTTTTATAGACACGACCTTTTTAAACAATTCTTCTAACTCATCACACCAAGAATATTTAAAATAAACTAAGCACAATAGCGTAACATCTTCACCTCAAGATTTGACTCACAAGTACCACGTATTATTCATAAATCACCTACTTACTCTAATGTTGAGATCACTAACATTACCTTTCCTTCATGAATCAAGTGCCCTCACAATACAAGAGAGTAGTTCCACACAATAAAATTTGAGAACACTTAGGAACTCAAGATAGAAAGAATTCACTCACTCTAAGAAATAACATTCTTATGCCACAAAATATGCACCATAAGCTTGCCCGTAGTGTACTACTCCACTAATAGAGCTCATTCAATCTTGGATCAATTAGGACTTTATTTGGTTGTAATGTAGGCTATGGGACGGGTAGGATACATTTAGATATAAGAGTGACTACACCTCCCTAACCACTTTAGTACATACATTTTAACATTCAAACCCCATACTTATGTCAAACCAAAATTCTACCTTCACGTCAATGTAAATTAACCCATTCTTCTTTAAGCACACTTACGTAAAGAGCCACCACTTATCAAAGAATTTTTTTTCACAACAATCCAACTATATTTTTTTTCAATTCAAGTGGCTCTTTCTTTTTTTTCAAAACAGTGTACCTTTCTCCTTATTCAATTAATTCAACTCAAAATCCAAACCAACCACCCCATACTTTAACTTTTACAAAGTTCATAACATTCAAGTGCTCATGAGAGGTAAAAAGGTTCAAATAGATGGTTAATTCAAACAAATGGGTAAGGCTTGTAATGTGTTTGCCAAAGAAATTAATTTATAGGCTCAAATGGGTTAACAACGATACATAATAATTAGGTGGGTAAAATATGTATATATTCTCAACAAGAAATGCCTATATCACTTCCAAGACTGAACAAAACTACTATTTTGCTTTGCAAACACACAGGGCAAGTTCTAGGCATCAAATACAATGCACTGAATAACGCAAAACCTTACACACACGTGGCACATAACTCACTTAGGATTGGATTTATAGACACTCTAGTCAAAGTAGTTAAGCAAAGTTAAAATAATACAATTTAAGGTACTTCAAAAGAGTCAAAAACTAGGCATAAGCATCACAGCCAAAGTACTCACTATTCTCAAGGCATAAGAAAGTCAAGAGATATTTCTTCAATTCATAACACAATACAATGGCTCCTACTTCCCCAAAAAAAAATTAACTACACCCAGTTCAAATATAACCCTTGGAAAAGAACCGTGGTTTAAAGAAAAAGTAAGGGGTAATTGCTACACTGCCTAACAAAACAAAAAATCTTTTTGGTATTTTCTTTAGACTTACTTCCCTCAAGAAAACTGTCTAGGAGATCCGTCATCAGGAAAAGCCCAATTTTTTTTTAAAAAAAACAAACACGGATAAAGTAGCATGAAAAGTCACCCAGACAATCTCGTCGCCCTACACTTAAAGTTGTGCATTGTCCCCATTGCACATCCATACATATAAGAGGGTAAAAGAAACTCCCTGATAGGCCAAAGGCCGAAGCACTAGCAGTTCATGGGGTACTCAGACTTCTCCCAGCTTGGTCCTTCGTGCGGGTACCTCACACTTAGTTCCAACCATTGCATTTGTTGGTGCACCCTTCCAATTCCTTTCCTTTCCATGCTCCTAAAAAATAATATAATTAAAAAAATAAAAAATAAAAGAAAGCAATAAAGCTGGGTTGCCTTCCAACAAGCGCTTCATTTAACGTCGCGGCACGACGTGAATCACTTTCTGTCTCTCATGAATCAGACCCTAAATTTTGATTCTAGTCTATGATCATACTCCTGGTGTTGTGGAACGAATCTGGCTAGCCCAATAAAATAATATTGTATTCTGCACTTCTTTGCCTTTAGATGAGGTGTGTAATCCCGACTTTCTGGCAAGAAAAATTCCAGAAAGTAAGCACTTTGTTCCTCATTCCTCGACTCCACAAATGGCTTGGACGACTCTATTTCCATATCATCATCTAAACACAAAGTGGAAAAATACTTGGAGTGAGGACCAATGCCCTCAACTACATGAACATTGGGACAGTCTACATTCTCAACACTAATGACAATAAAGTCAACAAAATATGTATCCTCAATATCCTTGGTTGACTCTAGTATCTCTTATACAACATCGACATCCTATAAATCTAGTGCGATTGATTGTTGGTGTTCTACTCTAGCCTCCTCCTCTAGCTCATCAATTTTTATATCTAATTCATGCTCTTCTTGGATACTATTCACAATATTGGCTTGTTGAGCACTAAAAACTTCAACCAGTTGACTCATGTGAACATTCAAGTTATGAATAGTTTCCTCCTGCCTTTCTATCCGCAGTAGTAATTTACTCTGTTGTTCTAAAATGCACTTTCACATATCTTCGAGCTTCTGTAGGTCATCTTCCCTAGGTTCTTTGTTCCTATTAACTTCACCAGAAAAAGAAGAAACATCAAAGTAAGGAGTTGGGGGAAGGTAAGAAATCTAAGTACAACCGCGAAAGTGATCATCTTGACTATAACACATATCACACACATTACACACATAAGATTGAGTTGGTGCACAAAACTCGCTCTCATGAATATTTTGATAAATTTGCCCTGGGTGGTTTCCTTCACAATATGCATAAGGAGGATCAAAAGAAGAATTACCAACAACAAAATTCTCATAATTTAATGATGTCATGTTTCTCAAATAACCAAATAAAACTAAAATAAAATTTAATAATAAAAAATCAAATAATAAAATAAAAGCTCAAACTTGAAACCTAGCAATATGTACACCTACAACTACACCGTTAGTACCCCGGCAACGACGCTAAAATTTTATCACGCCCAACTATGCCTTATAAAAAGGACAATGCGGTCGCTGCAAATATAATCCGGTTTACAAGTCCGTAGTCGAATCCCACAAAGAACTAAGGTTTAGCTACAACTGTTCACTAACACCAAGAAGACAAGCTTGAACAATTTCTAACTTATAGATATTTAGATTCTTGTGTTTAACTAATTAACTAACAAATTAAACGACTAAATTAACAACTAAATATACTAAGGGTTAGAGATAAGATTAAGGAGGTCTAGAGTTATGATTTCTCCAATTGTCGGAATCCTTCCCGCTATGTCTTCTATAATTTCGCCTAAGTATTCTCTACCAATCATGAACACTCTTATTACCGTATATCTCTCCCGAGTAATTACGATAATTTACTAGACGCACTCTCCCGAGCTACGCTAGCTGGCTTTTAATACAGCTCACTTCAGATCGCACTCAAGGCTTCGTTATCCCTAATCCCTTCTTTAAACCCTCGGTTATTGATCCCTCATATACTTTGGGAGTGGTGTTGTTCAACAATTACCTAAATATGCACTCTCTCCCGAGTTCTGCATACTATATAGGCACAGCTAATTGAGAGCTCTTCAACATATAAACGTAGTTGAACAAACAAAGAAACGTAGTTGAACAAACAGAGAAAACTATGGCTCAATTATAAAAAAAAACATAACAAGAATTTATCCTACAAAAGGTTATATCAAAACTCTAGATAAAAAATTAGCTATTCATAATAGTATGTAAAACTACAATACTAAAAGTCATAACCAACAATAAAAAATAGGAAGAGGAAGGAAAAACTCGTAGAAGAATTATCCGCTTTGCTCCCAATGTGTTCTTGCCTCCAAGGGTGTTTTCTAGCCCTAAGGTAGTGTCTCTTGCCTCCTTAGGTCTAATTTGTGTCCAAAATATGTCCCTTTTCGCTCCCAAATAGGTTTAGGATGCCTTTTATACAAGTTGGAATAGTTAGGGCCGAAATAAACTTGTCCCGGACAAAATAGGACTCTTTTTGGCGCCTGGAGCAGCGCGACCGCGGCTGTGAGCACGTGATTTTTGCCCTGCGTGAGAATTACTCCCAAAATTTCAAAATAAAATAGTATTGGTGTTGTGCGTGATTTTTGTGGATTATATGTTATTGTTCTCTTATTTGCGTTTGTGTGTCCTTGTCTGTTTGCTTAAGTTAACAATCAAAATACATATACCAAATAGGTTGCATTTACATTTACAGGGTTAGTTCCCTACTTAGGAATAGTTAAGTTTTATTTTGCGAAAATGAAAAGTCATAAAAAGGGGGGGTATTTTCGTTTTCTTTCGTAGTTCTTGTCATTTAATGTACTAATTATAGGTGCTACAATTCGATTTGTTTATATATATATATATATATATATATATATATATATATATATATATATATACACATATATGTGTGTGTACGTGTATATGGATATATGTATATATAATACCACGTGGAGTGTAGTATGGAGATCAGATTTGGGCCATAATTTAGTCCAAACACCTGGCCCAAACCCCTTACCCGATCTGCCCAACTGGCCCCGTTGATCTGGACCGTTGGATTTTGTTATCCAACGGCCCAGATTAATCAACCAAGCTTCAAAGACTCAGACCGTAGCTTAGTCAAACGACACCGTTTGGGTTTAAGGGAGGAAATCCTGGTCGTTGATCGTAAATGATCCAACGATCAGGATTTAATCTCCTAAGTCATATATAATCTCACCTTCACACCCCGCCCCCCCAAGCCAGACCCCCCCTCACACCTATCGTCTCTCTTAGAGACTAATTATCTCGCCGTCCACCACCGTGTTCCGCCCGCCGGAAATCGCCTCACGGCGGTTCCGGTAGGCCAATGGCCACCATCTTAACACCAAATCTTCTCCTCACCTCCCCCATTACGAATCCATCATTCCCTTACCTCGAATCATTCCGGAAATCTTCGAATCTTCATTTGAAGATTCGAGTCAAATTTGAAAACATGCCAAACCTCACCAAAATCACACCATAGCTTCCCCTCACCTCCCTCATACCCCCACAGGCTGTAGTTTTGTTCGAATCTTGTTGGAACTAGTCGAGCCCCAAAATCGCAGCTATGAACCCTAAATTCGTTTCTTGCCTAATTGAGGTCTAATAGACCTTAATTGGGATGTTTTCACTATTGAAAACATCTCAATTAAGGTCCATTGGCCTCAAAGAACAAAGGTCCAAGCCAAGTTGAATCCAAGATGGGTCCGAGGCTCGTTCGAATGCGATTTTTCTCCTCACGTGGTATCTCTCTTTTCTTTCTTCATATTTAATGTGTTAATCATGGGAATTGTTTGTCCTTTGTTTCCTCTTTTAATTCTCTGCTTTGTTCTTCATCTCCCAAGACCTTTATTTGGTCAAATTTGCATTCCGATTAGTTGTTCGAATGTGCTCGTCATAGGATAGTTACTCGTTTCGATTAGCGTCGTCGAATATTTGTTTCTCATTTTTGCCGAGATTTTCAGAATCATTGTTTGGCCAATTAAATTGTTATCATTGTTATATATTGTAATTGATTAGATGCCGTCGTCTAATTGCATAAGTTGAGTTGTGTGAAATACCATACAGTGATTAGCACCCTTGGATTGAATAGGGTTGTTTGATTAATCTGAAACTGAAATTAGGACTCAAATTAGCTAAATAGGAATCAAGGTTTAACATTTAGAGTATCTTAGTGTCCTGCACATGGGGCTAATCAGTGGAACCTGCTGTCACCAGCAGAGCACTTAGCCATGTCTGGACAGAGGTTACTATTTAACTAATTAAACCCACAATTGACAAAACTTAGTGGCTGAAACAGAGGGAGCAATAGGACTGGCAGAGCATGGTTTGGCAGAGATAAGAGTGGGCAACGGTAGTAGTTAATTGGTGGCAGGCATTCAGGAGGGGATTGAAAAAAGCTATAAATGTAGGATTGGAAAGCATGAAAAGGGGACAGTTTTATATATCCAGAAGTGAGACCTGGAGAGCAAAGGAGAGTGATAGAAGGCATTTTTTGGAGAAATACTCTAGGAAATACAGTGAGAGTAGGAAAGATAGACAGACGAATAAGCAGAAATACACACACATATACACATTGTGTCACTGTTCCATTGTAGAGGTTGTTTTTTTGTTGTTATTCAGTTGTTGTAGAGATTGTTTGCTTGCTGCTATGTGTTGTCGAGGTTGGTAGTGTTGGTTTGTTGTTGTTGCTCCTGTGGTTGCTGCTATTTGTTGCTGTTGGTCTGTGTTGTTGCAGTGGCTATTGTTGCTGCTATTTTGTTGTTGAGGGCATTGTTGTGGGGGTTGTTGTTGCATGTTTCTGTTTGTCTCATTGGTTTCCTGGCTGGAGTTTACACGGATTTTCTCCCATCTACTTCTGGGTCAACTGTTTTGCTGGTCGTGGGTCTTTTCTTTACTGTTCGTCGCTGGTTGTTGCTGTTTAGTTGGCTTTTGTTGTTGCTGTCTGCTAGCTGCCAAACGCTAGAAGTTATCACTAACTAACCTCCATATTTCTTTGATTTTTCGAACTCCAGGTATGTGTTTTCGAGACTGGCTTGGTGTAACTTCAAATTGAAATGCTGAATTGGAAAATGTTCAACCATTGGCCTGTTGTAGAGCATGTTCAAATATGATATTAGAATATACATTTGGAGATGTGTACACGTCTATTCTTACCTCATATTTGTACTTACATAATGCTAGAAATGGGACTGTTTTTATGAAAAATACTAAACCAAGTATATAGCTTGCGAATGTTATATCTAGAAGTGTTGATCTAAAAAATGCCAAGCTATATTGCTAATGTTGGCTCAAGCCAGTGAAGTAGGAGATATGTATAAACTAGAAACCAATCCAGGTTCCTTTCAAGATAAAATTAGAAGCGAAGTTGAAGCATGTTAATATAAATCATACATTACCCGGAATGGCTTGAAACTTAGGAATTGGAAAGAGTTATTTTATTCAACAATAAGTATTTAGGCCTCTCATTCATATTAAATCATGTGTTCTTCGAATGTTAACCTCGATAACTCGAATTACGTGGCGAAAGCATAAGTCATTTAGAAGACGATTAGCTTATGATTATGTTGTTCAAGTCATGCTTCTCGACTAGTAATTAAATAAAAAAATGAAGAGGACTTTAAACTCGAAACACGAATAACCAATACGAGTAAGTGAATGCGGGTTTCTCTTTGCTAATAAGGTTGTTCACGGATTAATCAATTAGGACATTTCTCTTATTATATATCGTTTTTCTTTTCTTAGAGACAAGAATCAAATAGAAAATCATAGCCATGTTAGGATCCGCCCTTAATAAATAATAATGAGGTGAGCCTCGCCAAACAAAACCACCCAAATTGCGGGGCCCTCAAATTAATTGTAATAAAAAATCTAGACTCGGAAGGACCGTTTAGTGAATTTCACGGTCTTTTCCAAAGTTAACAAAGACGGAGAATCTTTAGGCACGACATTAATAAAATTACTTTCCTAAATACGGGTGCGCATTTATGTGACCCAAATCTTACTCCCGACGAAACTGAAATACATTAAAGTCACGGGCGTACTGGTTGCGGTGTGACTCGAAATGTGTTTTCATGACGTCTCAATTCTTCTAAAAAATAAAAGCGGAGCATTAAAAATACATAGTTCAAAAATCTATAACAAGTCAAACAAGTTTGAGAACGATGGTTGAGCGACCGTGCTAAAACCACGGAATCCGGAATGCCTAACACCTTCTCCTGGGTTAATAGAGTTCCTTATCCAGGTCTTTGTTTCGCGGACTGTAATAATAGAGTCAACTTCCTCGGATTCGGGATTAACCGGTGACTTGGGACACCATTATCTTCCCAAGTGGCGACTCTGAATTAATTAAATAAATCCCGTTTCGATTGTCCTTTAATTTTTCCATATCCAGTAGAGCTCCGTGTAATTAAAAAAGGAGGTGTGACAGCTCTGGCGACTCTGCTGGGGATAAGAAACCCAGAACTTCGGTTCAGGGTTTAAGAATTCGAGCTCGTTTAAATTGTTGTTTTTGATAATATCTAATTTCATTATATGTTTTGATCCATGTGCTACATGTCTACCGCTTTGATACTAGTTGCACTGTATATACAAACTGCTATATGTCTACCGCTTTGATATTGCGTGAATTGTATATAAAACTGTGCCGAAAACCCTTCTCTTCTTACCTCCGGGGGATGTGCTTACTGGTTGAGACTCCCCTTTCTGTTAGTGTCAATACCAAAATAAGAAAAGAGGCAGGATAAGTTACAAAGCCGGACGATCCCGCGGGTCCCCGATACGTAGCTCCCTCCTCAAATCCGAGTTGTCTGCTCGGGTACACGGTCTAGTACCATTGAAAAGCATCAGGATATTGATCCTAGATTTAGGACGTTTATTTGCATCATGTCTGACTTAGGGGACTCAACACAGGGGTTGGGTCCGTCTAGGACAGGCAACCCGAAATGAAAAGACCATCTTGCCATATCATATTTGTTGTAAGCATTTATTTAGACTGGCATGCTGACCGGCTTTTTAATACGGAAGAAAAACAAAGGGAAATAGTATGGGGAAATAAATAATTTTTTTTCAAAAAAAAATACAAAAAATGTGTTTTACCAACAAATATATATATATATATATATATATACAAAAAATGTGTTTTACCAACAAGTCAACAAATTTAGTTGGCCGATAAAAAACGACGGAAGGTTGACTTTGCCAACAAAATGGTTTTCTTGACAAAATGTGTTTTCTCTAAAATAGTTGTTTCGACGGACCGAACTACGCGAGTTTGATTCTCACCGGGTGTGAGATACGTAGGAAGCCTTCAACGGGTCCAACTTCTCTGCATCTCAAAATAAGTTTTCAACGACCATCTTTTTCATCAATCTTAATATTTCGACCAATCAATTCCTGTGGCCCGTTTCGTTTTTTAAGAAAGGATAGTTTTGTTTGGGTCAAATAAAGATTTCTCTTTCATCTAAAAATTTGCCTTAATAAATGTGCAGAATGAGCACGAGTCACAATAGAACCGAAGCTATCATAAACAAGGTCCCCTTAAGTTTGCATAGGTGGTGGAGCGACTTGGGCGAGCAAGGACAAGACACAGTTAAGCTGTACCTGGGAGATCTAGTGGGGCTACTAAATATTTCCCCGAGAGGAGACATCATACGAGCCTAGATCTCGTTCTGGGATCCAGCACATAATGTGTTCCACTTTTCAGACTTTGAACTCACGCCAACATTAGAAGAATTGGCCGGGTATATCGGAAGACCAAAGGTCCCTATGAGGGAACAATATCTCATCGCACCGAGGGTAGTGACAGTACATAGGTTTTTGGATACCGTGAAAATCCGCAGAACTGTACACAACCCAGACTTATCAGAAGGGTTCTGCACTTTAGCATTTCTATTTGACAAATATGGTCATTATGGGGGCTTCAACAAACACAAAAACAAAATCTGCAGCGGAGACAACCAGTTAAAATGGGAGGAGCATAGACGCATCGCCTTCATGATAGCTTTCCTAGGTTCATTGATATTTCCTAGAAAAGATGGGAATATCAATATACAAGTGGCAGGGGTCGTCAGCACTTTGATGAAACAGAACAACAGTACTTTGGCTCCCATGATAATATCAGATATCTCTCGTGCACTCACTATCTGCAAAGCCGGAGGGGTCTTCTTTGAAGCTTGCAACGTACTGCTCCAAATATGGATGATCGATCACTTATGTCGTCGCCCGCAGTTTATGAGGTATAGTTTATCGGAGAAAACCTGTGTAGAAGAATTCCCTACGAGGGTCGAAGGACATGATTTTGCCAGAAGGGATTAGTGGATGGATGCGACTTTTGCGTTCGGTCCCAGCCAGCAAGATAGAATGGACATTCGGCTGGCTACCCGTGGAAGAAGTCATATATGCATCGGCCACTGAATCATATTTGTTGCTAATGGGCCTCAACAACATCCAACCCTACGCACCAGGTCGAGTATTGAGACAGTTGGGACGATGCCAAATAATCCCAAAAGAAGAAGACCTCAGCCCGCATGCAGTTGAAATTGGACCAGGAGGACAGTTCCCTGAAGCGTTGGTCCGAAAGATTTGGAGTGAATGTCAAACATTGAAAATAGACACTCGAGTGCGAGATCGAGCCCGAGGTGAAGTATCGTCGGAATACCCTGCATGGTATAGCAGAGAATTGGAGCATCAAAGGCCCACAAAAAGGCCCCACCTCAGGGAGTTTGCTGGAGCGTCACAAGAAAAATGGGACTAGTTGGCCAGAGAAGAAGCTTATAGAACAAAGATTAGCAGAATAGAGCAACGGACCCAAGAGCTCCAATTTGAAATGGATATGCAAGCCGCCGCCAACGAAGGAGATAAAAAGAAGTTGGCACAAGAAAATGACTTTTTGAGAGCTCAAATCCAGCAAATGAAAAGGGATGCTGACAGACAGTTGAGGAGTCGAGCGGACAAAAAATTGATAAAGGGATTGAGAAGCCAAGTTGCCGATGTACAAAGAGAATTGGAAGAGTCAAAAGCCCAAACAATGAGGATCCGTGCTAGCTGGAAAAAGGAGGCACATCAACGTGCACTTCACCTACAACGGGTGGAAGAAGATTACACTGAGACCATCACTAGTCTAAGGGAGGCAAATGTTATCCTCAGGGAGCGGGTTTTCAAGCAAGCCCGAGATGCTAGAACAGACCTCGACCGTTGCCACAATTTGATGGCCCGACTGCAAGAACAAATAGACAGGCTCCTAGACCAAGTCACCAACAACGCTCAAAGATTGGGGGCGAAAAACCAGCAGATAGAGCGGCTACTCAGAGAAAGGGACATGATCAAGGACAGAATTGGAGAAATCGGGCACTATGTCACCATGAAGTGCCTAGCTTGTGAACAAATGCCCCGCACCGACCTTTTTGCTTCAATTATGGGCTATGTGCACCAGATCATGAGAGAATTAAGGGGACTACACAAGGACCTCACACCAAGGCCCGCGGCAAGGCCGAATGATGCCTCGCGGGCCCCCAGGAATTTTGGAGCATTAGACTTTTGATTAAAAATGTATTTTTGGTCAAGCTAGTTGGCATTTTTATTTTTTACATTATCGAGTCAAGCATTTCTTTTGTTTTGCTGATTGTTGTAAGACGTGTTTTGTAACTTTGAGGTTTTATTTGATATAAAAATTACGGAATTTTGCCACAATCTTGTTACCAGAACTACGCTCGGTCTGATTCACGCGGGGACGTGATACGTAGGCAATCCACATAAGATTCGACCACCACTAAAAAAGAAAGAAAAGGATACGAAGGTTAATATAACAATAAGGCTTTCAAGGATAAAAGAAAAGAAGAAAAAAAAAAGAAAAGAAAAAGAAAAAAAGGGCTGGAATGACGCATGTTAAGAGTACATTTAGAAAGGGTTATTTGGTTAGGTGCATTGCATCCAACGTGCTATAACATATCTGTCAAACTCGGTAAACTAACAAGTTTGTTGCATTTCCGGAAAAGTTTAGCAGTTGGTTTGACAGAATATACTGGCCAGCCATCATTACCGTACTAGATCCAAAGGACCGATTACAGTAAGCATGTCTAGTTCTGGTAAGAGCCTCGAGGAAGAAAAATCAGAGTTACAAATCATGAAAGAAGAGGTAGACCGGTTAAAACAACAGATAACAGAGATGCACCTGGCCTGGGCCAGGGAACAATCTTCACCGAACCGCCCTACTCTCGCCTCAGCTCCGGAACATCCGCCCATCGATCCTTCGACAAGCGCCCCGATCTATCCGTACTTTCAGGGGGAAAACCCATATGCCACCCACATTCCACCAACCAAACCAAATCCTCCTCCAGTCACCCCTATTTTTGTGGCACCTCCACCTGCTCCTCTGCAAAGGCCGGCCAGCGAGCCATATGTTCAGATCCATGACAACTCTTACTATCCTCCAGAGCCTACTTTCAAGGCTCCTGAACCACAATCACATACACCTCACTGGGATAATCCGGCAGAACCGAAAAGCACTTCCAAAGTTCGGAACACGAGGAAGTTGTCAGAAAAGTTAAAAGCCTGGAGCAGTCCTTCAGGAATATGCACGGTTTGGGCAACCAGGTCAGTGTCGCTTACAAGGATCTGTGTCCATTCTCAGATGTCCAGTTGCCAGCCGGTTCAAAATGCCCAAGTTTGACCTATACGAGGGGCACGGTGATTCTGTAGCCCACCTCCGAGGGTTTTGTAGTAAAATGAGAGGAGCCGGAGGACGGGACGAGATTCTGATAGCTTACTTCGGTCAGAGTCTGGGAGGATCTGCGCTGGAGTGGTACACTAGACAGGACCCCAATAGATGGTTTACGTGGGATGATTTGGCTCAAGCTTTTATCGGCCAGTTCCAGTACAATCTTGAAATAATCCCCGACCGCTTATCATTGCTAAAATTAGAGAAGAAGCCCGCTGAAAGCTTCAGGGAATTTGGTTTCCGATGGAGGGAACAGGCGGCCAGGGTGGATCCACCGATGAGAGAGAGCGAGATGGTGGATTACTTCTTGCAGACATTAGAGCCCACCTACTTCGGACATCTGGTAACGTCCGTAGGTAAATCATTCACCGAGGTGATAAAAATGGGGGTATGATCGAGGAAGGTTTGAAGGCCAACAAGATCATGAGTTACTCAGCACTGAAAGCCACCACTCAGGCTATCCAAAGTGGTACTGGAGGAGTACTGGGGAAAAAGAGGAGAGAGGAAGTTGCGGCCGTCGAGTCCGGGGCATGGTTCAGAAATAGAGGCCCCGCACCCCAATATAGCCCACCCCAGCCTCACCACCAAAATTACTCCCACAATCCATATAACCACCCGCAACATTACTATCCCGCACCTGATCCCCATTTTACTGTCCACCACGCACAGTCCTATTCGCACCTCCCGTCCATGCACCGTGGCGTGCACCAAACCCGCAGAACAATTATCCACCCCCAAGAGCTTACAGAAACCCCTCGGGCGCGAGTTTTCGTCCGAACCAAGCATTCAAGAGCGACAAGGCGCCAAGGCCAAAGACTTTCACTCCCTTGGGAGAGTCTTACACCAGTTTGTTCCACCGTTTGAAGCAAGTTGGGTTGCTAAATCCGGTTAAAGCTAAGCTACCAAACCCTCTTCCAAAGAACCTGGACCATTCAGTAAATTGTGCATACTGCTCAGGATGCCCAGGACACGACACGGAAAAACGTTGGAGGTTGAAAACGGCCATCCAGGAGCTCATCGACACTTGCAGGATTGAGGTCCAGACTCCAACAGAGCCCAACATCAACCAAAACCCACTTCCAACTCATCATGAGACCAACATGATCGAGTTGGTACGGGTGGAAGAAGGAAAGGAGAAAGCCTCTCAGATGGTAATGATGATCAAATCTAACGGGGTAGGAATGAGAAAGGGGCCGAGCTTTGATGAGCCATCCATTTGCAAGAAGAACGTACCAGGAGAAGCGGAAAAGGGAAGTGTGAGCGGAGTACCGGTAAGGCCGGGGGAAGCAAAAATAGTTGTACCAGGAGCAGCAACCAACCCCGTCTTGACGGTAGCAGGCGTTCGAATGGATCATTTCATCATCAAGCCAGCAATACAATTGCCAATAACTGATATCCGGGCTATTCCATGGAATTATGCTCGGATTACAACAACCTACAAAGGAAAGGAAGTGAAAGAGGAAGTTTGCGAAGCGCAAGGTTTGACCCGCTCGGGAAGATGTTTTGCCCCTGCGGAATTGAGGAAGATCACTCCGGCAACATTGAAAAAGCCGGTAACTGATGAAGAGGCAGAAGAATTCCTGAAAAAGATGAAGCTGCATGACTATTCTGTCTTAGAGCAGTTGAAGAAGACTCCGGCGCAAATATCATTGCTATCCTTGTTGATACATTCTGAAGAACATCGGCAAGCTTTGATGAAAGTCCTGAATGAGGCACATGTACCCGATAAAATCTCAGTGAGTCATTTGGAGAAGATCACCAATAGGATCTTCGAAGCGAATCGGATCACCTTCACCGATGATGAATTGCCCGAGGAAGGCACCGAGCACAACAAGGCTTTATATCTTACGGTAAAGTGTGAGGAGTCGGTGGTTACCAAAGTCCTTGTCGATAATGGGTCCAGTGTGCTAACATTTGTCCTCTCTCTACACTGGACAAATTGAAAGTAGACATCGGCAGGATACGCAAGAACAGCATATGTGTTCGAGGGTTCGACGGGGGAGGCAAGGCATCGGTTGGGGACATAGTGTTAATCTTGACGATTGGGCCAGTGGAGTTCACCATGGAATTCCAGGTGCCGGACATGGTGGTGTCATATAACCTCCTGATAGGGCGACCATGGATCCATGCCGCAAGAGCAGTTCCATCC
Organism: Nicotiana noctiflora; assembly: GCA_032618575.1. Taxonomy (NCBI): domain Eukaryota; kingdom Viridiplantae; phylum Streptophyta; class Magnoliopsida; order Solanales; family Solanaceae; genus Nicotiana; species Nicotiana noctiflora. Next base: position 34,277 of record JASVEL010008172.1, on the reverse strand, counting down.
AGCTTACACCAACTCGTCAAGTTTGAGTGGGACCAACAGGAGATCGTCGTCCATGGAGAGAATGATCTACAACCAGGCACCATCGTCCCCTTCGTTGAGACAGAAGAAGATGTTGGGCCGTGGGTGTACCAGATCTGCGATGTGGTATCCGCCAACCGAGTTCCAGAAGGGGAATGCATTCCCAATGACGAAATAATTACCGCAGACGTCATGGTGGCGCATGAAATGTTGAGACATGGTTTCATACCCGGCAAAGGTCTAGGTGCATCTCTGCAAGGAATCATACAACCGGTATCCGTGGTCGAAAACGTAGGAACCTTCGGCTTGGGATTCAAGCCAACATCAAAGGACATCCAACAAGCCAAGAAGAATAAGCAGAAGACATGGGTGCTCCCGAAGCCTGTTCCACGCCTTTCCCAATCTTTTGTCAGGTCCGGAGTAAGAGGACATCCGACGACAAAGGTTCCCAGTCCTATGGTTAGGCCAGACGAAGAGTTCTTAAGAAAGTTCGAGGACCTATTCGCAGATGTATGCATGCTCGAGGATGGCGAAGGATCCAGCCATGCCGAGATACAGTTTGTGGGACCAAAGGCAAAACTGAATAATTGGAAGGCTACTCCTCTCCCTGTCCGGAAGGAGTCTTGGTAGTTTGTTTTGGATTGTTTTCTTTCGAAATTCTGTGTTGGGGGTTGTCCCTGGAGTAAAATCCAGTTATTTTAGTTCATTTTGATTTAAGTTTGCAAGTTTGTTTTTCCTTGTACTATTCTCATTAATGGAAATTTGGTTCCCTTCGTGTCTAATTTTGTTTATTTTTCCTTCTTTTTACTTTTCTGAACAGCCTTCTTTCAACTGATCTTAATGATATGGCGTGCTTAAAGATTAATCAACCCAGCCTAGAAAGTCAATCGGGTTTGGAAATAATAACGCATGAAATAAGAAGTGACGAGAGTGAGTCAGAGTACGGCGATGATGAAGCCGTAGAAGAAATCGGTGAAGAATTAAGTCACTTCGAGGAAAAACCCAAACCAAATTTAAATGATACTGAGGCCGTTAATCTGGGGAATGCGGATGACGTCAAAGAAACCCGAATAAGTGTCCATATTGAACCCAATCTGAGAGAAGAGTTGATCAAAACACTCATGGAGTTTAAAGACATTTTCGTATGGTCGTACGGCGACATGCCAGGACTCAGCACTGATCTAGTGGTTCATAGATTACCCACTGATCCGGCATATCCCCCCGTCAAGCAGAAACTGCGGAAATTCAAGACGGAGATGAGTGTGAAGATTAAGGAGGAAGTAACCAGGCAGTTGCAGGCGAAAGTCATTCGTGTCACTCGATACCCTGAATGGTTGGCTAACGTAGTACCGGTGCCAAAGAAAGACGGAAAAATCAGAGTATACGTGGACTACCGCAATCTCAACAAGGCGAGTCCTAAGGATAATTTCCCACTTCCCAATATCCATATCCTAATTGATAATTGCGCCGGACGTGAAATCGGATCTTTTGTGGACTGTTATGTGGGATATCATCAGATCTTGATGGATGAAGAGGACGCAGAAAAGACGGCTTTTATCACACCATGGGGGACTTATTGTTACCGGGTGATGCCGTTTGGTTTGAAGAATGCAGGGGCAACATACATGAGGGCGATGACTACGATATTCCATGACATGATACACAAGGAAATTGAAGTATACGTGGATGATGTGATCATAAAATCTAGACGTCGAGAAGACCATGTTGCCGACCTCAGAAAGTTCTTTCAAAGACTTCGAAGATATGATATCAAGCTCAATCTGGCCAAATGCGCATTCGGAGTTCCATCAGGAAAGTTACTAGGATTCATCGTCAGCCGACGGGGCATTGAGTTGGACCCATCCAAAATCAAATCCATCCAGGAGTTACCCCCGCCAAGAAATAAAACAGAGGTAATGAGTCTGTTGGGAAGGTTAAATTACATCATTAGGTTTATTGCTCAGCTTACAGCAACCTGCGAACCCATATTCCGTCTGTTGAAGAAAGATGCGGCGATAGAATGGACGACAGAATGTCAGGAAGCGTTTGACCAAATCAAAGGGTATCTGTCAAATCCACCCGTACTAGTTCCGCCTGAGCCAGGTAGACCCCTGATTCTTTATCTGACGGTCTTGGAGAATTCGTTTGGCTGCGTACTGGGGCAGCATGATCTTATCGGCAGGAAGGAACGGGCCATTTACTACCTCAGTAAGAAATTCACGGTCCATGAGGTTAAATACACTCATTTGGAAAAGACATGCTGTGCTTTGACATGGGTAGCCCAAAAGCCGAAACACTATTTGTCTTCTTACACCACTTACCTAATTTCGCGTTTGGATCCGTTGAAGTATATTTTCCAGAAACCTATGCCTACAGGGAGGTTAGCAAAGTGGCAAATATTACTTACAGAGTTCGACATCATATACGTGACAAGGACGGCTATGAAAGCTCAAGCCCTAGCCGATCACTTAGCCGAGAATCCTGTTGATGACGAATACAAACCTTTGAGGACGTATTTTCCAGACGAAGAAGTACTGCAAATTGATGGGTTGGAACTAACCGAGGAGCCGGGTTGGAAGCTTTTCTTCGATGGAGCGGCGAACGCAAAAGGAGTCGGAGTAGGGGCTGTACTTATCTCTGAAACAGGACATCATTATCCTGTTACTGCTCAACTGCGTTTTCATTGTACCAATAATATGGCCGAGTACGAGGCATGTATCTTGGGGTTGCGATTAGCGGTGGACATGGATGTACAGAACGTCTTGGTCTTGGGGGACTCGGACCTTCTGGTACATCAGATTCAGGGAGAATGGGAAACCATAGATCTAAAGCTTATCCCATATCGTCAGTGTTTGCATGATCTGACCAAACGCTTTCGATCAGTAGAATTCAGGCATATCCCAAGGATGCATAATGAGGTTGCCGACGCGTTGGCTACTTTAGCGTCAATGCTACACCACCCAGACAAGGTTCGTGTCGATCCATTACATATCCAGGTCCGGAATCAACATGCTTATTGTAATGTGATAGAGGAAGAGGTGGATGGTGAGCCATGGTTTCATGATGTCAAGGAATACCTCAGGTTAGGAGTATACCCGGAGCAAGCAACTGGAGACCAAAAGAGAGCTATTCGGCGATTGGCGAATGGATTTTTCCTTAGTGGAGGGGTGTTGTACAAAAGAACCCCAGATTTGGGATTGTTGCGATGTATAGATGCAAGTCAAGCCACAACAGTGATGACAAATATACACTCCGAAGTTTGTGGACCACACATGAGCGGATACGTATTGGCAAAGAAGATTCTTCGAGCAGGATATTACTGGCTCACGATGGAGCGTGATTGTATAAGTTTCGTGCGAAGATGCCATCAGTGTCAGATACACGGAGATTTGATTCATTCTCCACCGACTGAATTGCATACAATGTCGGCACCATGGCCGTTTGTTGCATGGGGTATGGATGTTATTGGACCTATAGAGCCTGCGGCTTCCAATGGTCATAGGTTCATTCTGGTAACGATCGATTATTTTACCAAGTGGGTGGAGGCCAAAACATTCAAATCAGTGACCAAGAAGGCGGTGGTGGATTTCGTACATTCCCACATCATCTGCAGGTTTGGAATTCCAAAGATAATCATCACAGATAACGGTGCCAATCTTAACAGCGGATTGATGAAGGAGGTCTGCCAACAGTTCAAGATCACACACCGAAATTCCACACCGTATCGTCCCAAAGCAAATGGTGCGGTTGAGGCGGCAAACAAGAATATAAAGAAGATATTGAGGAAGATGGTAGAAGGGTCTAGGCAGTGGCATGAAAAGTTACCATTTGCATTGTTGGGTTATCGCACTACCGTCCGGACTTCGGTAGGTGCAACTCCTTACTTGTTGGTATACGGGACTGAAGCAGTAATACCCGCAGAAGTTGAGATTCCATCCCTCCGAATTGTCGCTGAAGCTGAGATTGACGATGATGAGTGGGTCAAAACCCGATTAGAGCAATTGAGCTTGATCGACGAAAAAAGATTGACAGTAGTATGTCACGGCCAATTGTATCAAAAGAGAATGGCGAGAGCATATAACAAGAAGGTATGTCCCAGGAAATTTGAAGTGGGACAGCATGTGCTGAGGAGAGTTCTACCACATCAGGCCGAAGCGAAAGGCAAGTTTGCTCCGAATTGGCAGGGACCATTTGTGGTGACTAGAGTATTATCCAACGGCGCTCTATGTCTAACTGATGTTGAGGGAAGATGCACCGATATGGCTATCAATTCTGATGCAGTCAAGAGATATTATGTGTAATTCTTTAATGCATTTGTCAACGTTTGGTTTCGTCTGTGTGTATTTGGCATTTTTCATAGAATGAAATGACAGAGGCAATTTTTCTACTACCCAAACACTTTAACCCTTGTTTTCCCCTTTGAGCCTTAATTATTCTTTCATATACCCTCTTTCGGAATCATCAAGGAAGATGTGTAACAAAATAGAAAAAGAAACAAAGGAAAAACACAAGAAAAAGTGAACTACGTTCACTTTTTGCTCATTATGCTGCGCGTTTTCCATTCACGTGGTCATTAGTTGTCGTGGATCGAGGGCTCTTGGCCCCGTGAGCACGTGATTTTTACCCTACACATGAGTTATTCCTATAAAATTCAAAATAAATAATTTTTCCTTGTTTTTATAATTTTGTGTGAATTTTTGTGATTAGTCGTTTGCATGTTATTTGCGTGTGATAAATGAAAATATAAAAAATTGCATCTTTAGGAAATTAATTCTTTTTTCTAACAAATTAAAGAAAAAATCAAAAAAAAACATTAGTTAGCTTTTAAATTGAAAATTGTCAAAAAGAGGTAATTAGTTAGTTTTAATTAGTTCCAAATAATTACAAAGTAGGAAAATACAGAAAATATAAAAAAAAAATTTTATATTAAATACAACAAAATACAAAAAAAAAGGGGAGGGGAAAATACAAAGAAGAAATACTACATATATACAAATTGGGCCAAAAATGCCATGCCAAGAAGCTGGCCCAAATCGGCCAACCCAGTCCAAATGACCCAAACCCACGCCCCAGCCCAAAACCCGGGTCCCCTCTTCTTTAATCCCATCCGTCCATAAACTTCAATCCAACGGCTATGATTTGTTCTTACATATTCTAATGTACAAAGACAAAAACCTTAAAAAACATAAACTCTTACTAAAATACCTTAAACTAAATGGTTGTCTCTCTCTTCTTCTCCAGCACAGCCGACTCTCTCTGCCTTTCATCTCCATTGCCGTCGCCGCTAGGGTTCCGCCGAGGGCGGCGGCGGCCGGCCTCCTTTCCGCTCAAAACCAACACTAAAACATTCCTTTCCACCTCCTCATCACCATCCTCTAAGTGACTTCCTTCAAACATCAACCAAACGCCGCAAAAACCAAACCCTAATCCGCGCCGCCGCTACCTCCCGTGGCGGCGCCGCCTCAAAATCACTCAAAACTCACATCTTCTCCTTTCTTTTAACTCCTACATACACTACTACACAAGAAACGAGTCCAAAAGCCGCTGAAAATACCAAGACAGAATCTGGTCTTCAAGAAGGGTTGTCGATTCAAGGAAAACAAAAGAAAAGGCTCGAGTCCATTCAAAAAATCAAGAAAAGAAGGAAAAAACAGAAAAAAAAAAGAAACTGAAGAAAAGAGGAAAAACGAGATAAACAGAAAAGACAGAAAAGCGGAAAATAGCTAAGTTCTCTTCATCTTTTGTTACCGTTTTCCTTTTTCTGTTGCAGTCTGTTAATTTCAATGTTCGTCAATATTCTTGTGTCTGAATTCATGAAGTATCGGATTTTAGATTTTTGTTAAGATTTTCTATTAGTTTTGATTAGTACAGTTAGATTTTTGTTAATTTCTGATTTTTCTTATTAGTAATTAGGTTTCCAGATTATTTCTTTTAGATTTTTCCGTTAAAATAATCAAACCCATTAATTTGAGATTTTGACTATGATTTTCGGCCATGTCCTGTTGTTCTGATTTTTGATTTTGTTAGATTCTTGTTAAAGGTTGTTAGTTCTGTTAATTTTTAGGTGATAATTGTTGTTAATAGTGCATTCCTGATTGTTGATTTCTATTTCATTGTTTCAATAGTTTTAAGTCTGTTTTTATCCTGTTTTGGAAATATTGTCGATTAATGACTGATTTGGTATATGCTGTTAGTTAATTGGTTATTCGATTCAGTAACACTTAGGGAAGATTGGTTATAGCTGTAGTTAATGATTAAGCTCGATTAGCGAATTCGACTTTTAGACTATTTTAGATACAATTAAGTCGATAATTGAAATCATACGATTCGTAGCAACCTAAGGTATTTTTATTAAATAGAATCAATTGCGACTAGTTGTTTCGATTAATAAGACTCACCATCTATCAATTGTTCCCCCGAGTCTTGTTAATTGGATAATTAATCATAAGTGGCTATGTTTGTAAGATTGCTTAGGGTTGGCTATAGGAGAAATGTGATTTTAATTAGCGAATTAATTCTGAATTTAAAGTAATTAAAGTTGCCAATTGGCTAATTGAGCAATAGTCACTTAATTGTGGCTATTTGATAAATACAATCTGAAAATAGGTTAAAATGGGAGTAAAATACAGAAATTAGGAAAGTAATTAGCCTTAAGAAGTAGGGGTAAAAGGGGAAAAGGAAGATGGTATAGTTGTAATAAGGTTAAAAGAAAAGGTTGCAATTGGGATAAGAAATAGTATAATTGTGATAAATATAGAGCTTTTAGGGTAATTTGGTCATAACAAAAGGTATTTTAGTAATTAATAAAAGAGAATGAGGGCACAATAGGAATTCAAAGGGAAATAGAACAAGGTAGAGTATTCTAGAATGGGTCTTAGTGTAGAATTCAATGAAATAATTGCACTAACTTGTGCAACAAGTCAAGATTTGAAGGGTTTTTAATAAAAATTCAGATTTTCTTTTATGCCTATAAATAGGTGATTTTAGCTTGAATAAAGGGGGTTCCTTCTGATTTTAGAGTGTTCTTGAGTATTTTTAAGCCATAGGAGCCTAGAAAATCCCAAAAAATACTAGCTAATTTTCAGATCTGAAATTAACATTTCAGATTCATTTTCTTCTATTTTTTCTTTCAATTCATATCAAAAATCAAAAAATATAGTAGATTCATCATTGATTGTAGGAGACTACTGTTTGAGTACGAGATTTGATTTTGAATCAATTTGAACCTCTGGAAATTGCTTCTGGGTTAAACGCTGGGTCCTATTCACTGCTGGTCTCATTGAATTACTGTTGTTGCTGGATTCAAACTGCTTATCTGTTGTTGCTGTTAACTGCTGCCACTGACTTCACTCATTTCTGCTGCTGTGTTTTATTAGATCTAATAGATCTGTCTCATCTATTTCCAGGTACATCCTCGCATCCTGATGTAATTGTGATATTGAAAAGTGAATTAAAGATGTGGCTTATTGCAACTTTCATTTTTTAGCCAAATGATTCTGCTGTAAATTTCTTCTTAGAAGTAGATTTTGTTTTGTTTGAGATGGATTATGAATTGTATAATTCGGACTAAGCCAAACTATTTTTTTTTTTAGATTTTGAAATTTTTAGATATAGATTGTGGGAAGAGTCAATAGTCCTAGCTAAAATATGTAAGTTTGACAGTAATATCGGTATTACTAGATATGGATTAAAATTTTTGAATCAATTTGGACTCCTTAGTATACATCATATAGCTGGAAGACTTAAATTCAAATCTGTAAGTTTACATTGGATATTAGTATACGGTGATTAGAAAATAGGTCACACACTCATAAATCAAGATATTTGGAATATAGATCACATGATTTCACTAGTCATTAAAGTTGTGTTTGGATTATTTAGTGTATTTTGATTTGTGCTGAACGCCCAAAGCACTGGAATTAAGTTAGCACCAATTGATACACAAGCCAAATGTGCTAATGTCAATAATACCTTGGCAGTATTTAATCAAGCTCGAGAGAAAAGTAGTTGATGTCTAACCATGGAATGCCGTTGTTTGTGGCCTCGCAATGCACGGGCACGTGCATTTATCTCTCGATATCTTCTCAAATTGGCTGAGGCGAATCATTAAACTCAATTCAAATACATGACGAATTTGTATAAGGCAAAAACAATATATAGCAAATATAGTTGAACGAATAGGATTGGACCTTAATAAATAATTGGGACGAGCCTCGCATAACGTTGAACAAGCGGGGCCCCCCATTTAGTAATGGTTTAATACAATTAGACTCGGGAAGACTACTAGCTAATTCCATAGTCTTACTCAAAACAATTGAAAGCCGATAGACTATTTTAGGGCACGATTTTAATATACCTTCCATTGAACGAGTGTGCACTTGGTGCGACTCAAATCCAAATCTCGGTAAAGCTGAAATACACCAAAAGTCATAGGCGTACTGGTTGCGGTATGACTCGAGGTGTGTTTTCGCGATACCGCAAATTCCTAAAAAATAATATTTAACGTAAAAGCACATTATGTTGTTAAAACCTATAATTGAGTCAAACAAAAGTCAAGAACCACAGTGGAGCGACCGTGCTAAAACCACGGAATCCAGGAATGCCTAACACCTTCTCCCGGGTTAACAGAGTTCCTTATCCGGATCTCTGCTTCGCAGACATTTATAAGAGTCAAAATTCCTCGGATTCGGGATTAACCGGTGACTTGGGACACCATTGTCATTCCCAAGTGGCGACTCTGGATTAATCTCTAATAAAATCCCGAACCGATTGTCCTTTAATTGGAAAAACTCCTTCCCTTACGTTATTATATCCGTTTCGGGTATTTAAACGTCGGGGTATACCCTACGAGTGTATTTATACGCTTTTAAGTGTTGGGGTAGTAAAAAGGGAGGTGTGACAGTGATATAACAGTCGAACTTACCCTGAATTTCGATTTCAGGGTTTTAGAACTCGAGCTCCTTAGAACTGCCGTTCGCGTTTTTATTTGACTTCATCATGTGATTTGAACAACATGCTATGTGCTTTATCGCTTTGATATTATGTGAACTGCATATAAAATTGTGCCGAAAAACCCTTCTCTCTTCTTCCCTGGGGATGTGCTTACTGGTTGAGACTCCCCTTTCTGTTAACGTCACCTTAAATTAAGAAAACAGAGGCCGGATAAGTTACAAAGCCGATTGACTCCGCGGGTCACCGGTACGTAGCCCCCTCCTCGATTCGAGTTGTCCGCTCGGGTACACGGTCTAGCAATCCATGAAACCATAAGATTTTGAACATAGGTCTAGGGCGATTATTTGCATCATATTTGACTTAGGGGACTCAACACAGGGGTTGGGTCCGTCTAGGACAGAGGTGACCCGGTATTGAAAAGACCGAGCATGCTATGTGTTGCATTTTATTGTCCTTAATCGTTATGCGGACCGGCAGAAATCCCGAGGATAGAAAAATTGTTGAAAAAGAAAAAAAAGAGAGAGGAAAATAATGACTTATAGAAAATAGGTACATGGAAAATTTGAAAATTTGAAAAAAATAGGTGGAACATTTTTTGAAATAATTGGTCAATTAATCTGACCGAACTACGCAGGTTTGATTCTCGCCATTAGGTGGGATACGTAGGCAACCCTCATCGGGTCCAACCTCCCCTTTTAAAAAATCAAAAAAAATATGTGTTTAATTTTTGTCAATAAAATCAAAGTGATGCCGTTTTTGCAAATAGCCGAATGTTCCGAAAGGACGCCGGAAGGCTGTTTTTGCAAAAAATAGCCACTTTGAAACGTTTTTAATAATTTGCGGGCACAACCTTGAAATATTCCATATGGAAATGTTGCAATGCCATAGCCGCAAAATCAAGTCCGGGTTCACACCCCGTTTGTAAAAAATAACCAAAAATGTCAATTTTTGATTTTGTTATAAATAAGTCGGGTGATGCTATTCTTGCTTAAAATAAGCCGAATGTCCCTCAAAAGGACGCTAGAAGGCTGTTTTTGCAAGAATAGCCACTTTGAGTCGTTTGTAAATAATTTTGGACACAACCTTGAAATATTCCCTCGCGGAAATGTTGAAAGGCTGTATCCGCAAAATTAAGTTTGAGTCATTGCTCAACTTTTCAAAAATATCCGCTTTATCAAATAAGACATTACATGGCCGGAATTTTGCTGAAACAGCCATATTTTTGCATTTTTAATTCCTCAGTCTTGTGTTGGCCTGTGTCGGTGCTGAACGATGCCCCATAGGCCCAAGGATAAAAATTTTGAATTTGCATCTTCTCAATAAAATTTTGCAAAAAGAAGCCACTTTGTCTAAATAAGCCATTACATGGCCAATTTATGAAAAATAGTCTTGTGTTGGTTTATGGTGATGCCGAACGATGCCCCATGAGCCACAAGATAAAAATTCAAGTTTACCTTTCTTAAATATTTTTTGCAAAAAATAGTCATTTTGTCAAATAAGCTATTATGCGGCCAATTTTGTAGAAATAGTTATAATTGACACCAAAAATATTCTTATTCTTGTAGAAATCTCCTACACAAGTTTGTAGTGTCGGCTTCTATAATTTTCCTTCAAAGAAAAAAGAAAAAAAAATCATCAAAGAAACATCTCTTTATTTCTTGCATTAATTTGCAAGAACTACGCTCGGTCTGATTCATGCGGGGTCATGATACGTAGGCAATCCACATAGGATTCGACCATTTCCATAATCAAAAAGAAAAAAAATGGAAAACTACAAAAAGAAAAAAAAGGTAAAATGAAAAAAACCACAAAAAGAAAAAAAAAGAGAAAAGAAATTAGTAAAAAAAAAAAAGAAGGTAATCAATAAGCGCAATACCTTAATGCTGACATGGTGGCTTTATTTTGTTGTGTCCGTTTCCAGGAAGGTGGTTGGTTGTGGTTCTAAGATAACTCTTCCCTATAACACAAAGTTAGAGGACAATGGCAGAGAATCTCAAGGCTGAGTGGGTTGGTACCGGCACCCGACAACAGCTGGTTGAACGGAACCACATGTTAGTTGAAGAAGTCAAAATGTTGAGACAACACGTGGATGAAATGTATCGGCGTGGATGGAGGGAAAAGCACTACCCCCTCCACCACCTAGTTTCATGGACCCTGTCCTTACACCGAACCCGATGCCAAATATACCTGCCTATCACAGCCTTTCCAGCCACCCCAATAGCTCCATCACTCGGTATCCATCTATTTTTCCCCAGGAATGCGCTCCAATCACATCCACTGTTCCCGACGATAAACACCCAACCGAAGCTCATGTTGCCCAACATTACCCCTCCGAGGTTGCTCATCGGGACCCCAAACAGAGCCCGCAGGTTGAACCTCCCCAACGACAAGGTCCAGTGGTCGTCTTTGCTAAAGGCCCTCTATATCGAACCCATGAATATCCTTGTAATTCTCCTGGCCCCTACTTTTCCCCACGGGCATACCAGAAACCCCACGGACCAGGTTTTAGGCCAAATCATGCCTTTAGAAATGAGAGGCTACTGAAACGAGAAAAGGCTCTCACCCCTTTGGGAGAATCATACGCCAGTTTGTTCCACAAGTTGAAGCAACTGGGCATGTTGAAACCAATTCAGATAAAAATGCCAAATCATCGGTCAAAGAGGTGTGATTTTTCTCAAATGTGCGCATATTGCTCGGGCGCCCCGGGGCATGACACAGAAAAATGTTGGAAGCTAAAAAAGGCAATTCAGGAGCTTATCAATGCAGGCTACATTGCCGTACAAAATCCGGATATAGTCGACACCCGTATGGTTGATGCAGAAGGCAGTGGCTAAAGATATTGTGCTTGGTAATTGGAAATATGCTTCATTTGGGGTTTGTCCAAAGTAGAATTTTTGGTGGCTTATTTTGTTGACATTTCTGTTACCCGGGTTATTTCAGGGTTGTAATCCGGACGTTGTCTTGAAAGTCAAAACCCTTCTATCTTACTACTTTGCTTTGTTTAGTGTTGTCTAGGTTTGTAATTTTAGTCTAGTCTGTTCGTTTTGTTGTTCGTCTTGTTGTTTCAACCCATCAGTTTAATACAACTCGTTGTTTCCCGTCATTTCTAGTCATTCCATTTCTAATTACTTTGCATTTCTTCTCATACTGACTTTAGCAACATGACATGCACATAATCCTAAGCTTGGTTTTTAAAAGTCAATGAAACAATGTTGAAGATGTAATGATACTCGGAAGAAATATTGAAATACTGTGAAACCGGAATCAAGTGAATACTGGGGGAAAACGGAACATAAAGAAATGCCTTGGAAATGTATCATGCTTCATCGGTTTAAAGCCAAAGGCAAAAGTACCCCAAGGCTAAAGGAACCATTCGTGGTATCGAGATTGTTGCCCAATGGCATTGAGAAAATCGTCAAATACAGAAGGCAAATATGTGAATCAGTCGAAAGGTGTTTAACTGTGTAGTTTGTACTTGGTAGGTCTCAAAGATTGGAATGACGAAGGCATTTTATTCGGCTATCCAAACACTTCGTCCATTGCTACCCCTTTTGAGCCATATTACATTTTCTTTCATACCCCTCTTTCGGAATCAACAACAAAAATTGAGGATTGAGCGGGAGAAACAAAAGAAAAGAAAAAAAGAAATAAAAAAAAGAAAAGAAAAAGAGAAGGAAAAAAAGAGAGAAAAAGAAAAAGAAAAGAAAAAGAAAAAAATCGGGAGAAGTCAAGATGCAACAATGAATACGGACGTAGTCCGAACTACGTTTGACTTGATCCCGAAAGGGTACGTAGGCAGCCTCTCTGAGGTTCAGTCACAATAAAGGAAAAATCCAAAAAATTCCCCAACAAGGAAACTGGGGCAGAAGTTATGGTTGTCGAATAAATAAGATTCCGAAAGTTGTAATTTTAACCCACGATGAAATATTTTTGAGCCTTTATATCCTTTTTTCTATATCCCATCCAGAAGCCTCCTGCATTACGGTCCAAAGGAAGACCTTCCGACCAATCTTCAAGAAATGCCGAGTCAAACGAGCAAAGGTGAATGGGCAACACTCAAGTCCGAACAAAGGAGAATGAAGAATTCAAGATGATGAGAACCACCACGAGACTCCAAGATGAGAGAAATCAAAATGAGAGAGTCTTATCGGTGAAAACCCGCACGGGCACCGTAAGGCAACGGTGAGTCGAGAGAAAGAAAGAGCAAACGAGAGAGGCTTGATGGTGAAAACCCTATGGGCACTACAAGTCGACTAAGGATCAGATCAAAGAAATGAAGTGTTGAAGACCGGTTTCACGACAGAGCTTGCAACAAGAGTTGAACATCAAATTTGCTATACAGAGAAGGCCAAAAGTGCATGTCAAGGTCGCTAGAGTCGGTATTCAAAATCCGATAGGTCATTCTTCCGTAGGTTTCTTGTTAGGAATTATGTTTTCCTTTCTTTCTATTCTTTGTACCTTTGTTTTACCCTCCCTCTTATTGAGTCTGTCGGGTCATAACAAGTATAGAAATGATTTCAAAATTTGCCACCAAGCTTTCCGATTGCACAAGATGGGATTTGGCCAACACGACAATTGTCGTAGGTCAGGGAATGACAAAGCCAGTGATTTAAGCCCACGAGAGCAACATGTGCAATGAGGATCATGCAACACACAAGGGTCGGCAAGGTGCCAACTCAGGGAAAAATATAGCAAATGGAAGTACGGGGTTCGAACAGAGAGGGGGTATATCTTCTGACAAGAGAAAGACCAAAGGTTGTCAAGTGGAGTCATCAAAGGAATCGAGATAGAAGTTTGTGGTATCCGTCAAGAAAGGGACAATATACATACCTAAAGAGAGTTGGATTTTGAACAAAGAAGAAGTGAAAATGGATAGTCGGTAAACAGGCAAGGCGCTCGGGTGGAAAGCAGTCGCCATCAAAGTTCAAGGCCACAACCAACCACCGCATTTAAACTAACATATTTTTCTTTGCTTTGAAACAGGGGCATAGATGTTATTGATCCGATAGAGCCAATAGCTTCCAATGCGCATAGGCTTATTTTGGTTGCGATGCGTATCTTACTGTATTGGGCTGAGGCAAAGGGCAAATTTGCGCCAAATTGGCAGGGACCATTTGTAGTACCACGGGTGTTGTCTAATGGGGCATTGTATTTAACAGATGTTGAAGGAAAGTGCGTGGAGACTGCTATCAATTCAGATGCAGTCAAAAGATACTATATATGATTCCTTTTCAATTATGTGTTTTGTATTTTGTTGTGATTTTGGAATTGAAATGACGAAGGCGTTTTATTCTCTATCCAAACACTTTATCCATTGATAACCCCTTTGAGCCTCAATGAATATATTCTTTCATATCCCTCTCTCGGAATCGCTCTAGCGCAATAAGATCGAAATTGACAAAATGAAAAAATGAAAAAAAAATGAAATGAAAAAAATGATGAAAAAAAAATGAAAAAAAAATGAAAAATGAAAAAATGAAAAAAAATGAATGAAAAATGAAAAAAAAAAGAGAAAAAGACAAAAGAAATCGGGAAAAAGTCAAAAGAAATCCATCTAACTAATGAAGTTGGATGAACTACGTCTGACTTGATCCCGAAAGGGTACGTAGGCAGCCTCTCCGAGGTTCAGTCACAACAAAGAAAAAATCCAAAAATTCCCCACATATTGAAACTGGGGCAGAAGTTATGTTTAATAATTCCGAGAGTTGTAAATATTTTTAACCATCGTGAAATTTTGAGCCTTTATACCTTTCTTTCTCAACCCATCCAAAAGCCACATTACAGTCCAAAGAAAGACCTTCTGATCAATTCCGAAATGATAACGAATGCAATGAAGGAGGAGCGAAACATCGGACAACACCTGTGGTAAGAAAACAAAATACAAAAGGGAAAAATGAAAAACAATGAAAAAAATGAGAGAGTCTCATCGGTGAAAACCTTAATCGGCACTGTGAGACGATTGTGAGGTCGAGAGAACAAATGAGAGAGTCTTATTGGTGAAAACCTTTCGAGGCACCGTAGGGCGATCGTGAGGACTACCGAAAAGAGAAAAGCAACAAAAAATAGTATCGGTTTGGGTTGAAAACAATTCGGAGACAGAATAATGATTGGAACGAACTGGGTCAGAGTTTAAATACATGGCATGGCCAGCGGAATCAGCCAGCAAATACCCAGATAAGTTCTAACTACCAGCTCCTGATAATGAGAGTTGAAACAACACTGGATCGGAAAGGAAGAGTTGGGAAGGAAATAAGGAAGCTTGAGAAAACAAAACAAAAATGGAAAAAGTGAGAAAATGCAAAAAAAGAGTTCGCAAGAGATAGGCAGCTGAAAATCCACACAGCAGGAGAAAAAGCAAAAAAAAAAAGAGGAAAGCAATAAGAGGCAGGGACGGCAGATGCCAGTTGCCAGCAGTTTATATCTAATAAATTTTGTTTCATGATGCATGCAGGAACAAAGTGTCATTATTCACTTTAAAGCGAATGTGACCAATGTGGAAAAATAGAAAAACACCCAAAAAAGAGGAAAGTTTGACGATAAGTGGAGAAATTCACAGATGAGAGACAATTGGTAAAAGAAAATACCAAAAAGAGAAAGTTTTAAATTGTTGTTGAAATCGGGGTGCCCGCCCGAAGAATGGTATGGCAATTTATTTTTAAAGTTTGTTGTTGAAATCGGGGTGCCCGCCCGAAGAATGGTATGGCAATTTATTTCTAAAGTTTGTTGTTGAAATCGGGGTGCCCGCCCGAAGAATGGTATGGCGATTTATTTTAAGTTTTTTGTGAAAGTCAGGGTGCCCGCCTGGAAAATGGAATGGCATTTTACTTTAAGTTTTAGTTGAAGTTTTCAATTGTTGTTGAAGTCAGGATGCCCGCCTGAAGAATGGAATGGCATTTTACTTTAAGTTTTAGTTGAAGTTTTCAATTGTTGTTGAAGTCGGGGTGCCCGCCCGAAGAATGGTATGGCAACTTATTTTCAAAGTTTGTTGTTGAAGTCAGGATGCCGGCCTGAAGAATGGAATGGCATTTTACTTTAAGTTTTAATTGATGTTGAAGTTTTCAATTGTTGTTGAAGTCGGGGTGCCCGCCTGGAGAATGGAATGGCAGTTTACTTTAAGTTTTAATTGATGTTGAAGTTTTAAATTGATGTTGAAGTCGGGGTGCCCGCCTGAAGAATGGTATGGCGATTTATTTTAAGTTTTTGTGAAAGTCAGGTGCCCGCCTGAAGAATGGAATGGCATTTTACTTTAAGTTTTAAATTGTTGTCGAAGTTTGTTGTTGGAGTCAGGGTGCCCGCCTGAAAAATGGAATGGCATTTTACTTTAAGTTTTAGTTGAAGTTTTAAATTGTTGTCGAAGTCGGGGTGCCCGCCCGAAGAATGGTATGGCAATTTATTTTTTAAAGTTTTGTTGAAGTCAGGGTGCCCGCCTGGAGAATGGAATGTCGATTTATTTTCGAAGTTCGTTGTTGGAGTCAGGGTGTCCGCCTGGAAAATGGAATGGCATTTTACTTTAAGTTTTAGTTGAAGTTTTAAATTGTTGTCGAAGTCGGGGTGCCCGCCCGAAGAATGGTATGGCAATTTATTTTCTAAAGTTTTTGTTGAAGTCAGGGTGCCCGCCTGAAGAATGGAATGGCAATTTATTTTCAAAGTTTGTTGTTGAAGTCAGGGTGCCCGCCTGGAAAATGGAATGGCATTTTACTTTAAGTTTTAGTTGAAGTTTTAAATTGTTGTCGAAGTCGGGGTGCCCGCCCGAAGAATGGTATGGCAATTTATTTTTTAAAGTTTTGTTGAAGTCAGGGTGCCCGCCTGGAGAATTAAATGGCAATTTATTTTCGAAGTTCGTTGTTGGAGTCAGGGTGCCCGCCTGGAAAATGGAATGGCATTTTACTTTAAGTTTTAGTTAAAGTTTTAAATTGTTGTCGAAGTCGGGGTACCCGCCCGAAGAATGGTATGACAATTTATTTTTTAAAGTTTTGTTGAAGTCAGGGTGCCCGCCTGGAGAATGGAATGGCGATTTATTTTCGAAGTTCGTTGTTGGAGTCAGGTGCCCGCCTGAAGAATGGAATGGCAATTTAATTTCTGTTAGGCGCCCACCTTCTAATACGGGAATACATTTCTGCATTGCACGTTTAAATTCTGTTAGGTGCCCACCTTCTAATACGGGAATACATTTCTGCATTGCACGTTTAATTTCTGTTAGGCGCCCACCTTCTAATACGGGAATACATTTCTGCATTGCACGTTTAATTTCTGTTAGGCGCCCACCTTCAAATACGGGAATATTTTTCTGCATCGCATTTCATACATATCCGCATTTAAAAAGAAAAAAAAAAGAAGAAAAGAAAAAGGAAAAAAAAAAGAGAAAAAATATGAAAAATTCGGACATTCAATAACATGATGTGCCCAGTCACCATACTGGGGCAGAAAAATCTTTCTTTGGTTGTTTATTTAGTCACAAGCAGGGGTCCACCCGGAGAATGGACGAAATATTTCATATTGAAGAGGTTGAACAAGTCAAGGCAATTACAGTAATGCCGGTGAAAAGTTGAACATGTTCAAGGCGATAACAAGAATGCCATTGGAGCGAAGATACAAGTTGAAGGCAATAACAAGAATGTCGTTGCAAGGAATACAAGACACAAGATCAAGAAAATACAAAAAGACAAGTTGGAAGACATAGATAGGATTTTTGTAATTCATAGGTTGTAGCTTAGGCTAGCTCCTTTTATCTTTACCCTGGTGTAATAAGGAGTCAGTCAGCAATGACAGCAGTAACAACAGCAACAGCAGTGAGATCACAGTCCTTGGTAGTCTCAGCTACCAGACCTTCCCGAACTACACTGACCTGATTCCTGTTTAGCCCAGGATATGTAGGCAACTTCTGAAGCAGAGTGCGGTCAAAGCTTTTCAAAATGCTTCACAATGGAATACTCGAACGGGTAAAAATCGTTCATAGTTGCTCACTTATCTTTGCACGGAAACTCTTCGTGTCCCCGAGCAAAGAGGGGCAACTGTGAGCACGTGATTTTTACCCTACACATGAGTTATTCCTATAAAATTCAAAATAAATAATTTTTCCTTGTTTTTATAATTTTGTGTGAATTTTGTGATTAGTCGTTTGCATGTTATTTGCGTGTGATAAATGAAAATACAAAAATTGCATCTTTAGGAAATTAATTCTTTTTTCTAACAAATTAAAGAAAAAATCAAAAAAAAATTAGTTAGCTTTTAAATTGAAAATTGTCAAAAAGAGGTAATTAGTTAGTTTTAATTAGTTCCAAATAATTACAAAGTAGGAAAATACAGAAAATATAAAAAAAAAATTTTATATTAAATACAACAAAATACAAAAAAAGGGGAGGGGAAAATACAAAGAAGAAATACTACATATATACAAATTGGGCCAAAAATGCCATGCCAAGAAGCTGGCCCAAATCGGCCAACCCAGTCCAAATGACCCAGACCCACGCCCCAGCCCAAAACCCGGGTCCCCTCTTCTTTAATCCCATCCGTCCATAAACTTCAATCCAACGGCTATGATTTGTTCTTACATATTCTAATGTACAAAGACAAAAACCTTAAAAAACATAAACTCTTACTAAAATATCTTAAACTAAATGGCTGTCTCTCTCTTCTTCTCCAGCACAGCCGACTCTCTCTGCCTTTCATCTCCATTGCCGTCGCCGCTAGGGTTCCGCCGCGGGCGGCGGCGGCCGGCCTCCTTTCCGCTCAAAACCAACACTAAAACATTCCTTTCCACCTCCTCATCACCATCCTCTAAGTGACTTCCTTCAAACATCAACCAAACGCCGCAAAAACCAAACCCTAATCCGCGCCGCCGCTACCTCCCGTGGCGGCGCCGCCTCAAAATCACTCAAAACTCACATCTTCTCCTTTCTTTTAACTCCTACATACACTACGACACAAGAAACGAGTCCAAAAGCCGCTGAAAATACCAAGACAGAATCTGGTCTTCAAGAAGGGTTGTCAATTCAAGGAAAACAAAAGAAAAGGCTCGAGTCCATTCAAATAATCAAGAAAAGAAGGAAAAAACAGAAAAAAAAAAAGAAACTGAAGAAAAGAGGAAAAACGAGATAAACAGAAAAGACAGAAAAGCGGAAAATAGCTAAGTTCTCTTCATCTTTTGTTACCGTTTTCCTTTTTCTGTTGCAGTCTGTTAATTTCAATGTTCGTCAATATTCTTGTGTCTGAATTCATGAAGTATCGGATTTTAGATTTTTGTTAAGATTTTCTATTAGTTTTGATTAGTACAGTTAGATTTCTGTTAATTTCTGATTTTTCTTATTAGTAATTAGGTTTCCAGATTATTTCTTTTAGATTTTTCCGTTAAAATAATCAAATCCATTAATTTGAGATTTTGACTATGATTTTCGGCCATGTCCTGTTGTTCTGATTTTTGATTTTGTTAGATTCTTGTTAAAGGTTGTTAGTTCTGTTAATTTTTAGGTGATAATTGTTGTTAATAGTGCATTCCTGATTGTTGATTTCTATTTCATTGTTTCAATAGTTTTAAGTCTGTTTTTATCCTGTTTTGGAAATATTGTCGATTAATGACTGATTTGGTATATGCTGTTAGTTAATTGGTTATTCGATTCAGTAACACTTAGGGAAGATTGGTTATAGCTGTAGTTAGTGATTAAGCTCGATTAGCGAATTCGACTTTAGACTATTTTAGATACAATTAAGTCGATAATTGAAATCATACGATTCGTAGCAACCTAAGGTGTTTTTATTAAATAGAATCAATTGCGACTAGTTGTTTCGATTAATAAGACTCACCATCTATCAATTGTTCCCCCGAGTCTTGTTAATTGGATAATTAATCATAAGTGGCTATGTTTGTAAGATTGCTTAGGGTTGGCTATAGGAGAAATGTGATTTTAATTAGCGAATTAATTCTGAATTTAAAGTAATTAAAGTTGCCAATTGGCTAATTGAGCAATAGTCACTTAATTGTGGCTATTTGATAAATACAATCTGAAAATAGGTTAAAATAGGAGTAAAATACAGAAATTAGGAAAGTAATTAGCCTTAAGAAGTAGGGGTAAAAGGGGAAAAGGAAGATGGTATAGTTGTAATAAGGTTAAAAGAAAAGGTTGCAATTGGGATAAGAAATGGTATAATTGTGATAAATATAGAGCTTTTAGGGTAATTTGGTCATAACAAAAGGTATTTTAGTAATTAATAAAAGAGAATGAGGGCACAATAGGAATTCAAAGGGAAATAGAACATGGTAGAGTATTCTAGAATGGGTCTTAGTGTAGAATTCAATGAAAGAATTGCACTAACTTGTGCAACAAGTCAAGATTTGAAGGGTTTTTAATAAAAATTCAGATTTTCTTTTATGCCTATAAATAGGTGATTTTAGCTTGAATAAAGGGGGGTTCCTTCTGATTTTTAGAGTCTCTTTTAGAATTTGGAACCAAATAAACCTAGAAAAAATCCCAAAAAATACTAGCTAATTTTCAGATCTGAAATTAACATTTCAGATTCATTTTCTTCTATTTTTTCTTTCAATTCATATCAAAAATCAAAAATATAGTAGATTCATCATTGATTGTAGGAGACTACTGTTTGAGTACGAGATTTGATTTTGAATCAATTTGAACCTCTGGAAATTGCTTCTGGGTTAAACGCTGGGTCCTATTCACTGCTGGTCTCATTGAATTACTGTTGTTGCTGGATTCAAACTGCTTATCTGTTGTTGCTGTTAACTGCTGCCACTGACTTCACTCATTTCTGCTGCTGTGTTTTATTAGATCTAATAGATCTGTCTCATCTATTTCCAGGTACATCCACGCATCCTGATGTAATTGTGATATTGAAAAGTGAATTGAAGATGTGGCTTATTGCAACTTTCATTTTTTAGCCAAATGATTCTGCTGTAAATTTCTTCTTAGAAGTAGATTTTGTTTTGTTTGAGATGGATTATGAATTGTATAATTCGGACTAAGCCAAACTGTTTTTTTTTTAGATTTTGAAATTTTTAGATATAGATTGTGGGAAGAGTCAATAGTCCTAGCTAAAATCTGTAAGTTTGACAGTAATATCGGTATTACTAGATATGGATTAAAAATTTTGAATCAATTTGGACTCCTTAGTATACATCATATAGCTGGAAGACTTAAATTCAAATCTGTAAGTTTACATTGGATATTAGTATACGGTGATTAGAAAATAGGTCACACACTCATAAATCAAGATATTTGGAATATAGATCACATGATTTCACTAGTCATTAAAGTCTGTGTTTGGATTATTTAGTGTATTTTGATTTGTGCTGAACGCCCAAAGCACTGGAATTAAGTTAGCACCAATTGATACACAAGCCAAATGTGCTAATGTCAATAATACCTTGGCAGTATTTAATCAAGCTCGAGAGAAAAGTAGTTGATGTCTCACCATGGAATGCCGTTGTTTGTGGCCTGGCAATGCACGGGCACGTGCATTTATCTCTCGATATCTTCTCAAATTGGCTGAGGCGAATCATTAAACTCAATTCAAATACATGACGAATTTGTATAAGGCAAAAACAATATATAGCAAATATAGTTGAACGAATAGGATTGGACCTTAATAAATAATTGGGACGAGCCTCGCATAACGTTGAACAAGCGGGGCCCCCCATTTAGTAATGGTTTAATACAATTAGACTCGGGAAGACTACTAGCTAATTCCATAGTCTTACTCAAAACAATTGAAAGCCGATAGACTATTTTAGGGCACGATTTTAATATACCTTCCATTGAATGAGTGTGCACTTGGTGCGACTCAAATCCAAATCTCGGTAAAGCTGAAATACACCAAAAGTCATAGGCGTACTGGTTGCGGTATGACTCGAGGTGTGTTTTCGCGATACCGCAAATTCCTAAAAAATAATATTTAACGTAAAGGCACATTATGTTGTTAAAACCTATAATTGAGTCAAACAAAAGTCAAGAACCACAGTGGAGCGACCGTGCTAAAACCACGGAATTCGGGAATGCCTAACACCTTCTCCCGGGTTAACAGAGTTCCTTATCTGGACCTCTGCTTCGCAGACATTTATAAGAGTCAAAATTCCTCGGATTCGGGATTAACCGGTGACTTGGGACACCATTGTCATTCCCAAGTGGCGACTCTGATTAATCTCTAATAAAATCCCGAACCGATTGTCCTTTAATTGGAAAAACTCCTTCCCTTAAGTGAACTACGTTCGACCTGATTCCTCAAGAGGGATACGTAGGCGCCACACGGCTCGGTCATAATAAAATAAAAATCAAAAATCCCCCAAGCAACAAAACTGGGGCAGAAGTCATTGTTTCGTTGGAAAGATAGTGTGGATTCCGAAAGTTGTAATAAGCTAACCGTTGAGGTTAAACCCCTTTCTTCGGCCTCACGCGCAGAAACCATATTAAGAACCAGAAAGACCTCTCGATCAGTATTCGAGAAGTGCCAAGTCATGTGAACGAAAGCCAAGAGTGACATCCCGACCCTCGATTGAATCCAGGATGCACAAGCCGAAAGGGGATAACGCTCTAGAGGGAATCTCAGGGGTGATACCCCGCCGCAAGGAAAGAAAGCATAAATGAGAGAGTCTTAACGGTGAAAACCCTCACGGGCACCTTAAGGCGAAGGAAGTTGAGAGAAGTAAAATGAGAGAGTCTTACGGTGAAAACCTTTACGGGCACCTTAAGGCGACGGGAGATAGAGAAATGAGAGAATCTCATTAGTGAAAACCCTTCAAAGGGCACTGTGAGGTGACAGGGTGAGAGGGTTACAAGATGTCTGCATTGAGACAAGGTTTGGACATCCGTTTGCTTTTAGCAAAACGCGGCCATCAGAAAGTGATTGACATTGAATAGACTGGGTAGATTAATCTCAAAGGCGCGGCATAACCATTGGATCAGTCACACATTCTGATAAGTTTTTCCTATTTTGAGTTCAGAAAAGTTTTCCTTTTCTTTTGTCATTTGCGGTTAGCATTCCTTTTCTTTTTCTTTCGAAAATTGATTTTTCAAAGCTTACTACCAAGTCTCCCAAAACAGTATAATGAAAATGAATGGGCGTGGAACGACGCAATAAGGCAGAAGTCGTTCCGATAGTAAGATTGGAATGACAGGTTGATTGGAAGGTTCGCAGGAATTACGGAGTATGATGGACACATGTGGCACGTCCGAAAGATGATTTCACGCAACAGATCACCGGCTAAAAAGAGTTGGATCAAACCAAAGATTGGAATGAAAGGGAAAGATGAGAAACCGTTCGTGGAAAAAGCATCGTCCCCAGCAAGCGTCAACGTCATCCTCAAAATTCGAGAGAGGCCAAGCAGCTGAAAGAGAAAGAGAATGGCCCCAACAAGAGTGGCACGACCACTCACCGCGTTTTGAAACTAACAATTTTTCTTTGATTTAAAGCAGGAAAAGAGGGTTCGTTGGCGGAAAAGCACACCATCCAGAAGTTCAGCAAACTGGGGCAGAAAAGTTTCTCCTGTTGCGAAAATTTTCTTGAAAGCAAAGACCCAGTGGATAAGGGTAGAAAGCAACACAAGATTTCGGGAAATACCGGCTCCGAGCAGAATAGTTTTGGAAAATAAAACAATGGCTTCGAGATTCCCCCAGCAGTATTATATCCCATAATTCGTTCAAGGAAGCAAAGGCGTGAGTCCCGGAGGAGGTATGGGAAGAAGGAAGAGGAAAAGAGGTCCCCCGCCAGGATAATCCCCGGTCCATAACATTTCAAACCCGGCGAGTCCGAGAGAGAATGAGGGGTGAAGGAAACAAAGAATACTTCCTCAGCAGCATCATCCCCAGCAGGTGAGTAAACAGTTCCAAAGATATCCCCAGCAGCCAAAAGAAAAGTAATACGACCCAGGGGAAAGCAATTCCAGGACAAGATAATTCAGAAGAAAAGTGGCCCGATAGGCGATGGAGGAAGAAGAAATGGTACAGAAAGCAAAGGAAGGCGACGTGGATGGGATGGAGTTAGTAGTAGTTGAAGTCAGGGAGCCCGCCTGGAGAATGGAGTGGCGATTTTATTTTGAAGTAGTAGTTGAAGTCAGGGAGCCCGCCTGGAGAATGGAGTGGCGATTTTATTTTGAAGTATTAGTTGAAGTCGGGGAGCCCGCCTGGAGAATGGAGTGGCGATTTTATTTTGAAGTAATAGTTGAAGTCAGGGAGCCCGCCTGAAGAATGGAGTGGCGAGCTATTTTTAAGGAGAGCACTTGAATGTAACAGAAATATCCGGCGTAAATCCAAGTTCGTAAGCAGAAGAAAGCAACAAGGATCAGAAAAGATGGTTTTAGATTGCCAAAGAGAATAGTTCGAAGTCGGGAGCCCGCCCTGGAGAATGGAGTGGCGATTTTATTTTGAAGTACTAGTTGAAGTCAGGGGAGCCCGCTCGGAGAATGGAGTGGCGATTTTATTTTGAAGTATTAGTTGAAGTCGGGGAGCCCGCTGGAGAATGGAGTGGCGATTTTAGTTTTGAAGTAGTAGTTGAAGTCAGGGAGCCCGCCCGGAGAATGGAGTGGCGATTTTATTTTGAAGTAGTAGTTGAAGTCAGGGAGCCCGCCCGGAGAATGGAGTGGCGATTTTATTTTGAAGTAGTAGTTGAAGTCAGGGAGCCCGCCCGGAGAATGGAGTGGCGATTTTATTTTGAAGTAGTAGTTGAAGTCAGGGAGCCCGCCCGGAGAATGGAGTGGCGATTTTATTTTGAAGTAGTAGTTGAAGTCAGGGAGCCCGCCCGGAGAATGGAGTGGCGATTTTATTTTGAAGTAGTAGTTGAAGTCAGGGAGCCCGCCCGGAGAATGGAGTGGCGATTTTATTTTGAAGTAGTAGTTGAAGTCAGGGAGCCCGCCCGGAGAATGGAGTGGCGATTTTATTTTGAAGTATTAGTTGAAGTCAGGGAGCCCGCTCGGAGAATGGAGTGGCGATTTTATGTTGAAGTAGTAGTTGAAGTCGGGAGCCCGCCCGGAGAATGGAGTGGCGATTTTATTTTGAAGTACTAGTTGAAGTCAGGGAGCCCGCCTGGAAAATGGAGTGGCGATTTTATTTTGAAGTATTAGTTGAAGTCGGGGAGCCCGCCTGGAGAATGGAGTGGCGATTTTATTTTGAAGTAGTAGTTGAAGTCGGGAGCCCGCCTGAAGAATGGAGTGGCGATTTATTTTGAAGTAGTAGTTGAAGTCAGGGAGCCCGCCTGGAGAATGGAGTGGCGATTTTATTTTGAAGTATTAGTTGAAGTCGGGGAGCCCGCCTGGAGAATGGAGTGGCGATTTTATTTTGAAGTAATAGTTGAAGTCAGGGAGCCCGCCTGAAGAATGGAGTGGCGAGCTATTTTTAAGGAGAGCACAAGTCAGGGAGCCCGCCTGAAGAATGGAGTGGCGATTTTATTTTGAAGCAGTAGTTGAAGTCAGAGAGCCCGCCTGGAGAATGGAGTGGCGATCTATTTTTAATTTGGTTGAGGAACGCGGTTGAATGTAACAGAAATCTCCGGCATGAATCCAAGTTCGTAAGCAGAGGGAGGCAACAAGGATCAGAAAAGATAGATTCAGATTGCAAAGGAGAATAGCTCGAAGATCATAAAGAAGGAACCAATGATCGGAGTTCGGCAATCAAGATAGGCCGAAATAACAATTGGCAGAAGAGAAGAAGCATCAGAAGGAACACCAAGTCAGACAGGATGGCAAGGAGCATGACAAGATCAAGTTAAAAAAGATAGATAAGAACTTGTAGTACTGTAACTTAGCCTAGCTTCTTATTTTGCTTAGCACGGTGTAATAAGGGGATCAGTTAAGCATTGGCAACAGCAGTAACAACAGTAACAACAGTAACAGCAAGATCACAACAAGCTGCCAAAACTTCCCGAACTACATTGACCTGATTCCCTTTTAGCCAGGGATATGTAGGAGACCTTTTGAAGCAAGGTTCGGTCAAACTTTTCCAAGGAATGCTTCACACGGAGCGCTCGAACGGGCAAAAATCGCTCGTGTTTGCTCACTATCTTTGCGCGAAAACTCTTCATGTTTTCGCGTAAAGAGGGGCAGCTGTGAGCACGTGATTTTTGCCCTGCGTGAGAATTACTCCCAAAATTTCAAAATAAAATAGTATTGGTGTTGTGCGTGATTTTTGTGGATTATATGTTATTGTTCTCTTATTTGCGTTTGTGTGTCCGTGTCTGTTTGCTTAAGTTAACAATCAAAATACATATACCAAATAGGTTGCATTTACATTTACAGGGTTAGTTCCCTACTTAGGAATAGTTAAGTTTTATTTTGCGAAAATGAAAAGTCATAAAAAGGGGGGGTATTTTCGTTTTCTTTCGTAGTTCTTGTCATTTAATGTACTAATTATAGGTGCTACAATTCGATTTGTTTATATATATATATATATATATATATATATATATATATATATATATATATATATATATATATATATATATACACATATATGTGTGTGTACGTGTATATGGATATATGTATATATAATACCACATGGAGTGTAGTATGGAGATCAGATTTGGGCCATAATTTAGTCCAAACACCTGGCCCAAACCCCTTACCCGATCTGCCCAACTGGCCCCGTTGATCTGGACCGTTGGATTTTGTTATCCAACGGCCCAGATTAATCAACCAAGCTTCAAAGACTCAGACCGTAGCTTAGTCAAACGACACCGTTTGGGTTTAAGGGAGGAAATCCTGGTCGTTGATCGTAAATGATCCAACGATCAGGATTTAATCTCCTGAGTCATATATAATCTCACCTTCACACCCCGCCCCCCCAAGCCAGACCCCCCCTCACACCTATCGTCTCTCTTAGAGACTAATTATCTCGCCGTCCACCACCGTGTTCCGCCCGCCGGAAATCGCCTCACGGCGGTTCCGGTAGGCCAATGGCCACCATCTTAACACCAAATCTTCTCCTCACCTCCCCCATTACGAATCCATCATTCCCTTACCTCGAATCATTCCGGAGATCTTCGAATCTTCATTTGAAGATTCGAGTCAAATTTGAAAACATGCCAAACCTCACCAAAATCACACCATAGCTTCCCCTCACCTCCATCATACCCCCTCAGGCTGTAGTTTTGTTCGAATCTTGTTGGAACTAGTCGAGCCCCAAAATCGCGGCTATGAACCCTAAATTCGATGCTTGCCTAATTGAGGTCTAATAGACCTTAATTGGGATGTTTTCACTATTGAAAACATCTTAATTAAGGTCCATTGGCCTCAAAGAACAAAGGTCCAAGCCAAGTTGAATCTAGGAGGGGTCCGAGGCTCGTTCGAATGCGATTTTTCTCCTCACGTGGTATCTCTCTTTTCTTTCTTCATATTTAATGTGTTAATCATGGGAATTGTTTGTCCTTTGTTTCCTCTTTTAATTCTCTGCTTTGTTCTTCATCTCCCAAGACCTTTATTTGGTCAAATTTGCATTCCGATTAGTTGTTCGAATGTGCTCGTCATAGGATAGTTACTCGTTTCGATTAGCGTCGTCGAATATTTGTTTCTCATTTTTGCCAAGATTTTCAGAATCATTGTTTGGCCAATTAAATTGTTATCATTGTTATATATTGTAATTGATTAGATGCCGTCGTCTAATTGCATAAGTTGAGTTGTGTGAAATACCATACAGTGATTAGCACCCTTGGATTGAATAGGGTTGTTTGATTAATCTGAAACTGAAATTAGGACTCAAATTAGCTAAATAGGAATCAAGGTTTAACATTTAGAGTATCTTAGTGTCCTGCACATGGGGCTAATCAGTGGAACCTGCTGTCACCAGCAGAGCACTTAGCCATGTCTGGACAGAGGTTACTATTTAACTAATTAAACCCACAATTGACAAAACTTAGTGGCTGAAACAGAGGGAGCAATAGGACTGGCAGAGCATGGTTTGGCAGAGATAAGAGTGGGCAAGGGTAGTAGTTAATTGATGGCAGGCATTCAGGAGGGGATTGAAAAAAGCTATAAATGTAGGATTGGAAAGCATGAAAAGGGGACAGTTTTATATATCCAGAAGTGAGACCTGGAGAGCAAAGGAGAGTGATGGAAGGCATTTTTTGGAGAAATACTCTAGGAAATACAGTGAGAGTAGGAAAGATAGACAGACGAATAAGCAGAAATACACACACATATACACATTGTGTCACTGTTCCATTGTAGAGGTTGTTTTTTTGTTGTTATTCAGTTGCTGTAGAGATTGTTTGCTTGTTGCTATGTGTTGTCGAGGTTGGTAGTGTTGGTTTGTTGTTGTTGCTCCTGTGGTTGCTGCTATTTGTTGTTGTTGGTCTGTGTTGTTGCAGTGGCTATTGTTGCTGCTATTTTGTTGTTGAGGGCATTGTTGTGGGGGTTGTTGTTGCATGTTTCTGTTTGTCTCATTGGTTTCCTGGCTGGAGTTTACACGGATTTTCTCCCATCTACTTCTGGGTCAACTGTTTTGCTGGTCGTGGGTCTTTTCTTTACTGTTCGTCGCTGGTTGTTGCTGTTTAGTTGGCTTTTGTTGTTGATGTCTGCTAGCTGCCAAACGCTAGAAGTTATCACTAACTCACCTCCATATTTCTTTGATTTTTCGAACTCCAGGTATGTGTTTTCGAGACTGGCTTGGTGTAACTTCAAATTGAAATGATGAATTGGAAAATGTTCAACCATTGGCCTGTTGTAGAGCATGTTCAAATATGATATTAGAATATACATTAGGAGATGTGTACACGTCTATTCTTACCTCATATTTGTACTTACATTATGCTAGAAATGGGACCGTTTTTATGAAAAATACTAAACCAAGTATATAGCTTGCGAATATTATATCTAGAAGTGTTGATCTAAAAAATGCCAAGCCATATTGCTAATGTTGGCTCAAGCCAGTGAAGTAGGAGGTATGTATGAACTAGAAACCAATCCAGGTTCCTTTCAAGATAAAATTAGAAGCGAAGTTGAAGCATGTTAATATAAATCATACATTACCCGGAATGGCTTGAAACTTAGGAATTGGAAAGAGTTATTTTATTCAACAATAAGTATTTAGGCCTCTCATTCATATTAAATCATGTGTTCTTCGAATGTTAACCTCGATAACTCGAATTACGTGGCGAAAGCATAAGTCATTTAGAAGACGATTAGCTTATGATTATGTTGTTCAAGTCATGCTTCTCGACTAGTAATTAAATAAAAAAATGAAGAGGACTTTAAACTCGAAACACGAATTAACCAATACGAGTAAGTGAATGCGGGTTTCTCTTTGCTAATAAGGTTGTTCACGGATTAATCAATTAGGACATTTCTCTTATTATATATCGTTTTTCTTTTCTTAGAGACAAGAATCAAATAGAAAATCATAGCCATGTTAGGATCCGCCCTTAATAAATAATAATGAGGTGAGCCTCGCCAAACAAAACCACCCAAATTGCGGGGCCCTCAAATTAATTGTAATAAAAATCTAGACTCGGAAGGACCGTTTAGTGAATTTCACGGTCTTTTCCAAAGTTAATAAAAACGGAGAATCTTTAGGCACGACATTAATAAAACTACTTTCCTAAATACGAGTGCGCATTTATGTGACCCAAATCTTACTCCCGACGAAACTGAAATACATTAAAGTCACAGGCGTACTGGTTGCGGTGTGACTCGAAATGTGTTTTCATGACGTCGCAATTCTTCTAAAAAATAAAAGCGGAGCATTAAAAATACATAGTTAAAATATATAAAGAAATCAGATAAAAGCAAAAGTACAGTTGAGCGACCGTGCTAAAACCACGGAATCCGGGAATGCCTAACACCTTCTCCCGGGTTAACAGAGTTCCTTATCCGGTTTTTCTAGTTTCGCAGACTATATTACAAAGTCATAAAATTTCCTCGGTTCGGGATTAAACCGGTGACTTGGGACACCATTATTTTTCCAAGTGGCGACTCTGAATTAATTAAATAAATCCTGTTTCGATTGTCCTTTAATTGGAAAAAAACTCCCTCGCTCCCTCGCGGGTGCGTAAAAAGGAGGTGTGACAACGGCCAGAACACAGTAGAACCGCGGCCAAACATAGTCTCTGATTTTCTGCCACGGTTCTGCCGCAGTCACGGGGAAACCGCGTTTGACCTTGTTCTGTTTGGAATTTGGAACAACACAAAACGTGAAAGTTGTAGAACTTTGAGTTACCTTTCCAACTATATATTATAGAGACCAAATGGAGGTCTGAGCAAAACATTATGTCTATTTTACTAGACAGTGCGCAATATGTCTCCTCGAGTCTTCGTTGGTACTTAATTGTTAAATTTGACCCCCAAACACGATCTCGGCTTAATTTATTGATCTCTTACTCATACTTCAAAGCTTCGAATCACTTAAGTTCATTCCATAATATCTATATAGCTCAAAATCACACCTACAAGGCATAAAACACACAATTAGTGCAAAACACTAGCGATTAAAGCTCAAACTCAGTTAAAGTGCAGTAAACTCGAGTGTAATAAGCGACTAAAATATGTAATTATAGCCTATCATCACCTTCCATCCAGGATGATTAACATCTTGAGAAAAAGAGGTGGGTTCATGAATGTGGGAGATTGAATTGACAAGTTTACGACTAGGAGGGGATAAGGTAGAAAAAGATAGAACATTAGGTGAAATAGGAGCAGTAAATCAAGGGGTATCTATTAATGATCTGCACAAAGGAGCCTCAATAGGAACAGAAGAAGGTGTAGAATGGATAGGGGACATAGGAATAGAGCTAGCAGAACTAGATGAAGAGGAAGAACTAGATGAATTAGAGGGAAATGATATAAGAGAGGTAGGAAAGGGTGAAGGAGGAAGAGAAGAAGAAGAAGAATGAGGAGGCGGGGAGAAGCTTGGACTCATATATGAATGATTAGAAAGAGGAGTATTAGGATGAGAAGAATGGATATAGAGAGTATAGTTGGAAGAAGGAACAGTAGGGGAAACAGGAAAAAGAGGGTAAGAAACATGGGGCAAAACAGAAAAAGGGAAAATGGATTCATGAAACACAACATTTTTAGAAATAAAAACATGATTAGTTTGCAAATTTAGGAGCTTATAGCCTTTCTTCCCAAAAGGGTAAGCAAGAAATACACAAGCAATAGCCCTGGGATCAAGTTTCCCTCTTTGATGGGACAAAATAGAGACAAAACAAAGGCAACCAAAACACTTAAGTATATTATAGTTAGGGGATTTGCCAAAAAGGATATCATAAGGTGTCTTGTAGTGAAGAAATTTGGTAGGATATCTGTTAATAAGAAAAGTGGCAGTTAATAGGCATTCACCCCAGTAAATGGTAGGAACCTTGGATTGAAAATGCAAGGCTCTACAGGTTTCAAGTAAGTGTTTGTGTTTTCTCTCAACTATACCATTTTTTTTGAGGGGTGGCTACACAACTAGTTTGATGAAGGATCCCATTAGACTGGAAATAAGCAGCAACAGTAGAACCACTCCCCAATTCAAAGGCATTATCAGATCGAATGACTTTAATGTTGGTGTCAAATTGTCTTTCAATCGTGGCAATAAAGGATTTTAG
Organism: Nicotiana noctiflora; assembly: GCA_032618575.1. Lineage (NCBI taxonomy): Eukaryota > Viridiplantae > Streptophyta > Magnoliopsida > Solanales > Solanaceae > Nicotiana > Nicotiana noctiflora. The sequence continues at coordinate 2,789 of JASVEL010008172.1, read as the reverse complement.
AATAGTGAAAGCATTGTCTTTGGTGCTCAAAAGATAGATCCAAGTTCCCTTACTAAAGTCATTCACTATGGTTAAAAAATATTTAAAACCATCATAAGTAGTTGTTTTATAGGGTCCTAGGTGTCAATATGTATAAGTTCAAATATGTGTGATGCGGAAGAAGTGCTTTTAGGAAATGGTAGCTTATGTTGTCTTGCTAGAGGACAAATAGAGCAAGGGTGAGGATCATAGACAAAAGCATGTTGTGGTAGTGCAGAAATGTGTTTCATACTGGAAATGGGCATATGCCCAAGTCTTACATGCCATAAAGTGCCATAAGAAATTTCAGAATTAGAAAATAGAGTGCAAACAGATTGATGACAATTATTAACAGGGTATGAAATTGTTTGGTTTGTTTGCAGTTGAGTTGCACATATGGGATGAAAGGTATGCAGCAGATAGAGTCCATCCTTCACTCTACCAGGATCCAGAGGCCTCTTCAAGGAAGGGTCCTGTAAGAAACAAGAAGTAGCAGAGAAGGTAAGTAGACTGTTAAATTGTGAACATAATTTGTGGAATGATAAAAGGTTAAATTTGAAACTAGGAACTAAGAGAACTCTGTTAAGAGTGAGGTCGGGATGAATACAAGACTGTCCAGCATATGTGACTTTAATCCTAAAAGAATTAGGTTGAAAAAACAGGTTGTGATAATGGTTTAATGTTAAAAAGAATAGATTTATCAAAAGTTATGTGCTCGGAGGTACCAGAATCAAGTATCCAAAAATGACAAATAGAATTTGTAGGAGTAGTTAGGATAGTAAAGGAACCAATACCAGCACAGTTAACTGTCACATTTGCGTCAGAATTAGAAGTAGTTTGTTGGCCAAATTTGACTTGATGTAGTATCTCCATCAATTGAGAAATTTGCTCTTGATTTAATCAAATAGATACATCAGTACTTGTAGGCTGTGTAGATTCAGGCTGACTGCTGATGGCATTGCTATGTGCTGAATTATAAGAAGTTGATTGCATATTCTCCCTTAATTTGTTGGTCCTAAATCCTCCTTGTTGAAAGTTTGTGGGATATCCATAAAGCTTGACGCATTTTTCTATAGTATATCCTGTCTTTTTGCAATATATACAACTTGAAGTACTTCTGCGATAGTCCTAATAGGAATTGGGCTTTGAAGTACTGTAAAATGATCCTTGTTGCATATTGAATCTCTGATTACCTTGCCCTAAATTGGATGACTGACTAGCAACAGAAAAAGAGGTAGATTCTGTAGGTAAAATCCCCATTGGTTGTATACTTCTTTGTCTTTCCTCTTGTAGTAATAGAAAATAAGCTCGGTCAATATCAGGTGAGGGATTCATCATCATTATATTGCCTGTACATGCAGTATATGTCTAATTAAGACCCATTAAGAATTGTTCTAATTTCTGTCTTTCTTCAAGCGCACTATTTTTATCTACAACTCCACATTTACATTCTATACATCTGCATATAACTCTAGAATCAAGTAGATCAATCTCATCCCATATGGCTTTCATATTATTGAAATATATTGCAATATTGTTTGAACCTTGTACAGTTTTCATTATTTATTTTTGTCGATCAAATAATTGTGCGAGATTAGACTGTCTATACCTCTTCTCAAGCTGTTTCCATAAATCATGTGCAGACTTAGAGTGAGTTACACTAGATCTAATTTCCTTAGTAAGAGAATTTAATAGCCAAGCAAAAACCATATCATTACACCTTGTCCACAGATTAAAAAATTCATAATTTTCCTTTGGTTTAACTAATGTCCCGTCTATGAATCCAAGTTTGTTTTTGGCAGATAATGAGACTATAATGGATTTCCTCCATGATCCATAACCAGTCACATCGAAAGCAGAAAATACCAAGGTCATACCTGGCGAATCCAATGCATGAAGATAATAGGGATGAAGATGATCAATTTTCGTCATTATTGGAGCAGAAGAATAGTAGAAACACTAGAACCAGAATCTTCAGTCAAAGCCATATTCAACGAGAGAAGATGAATCGATTGCTGATATTCCAGAGATTTTGTATCCTAAATCACAATTGAATCTAGTGAAATTGATATGCTCTGATACCATGTAAATGTTGAACAAAAGAAATATAATTGAAAGTAAAATGAATTTTGTATTTGATATCTCTGACCGTTATTCATGTACAGTGCTATAATATATACATATATATCTATGCTAGCTGGCAAACACGTGCCTCAAATAAACTAACTATAGTTTATGTACAAGAAACTTCTAGAACAGGATCCTATGACTGAAATTAAACAAATAAAGTTCAAGGGCTATGATGAAGCCACGTGTCCCTATTAGTATGTTAAAGGAGGCAATTTTTTATATCATGTGATACATTGTAAAACCTAGCCGCCAGAGGTCTCTCTCAATTGAATATCATCGTCAACAAAACTTATTAACTCTAAATTTTACATCTGCTGTAAACAAACCGAGAATGCGATTAAATTTATTGTTTGCTGATGTACCTAAAACAATATAGAAATAGAAAAGAAACTATATACATGTTAAACTTTTTGACTTTAAATTTTGAATCCGTATTTATCTTCGATATTATTTGTTTTCTATAATAATGGTTAGTAGCACTAAAATTAGTTCGCTGAATCTGGCTCTTTTGGTTCAATTAGTTTCGATTTAATATTGACTAGTAGGTCCAAAAAGGATTTTTAAACTTAAGAGAGATTAGAGAAACCTTATTAATGTTTCCTGTGTACGCAAAGAATTTAAAGATAAAATATGAAGAAACC
>JASVEL010008171.1:0-60292 GCA_032618575.1 Nicotiana noctiflora | reverse complement strand
TTTGGGTCGTGACAGATTTAGAGTCATGGGTAGAACCATAGAAGGGAATTGCAAGTGTTGGAGTGTAAAAGAGATGTGAATTTGTCTCAATAAAGACCACCCTCCTCCTCTCAATAAATAGAGGTAACAACATAATGTAGGTCCATTGTGATTAAGTTCCAACATATAACATCAATATGGAAAAAGAGTTGTTCAAGTTTCTCCGGGAGCCTCTTCAACTTTTTTCCTAACAAATTATCTCACTTTCAGATATGAAAATTATAGACTAAGATGGTTAAAACACGAAAAGTTAGCTTCTCATATAGATAAGCATGTGACACCAAGAAAGGGTAGTGAAGCAGAAGAAAAAATGTGGACTTAAGATTAAGCTTAAGGTGTCAACTCCTTCATTAAGGAGGTTTCTTAGTGGTGCAATTGCCGAGGTGATATCTAGGACATCTGGGCACCATTGAAGACAATAAGGACACATTTGATGGTTGGAAGTAGTGGAAACCTCCTACTGAAGTATTCAATTATATTGAATACGGAAGGATGGACTGTATTATTCAACTTGGTTAATGTAATTCGGGTTACGTGTAGCAAAACTGTAAAGGCAAATTTTAATGGAGCTTGTTATTTGTTGTTTAATAAATTTGTTACTTAATCCTTTGAATCCTTAGTAAGTTCGAAATTTTGCTTTAATTTCAACCTTAATACTGCTGAGAGATGATTTATCATTCAGACAACTGCCTTCTGTGATTGTAGCTCAAGTGTTTGTGGTTTTGTCTTTCTTAGAACATTTGGTCTATTCATTATAAAGGTCTAGGCTTCTTGAAATGGATCATTCTGCAGTAGATAGGGACCCTAAAGCTGTAGGAATTCGTAAAGGATAAGAATGGAGTTGGTTAGATTTTTCTTCGAAATCCATGGGGCGCCTCTGTTAGAGTTAGTTTCCTTTTGAGATTAAGCTTTCTATTTGCCTGAAAGCTATGTTCATAATCTGAAGTCTTTGAGAAACTGAGGTTCTTGTATTATTTTTATCCAGGTTAGTCTGCATGGAAGACAGGTTTTTTCATGGAAGAATGACCATGGTGAAGAATTACTTTTTATAAGCAGTAAGGTACATTTTTGAGCCAATTGTGCTAAAGCAATTCTTATGGTTTTCGTACTTTTGTCATTCTTACCAATTTGACTTATGGGAGAAAGATTTTAGGACTCATGTTTCCGCTGATCTTGCAATGAGAATTGCTTTAAGTTTATGTTGAATCAGGCTATTTTTACAGTATTTTGAAATTTCTTCGTTAATGAGATGCGAATTTCATTATGTTACAAAATTTTGCTACGTGGTGATAATCTTGTTATTAGACCACCATTTTTAGACTGTGGGGTTTTGTTTTCTGCATTGGCATGATTTTCTCAAGTTTTCCTTTTACGCCTCACCAATATTTCTTGATGTTAATATTTTATCTTTGTTATTGCGTTTAGTGTAGATCATCATGGATTTAGCTTTGTATACTATGTTTTAATTCCAATGCGTACTTTTTCTTGTCTTTCAGTGAACACCAAGATGCAGCATGAGTTGTCAGCTGCACCTTCTGCTCCTGAACTTCCAAATTTTATCCAATCTTTTAATTAGTGGAACCACCAACATGAACTTGAACAATCTGACTGTTTTGGTCTTTCTAGCAAGCTAAAGAATGTACATGTACAACTTTGTTCCACAAATACATCTACATGTATGATGTATTTTTATGTTAATATTAAACACATTGAGTGTGTTTGGTATCAAGGAAAACATTTTCTGGAAAATATTTTCCAATTTTTCCATGTTTGGTTGGCTTAAATGTTTTGGAAAATATTTTCCTTATCAATTCATTTTCCTCCAATTGGAGGAAAATGTTTTCCTTATCAAAAGAAGGGAAAACATTTTCCAAAGCTCCTTCTCAACCATTCTCACCCTCACCAACCCACCCCACCCCCTCTCCAAAAAACAGTTTTTTTTTTAGAAAAATTTCAGTTTTTCCGTTACCATCCACCCTACTATCCCTCCACCCCACCTCGCAAAAAAATTTCTTTTACCTTAATTTTTTTCTATAATTTTAAATTTCTATTTTCTTATTTTTTTGCATCACCCACCCCCACTCCCTACCCCCTCCCCCTACCCCCCACCCCCACCCTCCCCCACTCCCCCCGCACAAAAAAAAAATTACTTTTTTTTTGTAATTTAAATTTTTATTTTTTTTCGATTTACTTGCCCTCCAGACCCCCCCCCCCGAAAAAATTTTAAAATATATTTTTCAGTTTTTAATTTTATTATTTATCATTTAAAGACTCAATATTTTACAAGTTCCAAAATTATGAGTTCGGAAGTTTACGGGTTTAGAAATTATAAATTTACCGATTCGGAAATACGCGATTTTTGCGTTAAAAAGCAAAACATCACATTAGTTCCTTTAGATTGTGTCAATTTTTAGAGACTTCGGGAAGGGGAGGGGTGGGGGAGGTGGGAGGGGGAGGGGTAGGAGAGTTGCAAAAAAAATATTTTTTAAAAAAAACTATTTTTTACTCTCTAACCAAACATAGAAAATATTTTCCGGAAAATGTTTTCCACTTCTCAACCAAACAAGAGAAAATAAGTGATAAAATCACTCATTTTCCATGAAAATATTTTCTAGGAAAACATTTTCCATGTAAAACATTTTCCTTCATACCAAACACACCCATTATGTCAATATTTAGCTTTGTGATACTGCTTTCTTTTATTTTTTCATAGTCTAAACTAAACAATAAAACTATCTTCTTCGTAACAATTTCGCACCCATCTAGTGTATTGATAAAACATAACATATGTACCACGAAGTATCCATTCAGTATTTAACTTATGATTACAAAATTTAACATTAAATTAACTATTACAAACTATTTAAAAGGCTAGAACAAATGAGAGTAACGACCATATGATTTAAGGAAACGATAACTAAGATTCACCATTAAAAAAAGCTTATATTTATATTAGTAGTCTCACAACTTATCTTTAATCAAACTTCGAACACTCAAGTTTCAAGCTACCATGAAATAATATATTTTCTCTTTTCTTGTGTTACAACTCATTATCTCATTTCATATTCTAACCTCACCGTCTAGTTACTATTTAGATTGAACATGTTAAAAGTCTAGTTACTATTTAGATTGAACATGTTGCTTTTAACACTTAATTATAAATTTAATTATTATATTCTAATAACCCAATTTTGGTTAAACATCCTTGTCTTCAACAGGTTATTTATGAAATTAAAAACTTTAAAATGGGGAATGAGTGTCACGTTATAACTCAGCGCTTCCTCCAACTTTAAATGGGATAGAGGGAGAGGGAGTATTTCCCGAACATTTTCAACCGACATTTCAATTGCCCAAAATCGAAACAGTGAAGAGAACAGCCAGCAATGGCGGCAACAACTGACGAAGCTATGGAGTCATTGCTTTCGAGCTTCGACCAAATATATGACGTATGTGCGTAGACTACTCTCTCTTATGGTTCAGTTTATACTTCCAACTTTTTAATTTATTTTGCAGGAATTTAAGAACGCCGCTGTGGAGATTCAAACCTTGCAAGCGGACTACATCACGGGAAGCACGAAACGAGAAGCTCTTGAATTCACCGTACAACGCCTTCAATCTGGTCAATTTCTACCTTTTTATTTTTCGAGAATTCTCCGTTTGATTATCCTCAATAATCTTCCATATTGTTTTCAAATATTAGGATGCCTTTTTTTTCAGGAGTATATTTGGGGTACTTATATGATATATCGCAACCGTAGAAACCGACATGTCTAACATATAAGTTGGACGTAAACTGGTCCCAACATCAGGACACTACTGCAGAATTTGTTTGCCTTTTTTTTTACGGGAAAAGCATCTAAAGTCAACTTCCGAAATTCATTAGTTTATGATGAGCTGCTGATTTAGGATTTGAACTTAAAAGGGTTTGAGGTCGGGATTCTACCACATCCAGCTCAAAATCTTTTATTTTTACTTATATAGTGGATAAAAAACATATACAAGGTGGAATGAAAACTATAAATTCCGAATGAACCCATAACTTAAACGCTAAATCCGCTCCTGGTGAATGCATACACGATTCTAGTGTTGGTTTTGTGGGGAAAAAACTTGTTATGGATTTGTAGAGGATAGGGTTAATTTCTAGGGCGGGTTGTGTAAGGACTAAGGGTGGACATAAGTTGATATTTTTCTTCTTTTAAGGTGAGAATTTTACCATAGAAATCAATCACTCCACCCTTTTATGAATTTCTTTCTTGGGATGTGAAAGTAGGAGATTTAAGGATTAAACATAATTCGCTGGATAGACTTTGAAATTCTGTGAATCTGTGTTGAAAATATGGTGCAAAAGGTAACAAAGTAAAATTGAGGATCATTGCACCAAATGAAACCTGCTCCTCGTGCTTGAGATTGAGGTGCCTTGGTTATCAACTGCAGGAGTGAAATAAATCACTCAAATTCTTAAAAGTTTTAAGTTGTTGACCAAAGAAAAAAGCATTGTTGTGTCCATGTTTTGATGGAGAAATTGCGGTTTTTAATTAGACACATCGGTGTCGTGTCTTCAATTGTTGAATTTTGGAGCTGGGATTAGTAAATAGAGATGATTGCTGTAATTTCGGGACAACTTATTATTTGACATGTTTAAGCAATTGTATATGCCTGTTTGATATTCTTATATCACATTCTTTGAAGGTCTCAATGAAAGAAAAGCATGATCATTATCATGTCTGTGATTTCAAAGAACTAACTGAAAATCAAAGGCACATACATGATAAGCATGTGTTGTTTCAGATATTCATTGATGCAGTGTTACATCTCAGATCCATATGTTCTGTAACACTTGTTTTAGTCAAATCTTGAGAATACGTGAGTTCATTTTAGGTTTAAGTAGATAATTATTTTCACTTTTCTTTCAAACCGCAAATTGACTCATGAATTTCATTACAAAAAACGGAAGTCATGTTTAATATATGGATTAGGAGATGAGAGAAAAAAATTCACATTTCTTTATTCAAGGAAGATCTCTTTGATATATCCTTTGTTTATGCAGTACTCGTAATATTAGTTGATTTATGTTAATGAACTGCTTTCAAGCTTCCATCGATAAGCATTTGCTGCCCCCATGTTATGAAAAATTTCTTCAAGAAAACGTTAATAATAGTCTTGGTTAGAGGAATACTCCAATGTCTACATGCTTGTGCTAACCTGATAGATATGAGCCTAAACTTTGACTTCAAGTTGTTAAGTTTTTCCTGTGTAGGACTTTGTCCTCTTCATGTCAAATAAACCAAGCTTATTCATGCAGAAAATGATCGGTTGAGAAAGCTTTACGCTGAGTCACTCAACACATTGGCTTATAAGGTGCGCTTTCACCAAACAAACACTATTTTTCCTGTTGTTTATCTGGATTAATGCATTTTTATGAGGTAGTTGAAAACAAGCGAAGTATTTCAGAGCTGTCTTAGTGGTTGCCACTGAATCTTGTATGTTTTTTTGGCAAAGTTCTTTGATTATCTTGAATTGTTCTAATAAGTGACAGATTGAAAGCCATTCAAGTTGCCAGAGCTTGAAGGAGGATCTGAAGCGTGTACATCATGAGTTTTTACAGAAAGAAAATGTGAGTTCAGGCCAATTTTTAGGACACAAGAAGAGTATATCTTAATGAAATGCACAAACCTATCTTTTATGGGACCTTCTTGCGCATAAATTGTCTTCAATTCAAAGCTATCTGGGCAGATTGAAGGGAAACAAGGAAAAAATAGTGAAAAAGAAAATAAGGAAAGTTGTTGCTCACACATTTGTTGGTGTCTGGGTAGTGGGTAAGTCAAACTTAGTACTCCCTTCATTCAATTTGATACGACAATGTTTCATTTGATATGAAGTTTAAGTTATTAATTTGATCAACATAATCGTTAAAGTATATGACTTCTTGGAAGTTGTGAATATTGTATAGAATAATGTCAAACATTTTTTGGATGTCTCAAAATGGAAAGAGTGTTCAGGATGGAGGGAGTACTATTTGTTTTGTCTTATTTACTTATACAACTAAATGAACAAACACCTCCACGAATTTGAGTGGAGACAAAAACACTAGGTAATTTCTTCCTATCTTACTAAGTTTTGGTGGATAGAGTTCCGGTACCTGTGCTGGTGGGACATAGCATGTACCCGGTGGAATTAGTCGAGGTGTGGTACAAGCTAACCTGAACACCTGTTATAAAAGAAAGGAAGAACAAACATCTCCATTGGAGCATTGGAAAGGAAAAATGGTGAAATACATAGAAGCTTTATTAAAAGCTAGGCATTTGTAGATTTTACATACCTCATATCTGAAAGGTCAAAATCCCATGTTTTCCCATGATAATCGAATTTTATCAGACTTTACAGTTATACACAGCAATGATTGTTGAAACATGTAAATAGGAGTACAGAAGAGCTATTGAATCTCTTAAAGGGGATCATGCAGAGAGAATTCAAGAGTTGGAATCTCAAATCAGGTAACTTTGGTATTATGAGATATGTATATAGGAAAAATTCATTGCTTATTCAGCAGAATCTATGTTGTCTTTGATGATGTAAATCAGACGATACCAAACTGAGGATGCTGTTAAAGAAGCGACCATAAACCAGCTTCGCCATGATTTAGTTGTCCATAGGAGCCAAATAGAAGCTCTTAGAAGAAACTTGGATCAAGTGTCTGTTGAAGTAGACTCCAGATGTAAAGTCCACAAACTGGTATATGCTTGTTGGTAGCATACCATTTTCTTCTACCGCTAAATGTTAGCTGTTATTTCATAGATCATTATGAGATTCAAGGTTTGAAGGACTCTCTCCTGGTTGAGCAAGAAGAGAAAAATGAGTTGAACAAGAGGCTCCAAGATATAGAAAAAGAATGTGAGTATTGTAACTTCTGATACATAGATGGTTTTTCTCATCATCGTTTTTTAGTATTAAACTTGCACACTATCTGAAAGCAAAAGGACGAGTTACTCTATAGTTGACAACAGCTAGAAATTAAGTGTTCCTTTCGCGTACACAGTGTTTATCAGCAGGAAAAAACTGGTAGAGTGCCAACAAGATTCGACTTCAAGTCAACATATGCATACACTAAAGCAAAAGATAATGAAATTGAGGAAGGAGAATGAGGTTCTCAAAAGGCAGATACATGAAACAAAGGAGTTCTAGTTGAAGTATTCCCATTTGAGTTTTGTTTTTGGTTTGATAGCAAGTCTCAGATATCATGCATATTGACTGAACTGAGAACATTGAGTAACCAAGCTTATATCTTGTAAATCCAAAAGTCTTGAACACTGTACATCAGTGTTCCTGTTAGATATTAAAGTTCTTTTAATTTCATGTTAGTCACTACTAAATGCTTAATTGTCGTGAGACCCATGAAACGACTTACCACAAAATCTTACAGTTTATTACTAATGCTTTTTTGGAGAACAAAAGAAGGGTTTTCCCCAATAAAGGGCCAGGGAACATTTGTGGTATTTTCCTCTGGAACATACAGTTGCTTTGCTGTTTCATTTCCACATTCCAAGCATTGTTTCCCATAACAGGTTATTTTTCATTGTAATGTTGAAAATTCGAATTTTATTTGAATGCTTAATGAGTATAGGTTTCCAATTTCCATTATGGAAGGAGGACATTAGCGTTATATGGGTAGTCAGAATTGCCCTGTTTGTATAGCAAGATGCGAGTTAGAATATTTCGACCCATCTCCTTCTTCCATTACCTGGAACACAAAGATAATATTTGACTTTTTTTGGTTACGCCTGACAGTTCATAAGCTTGGCTTCTTTTTGGGCTTTTATGGTCTGTTACAAATCTCCTATCTCGACTTGCCTGGGTAGTGCAGATCAACTGTGAGTCAGATCATCTTCTTTCTCAAGTCTACTAAAGACTCACTTTCATGAGTTTGTTAGACTATCTTCAGGAACTAGATCTATTACTTTTCCTCCTTCCGACTTAGAACATTAGAAGGATAGATTAATAGTACCTTTATTTTGCCATTAGAGTAGCATATCTCGCTTTTCAATGATTAAATTGGTTGGCAGTCCAAATATGAAAAGTTGAAGGACTTGTAATTGGAAACTGTAGTTTTGGACGGTTTGAACGCTCAAGACTCCGAGGACGACATTGAAACATTGTAAAATGGTTTAAGCACATGTGGATCTGGATTTAAGTTAAACACGCGTGTATATATTCCGTTTGGATTAGCTTATTTGAAGTAATTGATAAGTATTAGGTGTTGGAAAAATACTTTTAGGTGCTGAAGCTGATTTAATAAATAAGCAATTACGTATTTGGGTACAAGTGCTGAAATTGATATTAAGTTGTTGTAGTATTTGATAAAAAAGTGCTGATAAGTTCTTTTTCTGTTAAAATTATTTAAAAAAAAGCTTAGAACTGTTTACACTTATAAGGGCGTAATTTCTTCAAAATTTTAGATTCCAGATCGATTCAAAGACAAAATATTCTATTTGTCATTTTATTTTAAATACAACTGTGCTTAGATAAGATAATTTTTTTGATAGATATAATTTACTTTATGATAAGCATATAATCATAAGTTATACATAAGCTAATAAATTGACAAAAGTTTCTTAGTAAAAAATAAATCAAAATATGACAAAATATTTGAAGAGAAATAAACATTGTCTTCGTCACCACACAACACTTAGAAAGCACTAAACCAAAAATATGATATGTCCTCATATACATACATTCAAAGATTAATACACAATCATATAGATATAAATATGCAAAAGAATAGAGAATTTGCTTATCTTAAATAGTCAATCAGAATTGTAGACTTGGAGAGGCGCCACGGAGGGGGGTTAGGTTGAATACTTGAGTTAGTGAGCATCGATGCAGGAGTTTTGTTCTAAAAAGAAATATTTTAAGGATAAAATAGTAAAAATCTTGGTCAAACTTAAAGTACTTATAAGCTAAAAATTCGTAAGTTAGGGGTGACGAGCTTATGGTTTATTTTTATTTATAAGCACTTTTGACTAGTTTGACCAACTTATAAGCTTAGCCATATATATAGAGAGAGAGAAAGAGAGAGATAGAGAGAGAGAGAGGGAGAGAGAAAGAGAGAGAGAGAGAGAGAAATACGGTAGAAAAATAAGACATGTTTTTTTCAAAATAAAAATATAATGCCACGATAAAAAATCCCACTAACGGTCATGATGACGGTTTAACCAAAGAACTAGATTCTCAGTCAAAGCCTATTTTTAGAAGTACTCCGGCTATTGATAAGCAAGAAATTCAATATTCTCTCAGTGATAAGAAAGGAAATTAGAATGTAAAATAGTTAAGTGATCAATAGAAAGCAAGAAATTACTTGTATTCCAATAATAATCAGAACGTCCTTTTACAAGTGAAATCTCCTTCCTTATATAGGAATCTATAAGTACAACATTTTTTTCCTTTTATGACTGAATCATTGTGAAAATTAATGACATTAATTAGACGTTACAATTGGCAATCGTAAATGTTTATGAAGATTCTGTAACGCCTATGAGCATTCATGCACATTAATTGACGATTCATGAACCTTCCTTGTTTAATATCTTGATTTATTTTGTCGGTGTCTCTTAATTTGCACGTACCTATTATAATCAGATGATGGATATCAGGGTGAATTTATAATGCATTAGCTTGCAATAGAAGTTCTTGAAATGCCGAAAATGCAAACATCAAGAAGGTTTCATTCTTCTTTTATATTTTTCTGCTATTAGTTGAACAAATTTAGTGGCGACATTAACCGTAATAGAATAGAAGTTCATATAGTATGTATGTGTCATTTCATGAAGCTCATCAACTATATTAAATTCAAAAAACTTATCTACTGAATAAGCTTATGGAGAATTTTTTTTTGTTATACTTACATCAAACAACTATCAATACATGAATTGGTTGAATTATTCTTTTGCCACAACTCATTAGCTTTCACTTTATGATTTCTTCATAAAGACGGTTACCAATTTTTTTAGCATTAAGCATGTATCAATTTAAATCTATATTTCACCTAGGGTTTGATCAAAAGAACTAGAATTATTATCTCGTTATTGTACAATTCAAAATCTCAATTAAATCTTAAATATGGTATTCTTTAAATTATAGGTAACTAACCGAAAAATTAATCGTCAATAAATAAAAAAATACACAAAGAAGGAGATAGAAATAATGGCATTGTATTACTTAAATTTATAAAATAAGATGAATTAAATAATACAAAAATATAAATTAAAAAATAACTACTCAATTGAATTGGGGAGCAGTTTCAAGTTGTCATAAAATAAAAAAATAAAAAAAAACAAAAATAGTTAAATTAGCGATAGTAAAAAAGCGAAAAATTTACTAACAAAAAAAATATCTATTCAAGTTGGAAATTAGTTTCAAGTTGTAGTTTTAATTTATTTAACAATATAAAATAAAAATAAAGAAATAAATATTACAATTCAATTGGGTGTGGTTTCAATTTGGAGTTTTAAAAAAATGAAAATTAAGAAATAAAATTTTGACAATTTAAATTGGAGAGTAGTAGTTTCTATATGTGTGAGTGTATATATGTGTGTGTGTGTGTGTGTGTGGTATATACAAAAAGTGAAATAAATAATTATATGATGCCAAGTGGTATAATATATATATATATATATATATGTCACGACCCGGATTTTTCCCCAACATCGGGATCGTGATGGCGCATACTCGTGGTAGATAGGCAAGCCACTTTATTCACACTATCCTGTTTTTAGCAATACTTCATACTCAAATTAATAACCAAAATCATAATCTTAATTAAACAAGTGCGGAAGACTTTATAAAAATATAAGTAAGTAGTTTTCAAGGTATCTGATACTGAAATCCTCTACCCAAGACGTGGAGTCACCAACTCACGAACTACTACTGAATACTACACATAAAAGTTTGAAAGAAATATAACATAATCTGTTTGTCTCGGAATAAAGAGACTACGACTAGTAACATAAGTAAAGGGAGAGACGCCGGGCCTGCGGACGTCTGCAAGCTACCTCGGTCTCAAATATGATCAACTCCCATGCAAAAGATCTACTGCTGCTGCTCCTCATCGAAACCTGGACCTGTGCAAAAACGCACAGAAGTGCAGTATCAGCACAACCGAGCCCATGTGCTGGTAAGTGCCTGGCCTATCCGGCGAAGTAGTGACAAGGCTAGGACCAGACACTCACATAAACCTGTGCAGTTCTATATATATGTATACCACAAGATAACGAGAAATAACCATGTAATAATGCAATAAGGAATATCTCAAAAGAACTCAACAATTAACAACAGTTAATAAGTCCACAAGGAAAACAAAGTATAATGGAAAAACAAGTAATATCAAGTCAAGGAATGGCAAGTAGTTGCACGGCATCACCCTTCGTGCTTTTACTCTCATCCTCACCAAATAAGCAAATAAAGTGCACGGCATCACCCTTCGTGCTTTTACTCTCATCCTCACATCCATGGTACGGCATGATCCTTCGTACATGGTTCAATAACAAGGCACGGCATGATCCTTCGTGCATAATCAATAAAACATGGCACGGCATTAACCTTCGTGCATAATCAATATCAAGGCACGACATTAACCTTCATGCATAATCAATAACAATGCACGACATTAACCTTCGTGCATAAACAATAAATCAAGGAACGACATCACCCTTCGTGCATTATCACTCTTCCTCACCCAAATAACAATCACAGTTAAGGGTAAGGAATGAAAACGACAAATCATGAACCATCCCTGCAAGGGACACAATAATCATTTCAACAAAGTCCCGGCAAGGGCAATCAATAGCAATTCTACAACCCGGCAAGGGTTCAACAATTTATCTTCAAATATGTCTCACAACAAGTATTAACAACGACTCACGGTCATGCAAGATGCCAGTGTATGGATGCTCGTCACCACAGCCCATACACCGCACTCGATCACATAGCACATAGCACATAATCCTATTCCCTCAAGCTAGGATAGAACAAACACTTACCTCGAATGTTTACGAACAATTCAATCCGTGGCAATGCATTTTCCTTTCAAATTTGGCTCCAATCCAATCGTATCTATACACAATTGATTTAATATCATCAATACTACTCAACAAACTAATTCATAAGGCCAATTACAATTTTTACAACATTCTGCCCGGAATAGTGAATATCGGCCCCGGGCCCACATGGTCGGAACTCGGGGTTCGGACCAAAATCCGGTTACCCATTCCCCCACGAGTTCAAGTATATGATTTGTTTCAAAATCGGACCTCAATTCGCAGTCCAATTACCCAATTCATGAAAAAACCATATATTCTACCAAAAACAAGAATTTCCACCATGAAAACCTTTGATTTCTATTGAAAAACATATTTAATGTTGTTAGGAATTGAAAGAATTAAGTAAAAAGTGACTTACAATTACTTTGAAGAAGAGGGAGTTCGTGAAAAATCGCCAATGGATGTTTTTGGGTTGTGAAATGTGAAAAATGAAGCTGGAAATTGTGATTTACAGGTCTCTGTGTTCGCATTTGCGAGCAGGGGTTCGCAATTGCGAGTCCCGACCAATTTCTGGAGTTTGAAAAATAAGTTAAGGATGGGAAGTTCGCATTTGCGAACATTTGTTCGCATTTGCGAACATGGCTGGATCACTGGGGTTGTCGCAATTGCGACCATAAGTTCGCATTTGCGAACTTGGGTTGATTGCTGTCAACCTCGCAATTGCGAGGTATGTTCGCATTTGCGAACCAATGCCCAACCCTGCCCACTTCGCATTTGCGAAGTATGATTCGCATTTGCGAACCAGGGCCAGCTTGGGACCTCTCGCAATTGCGAGAAAATCTTCGCAATTGCGAAGACAACAGCTGGGTGAAAAGCCAGCAGTGCAAAAATTGAGAAATTGATCCAAAGGCCTACCAAATCTTTACCCGAGCCCCCCGGGCTCCAAACCAAACATGTAAACAACATCAAAAATACATTACAAACTTGTTCGTGCGATCACGTCGCCAATATCATATCATTTTCATCAAATCAAGCCTCAAGTTCATGATTTCCATACTTTTGGTTTTCAAAATTTTCAAACTTGGAACTCGAGGTCCAAAACATATCAAACGACATCTAAATGTCACCAAACTTTGCAGAAAGCACATATATAATATTTAAAACTTGTACCGGGCGTCGGAACCAAAATACGAGCCCGATACCAAAGTCAATTAATTCATTTTCCTTTAATAATTACATCAAAAACAATTTCACGGAAAAATTCATAACTTGGGCTCTAGGCCTCGGAATTCGACTCCGGACGCATGTCCAAGTCCCATATTTTCCTACGGACCTTCCGGGACCGTCCAATCTCGGGTCCGGGTCCGTTTACCAAAAATGTTGACCGAAGTCAACTATATCAATATTAATATTCTTTTTCTCCAAATTTCTCATTGAATTCATATTTTCTATCACAAAATCTTTCCGGCTACATGCCCGGATCGTGCACGTAAATCGAGGCAACATAGAATGAGGTTTTCAAGGCCTCAGAAGCTCGAAATAATTAATAAAACAAGTGATGGCCCTTTGGGTCGTCACATTCTCCACCTCTAAAACAACCGTTCGTCCTCGAACGGATAAAAGAAAGAAGTCCCTGAGTCGGGAAACAAATGTGTGGTAGCGGCTCCGCATATCAGACTCGGACTCCCAGGTCGATGCCTCAGGAGGCTGACCTCTCCACTGAACACGCACAGAAGGATAACTCTTCGACCTTAACTGTCGAACCTGCTGGTCTAGAATGGCCGCCGGCTCCTCCTCGTAAGATAGATCATTGTCCAATTGGACAGTACTGAAGTCTAACACATGTGTGGGATCGCCGTGGTATCTTCGAAGCATAGATACATGAAAAACTGGATGCACGGCTGATAAGCTAGGCGGCAAAGCTAGTCTGTAAGCCACCCCTCCCACTCGGTCTAGAATCTCAAATGGACCAATATACCTAGGGCTGAGTTTGCCCTTCTTCCCGAACCTCATCACGCCCTTCATAGGCGACACTCGGAGCAATAGTCGCTCACCAACCATGAAATCTACATCTCGAACCTTACGATCCGCATAAGTCTTCTTTCTGGACTGAGCTGAACGCAATCTCTCCTGGATAGTCTTGACCTTATCCAAGGCCTCTCGAACTAAATCCGTACCCAACAACCGAGCCTCTCCCGGTTCAAACCATCCAACTGGAGATCGACATCGCCTACCATACAATGCCTCATACGGGGCCATCTGGATGCTGGTTTGGTGGCTGTTATTGTAGGCAAACTTTGTTAATGGCAGAAACTGGTCCCACGAGCCTCCGAAATCAATGACACAGGCCCGAAGCATGTCCTCTAGAATCTAAATAGTCCTCTCGGACTGGCCATCTGTCCGAGGATGAAAAGCTGTACTCAGCTGAACCTGGGTGCCTAACTCGTGCTGGACCGCTCTCCAGAACCGCGAGGTAAACTGGCACCCCGATCAATGATAATAGATATCGGCACCCCATGAAGTCGAACAATCTCCCTGATGTAAATCTCTGCTAACCTCTCCGATGAGTAGGATACCGATAGTGGAATAAAGTGTGCTGACTTGGTCAGCCTATCAATAATGACCCAAATAGCAACAAATTTCCTCCGAGTCAAAGGAAGTCCAGTAACGAAGTCCATAGAGATCCGCTCCCATTTCCACTCGGGAATTTCAATCCTCTAGAATACACCACCGGGTCTCTGGTGCTCATATTTCACCTGCTGACAATTTAGACACCGAGCGACATACGCAACGATATCTTTCTTCATTCTGCGCCACCAATAGTGCTGCCGTAAGTCCTGGTACATCTTCGCGGCGCCTGGGTGAATAGAATACCGTGAACTATGGGCCTCCGCTAAGATCAACTCTCGAATCCCTTCAACATTGGGCATACAAATCCGACGCTGCAATCTCAATACCCTATCATCATCTAGATTTACCTTCGTGGCACCTCCCCACTGTACTGTATCTCTCAAATCACGCAAGTGAGGATCATCAAATTTCCTCTCACGGATACGCTCTAATAGAGCAGAACGAGCGACCGTGCAGGCTAACACCCTACTAGGCTCAGAAATGTCTAATATCACGAACCGGTTGGCTAAGGCCTGGACATCTAGAGTTAATGGTCTCTGACTGACCGGAATGTATGCAAGACTACCCATGCTGGCATACTTTCTACTCAATGCATCGGCCACCACATTGGCCTTACCTGGGTGATATAAGATAGTAACATCATAGTCTTTAAGCAACTCTAACCATCTCCGTTGTCGTAGATTCAACTCCTTTTGTTTGAATAAGTACTGTAGGCTTTTGTGATCAGTGTACACCTCACATGTCACACCATATAGATAATGCCTCCAGATCTTCAAGGCATGAACCACTGCTGCTAACTCAAGATCATGAACTGGATAATTCTTCTCATGTATTTTTAATTGCCTCGAAACGTAAGCGATAACCTTACCATCCTGCATCAATACCGCTCCAAGCCTTGTACGAGATGTGTCACAATAAACTGTATAAGGCCCTGCACCCGTAGGTAGTATCAACACTGGCGCGGTGGTCAAGGCTGTCTTGAGCTTCTGAAAGCTCGCCTCACACTCCTCTGACCACTGGAACTGGACATCCTTCTGGGTCAACCTGGTCGTCGGGGCTGCAATAGAAGAAAACCCATCTACAAATCGACGATAGTAACATGCCAATCCCAAGAAACTCCGGATCTCAGTCACTGAAGCTGGTCGAGGCCAATTCTGGACTACCTCAATCTTCTTTGGGTCCACCTGAATACCTTCCACTGATACAATATGACCCAGAAATGCCACTGAACTCAACCAGAACTCACATTTCGAAAATTTGACATATAGCTGATTATCCTTCAGAGTCTGAAGAACCACTCTAAGGTGCTGCTCGTGCTCTTCCTGGCTGTGGGAGTATACCGGGATGTCATCTATAAAGACTATCACGAACAGATCTAAGTAAGGACTTAACACCCGATTCATCAATTCCATGAATGTTGTTGGGGCATTGGTCAACCCGAAGGACATGACCAAGAACTCATAATGCACATATCTAGTGCGAAAGACTGTTTTAGGAATGTCAGCCGCCCTGATCTTCAGCTGATGGTAGCTTGATCTCAAGTCTATTTTTGAGAACACCCTCGCTCCTTGGAGCTGGTCAAATAAATCATCAATCCTCGGCAGTGGATACTTATTCTTTATCGTCACTTTGTTCAGTTGTCGGTAATCAATACACATCCGCATCGAGCCATCTTTCTTCTTCACAAATAGTACAGGTGCTCCCCAGGGGGAAATACTGGGCCTGATAAAGCCTTTCTCAAGAAGGTCTTGCAACTGATCTTTCAACTCTTTTAGCTTCGGCGGGGCCATGTGATAGGGTGGAATAGAGATGGGCTGAGTGCCCGGTGCCAGATCAATACAGAAATCAATATCCCTGTCGGGTGGCATGCCCGGCAAGTCTGAAGGGAAAACCTCGGGAAACTCCCGTATAATAGGAACTGAATCAATGGAAGGAATTTTCGCGCTGGAATCACAAACTTATGCCAAATAAGCTAGATACCCCTTCTCGATCATGCGTCGAGCCTTAACATAGGAAATAACGGTGCGAACGGAGTAGCCTGAGGTCCCTTTCCACTCTAGTCGGGGTGATTCTTGCAAGGCCAAGGTCACTGTCTTGGCATGACAATCTAAGATAACATGATACGGGGACAACCAGTCCATCCCCAATATGACATCAAAATCCACCATGTCCAAAAGCAACAGATCAACACGGGTCTCAAGACCCCCAAAGATAACTATGCACGAGCGATGTACCCGATCGACTACAATGGAGTCACCCACTGGTGTAGACACATAAACTGGAATATCCAGAGCATAGCTCGGTATGGCCAAATACGATGCAAAGTAGGAAGACACATATGAATATGTGAACTGAGGTCGAATAATGCGGGCATCATGCCGCTCGCCGAGAATGGTGCACCGTAGTCACGGCGTCCGATGCACTGCCGCCTCGCCTGGGCCGGTAAAGCATAGGATCGGGGATGCTGCGCCTCCATCTGGCTGCGTCCCTGGGACTTCCGTCAGGCGGGTGCGACCCTCTGCCTGCGGGCCGGACGGTCTCGCGCCTGCGGTCTCTCGCCGCCTGCGTAATCTCTGCCCGCCTGCGGGCTGGTCGGGGCGGTGAGGGTCGGTGGGGCTCTGAATGCGTGGGACGAGGCCCGTCGTTGAGTGTTGCCCGTCGCTCGAGGGTAGGACACGACAAGAAGTGGCACTCGGGTCGCCTGATCGTAGCGGCTACGGGGTGATGGGGGGTCTGTGGACTTGACGACCCGAATAGCCTCGCGAAGCAGTACGAGAGGGCTGGCGTCGTCGAGCTCGGCCCGAATACGCCACCGTGCGAAACCCGCGACGCGCGGGGCCGCCCCCGCGCGTCGCGGGTTTCGCACGGTGGCGTATTCGGGCCGAGCTCGACGACGCCAGCCCTCTCGTACTGCTTCGCGAGGCTGTTCGGTGTCGTCAAGTCCGTCCAGCCCCCCACCGCCCTGCGTAGCCGCGTCGATCAGGCGTACCCATGCCATTGTCGGTCGTTCCCACCCTCGAGCGACGGGCAGCACTCAGCACGAGCCCTCGTCCCACGCATTCGGTGCCCCGGCCGACCCACGACCAGCCCGCCACCCGACAGGCGGGCGGAGACTACGCAGGCGAGCGAGGACCGCAGGCGAGCACCGGCTCCGGCCCGCAGGCAGAGGGTCGCGCCCGCCTGACGGAAGTCCCAGGAGACGCCACCAGAGGAGGCGCAGTATCCCCGTCCTACGTTTACCGGCCCGAGCGCAGTGCGCAGTGCACCGCGATCGCCGTGACTACGGTGCACCGTGCTCGCGAGGGTATGCATGCCCGCATTATTCGACCACAGATACACATATTCATACGTGTCTTCCACTTTTGCGAACGTATTTGGCCGATACTCTACCGTGCCTCCTGGATATTCCGCTTGCGTGTTCACGCCAGCGGGTGACCTCACGTCAGAGGTCGATGAAATTACATCAACTCAGTGCATAGTTATCTTCGGGAGCCCTGCACCGTGTCGCATCTGCTGGCATTGCTGGACACGGACGGATTTTTGATGTCTATGTGGGTGACCCATGTCCCCATACCATGCTATTCCGGAGATTGTCATGCGAAGACTGCGACCGGCCTTGCCGCAGTCACCCCGACTAGAGGCCGGTGAGTGCGTATCTCGTCACTCCGTTCAGACCGTGCTAGTGCCTCATGCCAGTGCTCAGACGTATGGCTGAGAGGGAGTGTCTAGCTTATCCGGCTTATGTTCGTGATTCCGGACGCGAGGAGGTTCCTCTCATTTGCTCCGCTGTCGACCAGACGGGGAGCTTTCCCCGAGGTTTCCCTTCGCATCCGCCGGCGCGCACCCGGCGGAGGATATTGAACTTCGTGGTGTACCTTCGGCACCGGCCCTCGGCCCATCTCTATTCCACCCTATCACATGGCCCCCGCCGGTTACATGAGCCAAAATATCTAACTGCAACATCCCCCGAGAAGTGGCTTTATTTAGGCTCCAGTAGTTCTCTCCCCTGGGGACACGCCCGTATTTGTCTGTGCAGCAGCAGCATGGCTCGATCTCGACGTGCATCGATTGCCCATGCAATCGAACAAAGCGACGAAGAAGCATTGCGTATTCCAACCGCCGAGGAGTGACGGACACCGACCAGCCTCCAAGCGTACAGTGTTCCCTAGAGATACCTGAGACTGGCCACCATCATCGCATCGGTAAGCACTGTTAGCATTCCGAAACACGGCCCTTTCAGACGCCAGAGGCTGCGATTACGTGATAACTCGTCGTCCCTGCCGGCCGACGCCCCAACAGCCTTCGTAAAACTGACGAACCCGTGCGTTAAGTCGCTTACTTAGATCTCGTTCGTCGATAAGCCTTTGCAGATGACATCCCCGAGTAGCCTCCGCGGCGGAAGACCGCAGCAAGCAATGCCATTGTCGTCAGAACCGAGAGATAGCCCACTATATGCCAAATTTTCAGGGAACGGTGAGTTCTAGTCGAGTCGCATGGCGCTCGCCCGTCCGGATCGGGGTGAAAGGTATTCAGTGCATGGACCCAAAGAAGACTGAGGTAGTCCCGAAATTGGCTCCCTGGCCACCTTCGATGGCCTCCAGATCCTGAGTTTCTTGGGATTGGCCGCGCTCTCGTCGTATTTAGCAGACGGGTTTTCTCCTATATCGCAGCCCGACGGCCCAGGCTGCCACCCGTGAAGGATGTCCAGCTTCCAGTGGTCGGAGGAGGTGTGAGGCGAGCTTTCGTCAAGCCCGCGACAGCTCTCGACCACCCGCCGAAGGCAGCCACGCTCGTCGACGCGGCAGCGCACTGCTGATTTAGCTGGCCTGCCACGCCCGCCGGCCCCGGAGCCATGATTGATGCGGGACGGTAAGTGTCGCCAACGCTCGCGCACGATTAAACATGCGCGCTAGGAAGAATTTGTCCAAAGTACATGATCTGGGCTCACGCACCCGGCATGTGACACCTCGAAGATCTGGAGGCATTATCTAGGTCGTGACACGTAGTACACACCCGATCACAAAGTGCGGCATCCGATCTTGCCTGTTCAGGCTAAAAGGAAGTTGAATCCACGACAATGGCAGAATGCAGCGTAGCTGTTTAAAGACTACGTACGTGCACAGTCTGTATCGCCCTGGTGTAAGGCCACGGGGTGGCCGATCAAGCAGAGAACGACGGCGGACGCGGGTAGTCTCGCAATCGTTCGGCCGCCGCAGACCCGTCTGATCGAACAGTCCGTGCCTGGTCAATCCTGTCGCGTAGATTAGGACATTTCTCGAGCTGGCGAAGTGTTGGATCGCACTTCGGGTCGCTCGTTCGCTCTATTAGGAGCGTATCCGTGGTGAGCGCAATCGGATGATCGCTCATTTG
Source organism: Nicotiana noctiflora (assembly GCA_032618575.1). Taxonomy (NCBI): domain Eukaryota; kingdom Viridiplantae; phylum Streptophyta; class Magnoliopsida; order Solanales; family Solanaceae; genus Nicotiana; species Nicotiana noctiflora. The sequence continues at coordinate 40,220 of JASVEL010008171.1, read as the reverse complement.
CGTGGTTTGGAGACGTGCGCGCACCGGGGAGGTGCCACGAAGGTAACCCGTCTGATCGACGATGGTGTCGAGACCGGGTAGTACGTCAGACTTGCGCGCTCGACGGTCGAGCGTGATTCGCAGCCGATCTTGGGCCGAGGCCCGTCAGCTCGCGGTATTCTACGCACCGGCGCCGCGAAGACGTACCGAGGACTTACTATCGGCACTATTGGTGGCGCGACGAAGACGGACATCGTCGCGCAGTCGCCTCGTAACAGTATCGTCGCCAGTGAAATACGAGCGTCCGGCACACCGCGTGTATTCGCAGGAGTTGAAATTCCCGGTCATGAAACGGGAGCGGATCTCCATGGACTTCAAGATCCGCTGGACTGCCTTGGCCCCGAGGAGATTTGTCGTTATTTCGGGTCATTATCGCAGCCGACTCACAGCGCACACCCTTGATGTCCGCCACCCATCCGACCCTACCTGAGGAGGCCGGGGAGCCCGCGATCGCAGTTGTTCGACTATCACGTGGGTGCCGATATCAACCAACCTTGATCGGGTGCCGCCACCCGCGTTCTGGAGAGCGGTCCAAAGACGCAGTTAGGCACCTGTGTTCAGCCGAGTACATCTTTTCAATCCTCGCACAGATTGGCCGTCCGTAGGACGATTTGCATTCTGGGTATGACACGAGCCGGCCCGCGTGCATTGATTTCTGCGTCGTTGGGAACCGCTAACTCGCCGATTAACTGCAGTTTGCCTGCAATGCCAGCCGCAACTAGACCGGCGCATCCAGATGGTCCCAGTATGAGCACTTGTAACGGTAGGCGGTCAGTCGTACTCAATCTGGATGGGCTCGAACCCGGCAGAGGCTCTCATTCGGTTGCGCGCATTTGAGTTGCGAGAGGCCTCGGATAAGCTCCAAGACTATCCAGGAGAGATTGCGTTCGAACTTCGGCCCGAACAAGACGTTATGCGGATCTGTAAGCGCTCGAGATGTAGACATTGGGCGGTCGCGAGCGACTATCGCTCCGAGCCGTCGCCTACGAAAGGGCGCGACGAGGTCTTGGCTGGCGGGCAAACTCAGCCTCAGATATATCGGTCCGCTCGAGATTCTGGACCGAGCTGGGAGGGTGGCTGGCGCGTCTCGCTTGCCGCCTAACTTGGCGGGCCGTTGCATCCGGTGCCATGGCGTCTATCGTTCCCGGGACGCCACCCCGCGATCCCGCATGTGTTGGACTTCCCCAAGACTCGGCCCGACCGGACAGCGATCCTATCTTACGGCGGCGCAGCGCCCGGCCCGGCCATTCTCGACCGGGCGGGGTCGATGGCGTCGAGGTCGACAGCTATCCTGCAGTGCGTGTTCACGGAGAGGCTCGACCTCTCCCAAAGATCGACCCCGGGAGTCTCGAGCGTCCGATATGGGAGTCGTTGCCCACATTTGTTTCCCGACGCCGTGGACTTCTTTTATCCGTTCGAGTGGCGACCCGTTGGTTGTAGTGTGGAGACCGTGGGACGGACTCAAAGGAACCATCACTTGTTTTATTAATTATTTCCAGCTTCTCGAGGCCTTGAAAACCTCATTCTATGTTTGCCTCGATTCTACGTGCCCTGATCCGGCATGTAGCTCGGGAAGATTTTGCGACGAGTAAGAAATACGAATTCAATGAGAAATTTGGAGAAAAGAATATTAATATTGGATATAGTCGACTTCGGCCAACATTTTAATGGTAAGCTGGACCGGACCCGAAGATTAGACTCGTCCTCCCGATGTCCGCAGGAAAATGCGAGGACTTGGACATGCGTCCGAGTCGAATTCCGTGCCCGGCAGCCCAAGTTATGAATTTTAATGTGAAATTGCTTTTCGATGTGATTGTTGAAGGAAAAATGAACTAATTGACTTTGTGCACGGGCACGTTGTTTTTGTTCCGACGCCCCCGTACAGAGATTTTAAATATTATATATGTGCTTGCGGCAAACTTTGGTGACATTTAGATGTCGTTTCGATATGAATTCGTGACCTCGAGTTCCAAGGATTTTGAAAATTTTGCAGACCAATATTTAAGTCACCTCGAGGCTCGACGATGAAAACATATGATATTGGCGACGTGATCGCACGAACAAGTTTTGAAATGTATTTTTGATGTTCGTTTACATGTTCGGCTCTGGACGCCCTAGGGCTCGGCAAAGATTTGGCAAGGCGCACTGGATCCGACCTCAATTTTGCACCGCCGGCTTGGCACCCAACAAGGCTGTCTTCGCAGTTGCGAAGATTTTCTCGCAGTTGCGAGAAGTCCCAGGCTGGCCTTAAGGGAATTGTTCTTCGCAAATGCGAAGCCATGGTCATGAAAACGAAGCACTAGGGGCTGCTCTTCGTGAATGCGACCGGCATATCACGAACGATATCGCCAAGCCGCAAACGCGAACTAACGGTCAGCAATCGCGATGAACCCCAGCCGATCAGCCATGTTCGCAAATGCGAACAAATGTGTCGCAAATGCGAACTTCCCATCCCTTAACTTATTTTTCAAACCCGTAAGATTGAGCTCAGGCGCGCAATCGACAGACACACCTCGTCGCAACGCGAACACAGAGACCTGTACATCACAATTTCAACCTTCATTTTTCACATTTCACAACCCAAAAGATCCATCATTGGCGAATTTTCACGAACTCCCTCTTCTTCAAATGTAATTGTGAGTCACTTTTTACTTAATTCTTTCAATTCCTAACAGCATTAAATATGTTTTTCAATAGAAATCAAAGGTTTTCATGAGTGGAAAATTCTTGTTTTTGGTATCATATGGTCTTTTTCAGCGGGTTGGGTAATTGGAACTGCGGCGAATCGAGGTCCGAACACTGAGCAAATCATATGCTTGAACCGTGGGGAAATCGGGTAGCCTGAATTTAGTCCGAACACCCGAAGTGCCGACCACGGCAGCCCTAGGCCGATATTCACTAATTCCGGTGCACGTTGTATATAAATCGTAATCAGTCTTACGAATTAGTTTCGTCGAGTAGTATTGACGATATTAAATCAATCAAAGTCGCATCGACTGGATCGGGTAGCCAAACTTGAAATGCAATGCAGCAGTGCAATTAGGGCGCTAAACGACCGTAGGACATTCGGCGCGTTTGTTCTATCCTAGCTCGAGTGAATAGTGATTACGTGCTACGCGCTACGTGATCGAGTAGCGTGCATCGGGCCGTCGGTGACGAGCATCCATACACCGGCAGCTCGCATGACCGCGAGTCGTCATGCTTGTCGCGAGACATATTCGAAGACAAATCACAACCTCACGGTTGCAACCGCGCTACACCGCCCTTTAGCCGGACTATTGTTGCTGATGATTATCGTGTCCCTTGCAGGGATGGTTCATGATTTGTCGTTTTCATTCCTTACCCTTAACTTAGATTGCTATTTGGCGAGGGAAGAGTGATAATTGAACGGGTAGATGTCACGTCCTTGATTTATTGTTTACGCACGAAGGTTAATAGTGCGCGCATTGTTACTTCGATTACGACGATGAAAATGTCGTGCCTCGATATTGATTATGCACGAAGTTAATGTCGTGCCTTGTTATTTACTATGCACGAAGGATCATGCGCGTGCCTTGGTATTGAACCATGTGCGAATGGATCACGCCGTACCGCGGATGCGATAACTTACGAAAGCAATGCAGGCGACGTCAGCACTTATTTGCATATTATTTGCCAGGGATTGCAGTGGAGTAAAAGCACGATGGAGACGCGTGCAACTGCGTCGCCATTCCTCCGGCTTGATATTACTTGTTTTTCCATTATACTTTGTTTTCACTTGTGGACTTATTAACTGTTGTTAATTGTTGAGTTCATTCGAGATATTCCTTATCGCATTATTATACGGTTATTTCTCGTTATCTTGTGGTATACATATACATATAGAGCCGCACGGAAGCCGGCGCGTGAGTGTCTGGTCCTATGCATGTCACTACTTCGCCGGGCTAGGCTGCGCACTTACCGGTGCCACCGGGGTATGGTCAGGTTAATACTACAACTACTATGCGATTACCTGCACAGTCCAGGTTTCGATCGTAGCAAAGAACAAGTAGATCTTTTTTGTGTGGAAAGCTTGATCATACTGAGGCCGAGGTACTTACAGGCGTCCGCAGTTCGGTTAGCCTCTATCCGTTACTTATGATACTAGCCGTAGTCTCTTTATTCCGGGACAAATACATTATGTTATATTTCTTTCGTACTAAACCAAGCAGTAGTATTCGAATAGAAATTCAGTATTATGCCTTAGCGTCTTGGGTAGAGGACTCCAGTACTATTTTACCTTGCAATTGCTTATTACTATTTTATAAAGTCTTCCGCACTTGTTTAATTAAGATTTTGGTTTGGTTGTTTAATTGAATATGAAGTATTGCTAAAAACAGGATAGTGTGAATAAAGTGGCTTGCCTATCTACCACGAGTATGCGCCATCACGATCCCGATGTTGGGGAAAAATCCGGTCGTGACATATATATATATATATATATATTGTTATACCACTTGGCATCATATAATTATTTATTTCACTTTTTGTATATACCACACACACACACACACACACATATATACACTCACACATATAGAAACTACTACTCTCCAATTTAAATTGTCAAAATTTTATTTCTTAATTTTCATTTTTTTAAAACTCCAAATTGAAACCACACCCAATTGAATTGTAATATTTATTTCTTTATTTTTATTTTATATTGTTAAATAAATTAAAACTACAACTTGAAACTAATTTCCAACTTGAATAGATATTTTTTTTGTTAGTAAATTTTTCGCTTTTTTACTATCGCTAATTTAACTATTTTTGTTTTTTTTTATTTTTTTATTTTATGACAACTTGAAACTGCTCCCCAATTCAATTGAGTAGTTATTTTTTAATTTATATTTTTGTATTATTTAATTCATCTTATTTTATAAATTTAAGTAATACAATGCCATTATTTCTATCTCCTTCTTTGTGTATTTTTTTATTTATTGACGATTAATTTTTCGGTTAGTTACCTATAATTTAAAGAATACCATATTTAAGATTTAATTGAGATTTTGAATTGTACAATAACGAGATAATAATTCTAGTTCTTTTGATCAAACCCTAGGTGAAATATAGATTTAAATTGATACATGCTTAATGCTAAAAAAATTGGTAACCGTCTTTATGAAGAAATCATAAAGTGAAAGCTAATGAGTTGTGGCAAAAGAATAATTCAACCAATTCATGTATTGATAGTTGTTTGATGTAAGTATAACAAAAAAAAATTCTCCATAAGCTTATTCAGTAGATAAGTTTTTTGAATTTAATATAGTTGATGAGCTTCATGAAATGACACATACATACTATATGAACTTCTATTCTATTACGGTTAATGTCGCCACTAAATTTGTTCAACTAATAGCAGAAAAATATAAAAGAAGAATGAAACCTTCTTGATGTTTGCATTTTCGGCATTTCAAGAACTTCTATTGCAAGCTAATGCATTATAAATTCACCCTGATATCCATCATCTGATTATAATAGGTACGTGCAAATTAAGAGACACCGACAAAATAAATCAAGATATTAAACAAGGAAGGTTCATGAATCGTCAATTAATGTGCATGAATGCTCATAGGCGTTACAGAATCTTCATAAACATTTACGATTGCCAATTGTAACGTCTAATTAATGTCATTAATTTTCACAATGATTCAGTCATAAAAGGAAAAAAATGTTGTACTTATAGATTCCTATATAAGGAAGGAGATTTCACTTGTAAAAGGACGTTCTGATTATTATTGGAATACAAGTAATTTCTTGCTTTCTATTGATCACTTAACTATTTTACATTCTAATTTCCTTTCTTATCACTGAGAGAATATTGAATTTCTTGCTTATCAATAGCCGGAGTACTTCTAAAAATAGGCTTTGACTGAGAATCTAGTTCTTTGGTTAAACCGTCATCATGACCGTTAGTGGGATTTTTTATCGTGGCATTATATTTTTATTTTGAAAAAAACATGTCTTATTTTTCTACCGTATTTCTCTCTCTCTCTCTCTCTTTCTCTCTCCCTCTCTCTCTCTCTATCTCTCTCTTTCTCTCTCTCTATATATATGGCTAAGCTTATAAGTTGGTCAAACTAGTCAAAAGTGCTTATAAATAAAAATAAACCATAAGCTCGTCACCCCTAACTTACGAATTTTTAGCTTATAAGTACTTTAAGTTTGACCAAGATTTTTACTATTTTATCCTTAAAATATTTCTTTTTAGAACAAAACTCCTGCATCGATGCTCACTAACTCAAGTATTCAACCTAACCCCCCTCCGTGGCGCCTCTCCAAGTCTACAATTCTGATTGACTATTTAAGATAAGCAAATTCTCTATTCTTTTGCATATTTATATCTATATGATTGTGTATTAATCTTTGAATGTATGTATATGAGGACATATCATATTTTTGGTTTAGTGCTTTCTAAGTGTTGTGTGGTGACGAAGACAATGTTTATTTCTCTTCAAATATTTTGTCATATTTTGATTTATTTTTTACTAAGAAACTTTTGTCAATTTATTAGCTTATGTATAACTTATGATTATATGCTTATCATAAAGTAAATTATATCTATCAAAAAAATTATCTTATCTAAGCACAGTTGTATTTAAAATAAAATGACAAATAGAATATTTTGTCTTTGAATCGATCTGGAATCTAAAATTTTGAAGAAATTACGCCCTTATAAGTGTAAACAGTTCTAAGCTTTTTTTTAAATAATTTTAACAGAAAAAGAACTTATCAGCACTTTTTTATCAAATACTACAACAACTTAATATCAATTTCAGCACTTGTACCCAAATACGTAATTGCTTATTTATTAAATCAGCTTCAGCACCTAAAAGTATTTTTCCAACACCTAATACTTATCAATTACTTCAAATAAGCTAATCCAAACGGAATATATACACGCGTGTTTAACTTAAATCCAGATCCACATGTGCTTAAACCATTTTACAATGTTTCAATGTCGTCCTCGGAGTCTTGAGCGTTCAAACCGTCCAAAACTACAGTTTCCAATTACAAGTCCTTCAACTTTTCATATTTGGACTGCCAACCAATTTAATCATTGAAAAGCGAGATATGCTACTCTAATGGCAAAATAAAGGTACTATTAATCTATCCTTCTAATGTTCTAAGTCGGAAGGAGGAAAAGTAATAGATCTAGTTCCTGAAGATAGTCTAACAAACTCATGAAAGTGAGTCTTTAGTAGACTTGAGAAAGAAGATGATCTGACTCACAGTTGATCTGCACTACCCAGGCAAGTCGAGATAGGAGATTTGTAACAGACCATAAAAGCCCAAAAAGAAGCCAAGCTTATGAACTGTCAGGCGTAACCAAAAAAAGTCAAATATTATCTTTGTGTTCCAGGTAATGGAAGAAGGAGATGGGTCGAAATATTCTAACTCGCATCTTGCTATACAAACAGGGCAATTCTGACTACCCATATAACGCTAATGTCCTCCTTCCATAATGGAAATTGGAAACCTATACTCATTAAGCATTCAAATAAAATTCGAATTTTCAACATTACAATGAAAAATAACCTGTTATGGGAAACAATGCTTGGAATGTGGAAATGAAACAGCAAAGCAACTGTATGTTCCAGAGGAAAATACCACAAATGTTCCCTGGCCCTTTATTGGGGAAAACCCTTCTTTTGTTCTCCAAAAAAGCATTAGTAATAAACTGTAAGATTTTGTGGTAAGTCGTTTCATGGGTCTCACGACAATTAAGCATTTAGTAGTGACTAACATGAAATTAAAAGAACTTTAATATCTAACAGGAACACTGATGTACAGTGTTCAAGACTTTTGGATTTACAAGATATAAGCTTGGTTACTCAATGTTCTCAGTTCAGTCAATATGCATGATATCTGAGACTTGCTATCAAACCAAAAACAAAACTCAAATGGGAATACTTCAACTAGAACTCCTTTGTTTCATGTATCTGCCTTTTGAGAACCTCATTCTCCTTCCTCAATTTCATTATCTTTTGCTTTAGTGTATGCATATGTTGACTTGAAGTCGAATCTTGTTGGCACTCTACCAGTTTTTTCCTGCTGATAAACACTGTGTACGCGAAAGGAACACTTAATTTCTAGCTGTTGTCAACTATAGAGTAACTCGTCCTTTTGCTTTCAGATAGTGTGCAAGTTTAATACTAAAAAACGATGATGAGAAAAACCATCTATGTATCAGAAGTTACAATACTCACATTCTTTTTCTATATCTTGGAGCCTCTTGTTCAACTCATTTTTCTCTTCTTGCTCAACCAGGAGAGAGTCCTTCAAACCTTGAATCTCATAATGATCTATGAAATAACAGCTAACATTTAGCGGTAGAAGAAAATGGTATGCTACCAACAAGCATATACCAGTTTGTGGACTTTACATCTGGAGTCTACTTCAACAGACACTTGATCCAAGTTTCTTCTAAGAGCTTCTATTTGGCTCCTATGGACAACTAAATCATGGCGAAGCTGGTTTATGGTCGCTTCTTTAACAGCATCCTCAGTTTGGTATCGTCTGATTTACATCATCAAAGACAACATAGATTCTGCTGAATAAGCAATGAATTTTTCCTATATACATATCTCATAATACCAAAGTTACCTGATTTGAGATTCCAACTCTTGAATTCTCTCTGCATGATCCCCTTTAAGAGATTCAATAGCTCTTCTGTACTCCTATTTACATGTTTCAACAATCATTGCTGTGTATAACTGTAAAGTCTGATAAAATTCGATTATCATGGGAAAACATGGGATTTTGACCTTTCAGATATGAGGTATGTAAAATCTACAAATGCCTAGCTTTTAATAAAGCTTCTATGTATTTCACCATTTTTCCTTTCCAATGCTCCAATGGAGATGTTTGTTCTTCCTTTCTTTTATAACAGGTGTTCAGGTTAGCTTGTACCACACCTCGACTAATTCCACCGGGTACATGCTATGTCCCACCAGCACAGGTACCGGAACTCTATCCACCAAAACTTAGTAAGATAGGAAGAAATTACCTAGTGTTTTTGTCTCCACTCAAATTCGTGGAGGTGTTTGTTCATTTAGTTGTATAAGTAAATAAGACAAAACAAATAGTACTCCCTCCATCCTGAACACTCTTTCCATTTTGAGACATCCAAAAAATGTTTGACATTATTCTATACAATATTCACAACTTCCAAGAAGTCATATACTTTAACGATTATGTTGATCAAATTAATAACTTAAACTTCATATCAAATGAAACATTGTCGTATCAAATTGAATGAAGGGAGTACTAAGTTTGACTTACCCACTACCCAGACACCAACAAATGTGTGAGCAACAACTTTCCTTATTTTCTTTTTCACTATTTTTTCCTTGTTTCCCTTCAATCTGCCCAGATAGCTTTGAATTGAAGACAATTTATGCGCAAGAAGGTCCCATAAAAGATAGGTTTGTGCATTTCATTAAGATATACTCTTCTTGTGTCCTAAAAATTGGCCTGAACTCACATTTTCTTTCTGTAAAAACTCATGATGTACACGCTTCAGATCCTCCTTCAAGCTCTGGCAACTTGAATGGCTTTCAATCTGTCACTTATTAGAACAATTCAAGATAATCAAAGAACTTTGCCAAAAAAACATACAAGATTCAGTGGCAACCACTAAGACAGCTCTGAAATACTTCGCTTGTTTTCAACTACCTCATAAAAATGCATTAATCCAGATAAACAACAGGAAAAATAGTGTTTGTTTGGTGAAAGCGCACCTTATAAGCCAATGTGTTGAGTGACTCAGCGTAAAGCTTTCTCAACCGATCATTTTCTGCATGAATAAGCTTGGTTTATTTGACATGAAGAGGACAAAGTCCTACACAGGAAAAACTTAACAACTTGAAGTCAAAGTTTAGGCTCATATCTATCAGGTTAGCACAAGCATGTAGACATTGGAGTATTCCTCTAACCAAGACTATTATTAACGTTTTCTTGAAGAAATTTTTCATAACATGGGGGCAGCAAATGCTTATCGATGGAAGCTTGAAAGCAGTTCATTAACATAAATCAACTAATATTACGAGTACTGCATAAACAAAGGATATATCAAAGAGATCTTCCTTGAATAAAGAAATGTGAATTTTTTTCTCTCATCTCCTAATCCATATATTAAACATGACTTCCGTTTTTTGTAATGAAATTCATGAGTCAATTTGCGGTTTGAAAGAAAAGTGAAAATAATTATCTACTTAAACCTAAAATGAACTCACGTATTCTCAAGATTTGACTAAAACAAGTGTTACAGAACATATGGATCTGAGATGTAACACTGCATCAATGAATATCTGAAACAACACATGCTTATCATGTATGTGCCTTTGATTTTCAGTTAGTTCTTTGAAATCACAGACATGATAATGATCATGCTTTTCTTTCATTGAGACCTTCAAAGAATGTGATATAAGAATATCAAACAGGCATATACAATTGCTTAAACATGTCAAATAATAAGTTGTCCCGAAATTACAGCAATCATCTCTATTTACTAATCCCAGCTCCAAAATTCAACAATTGAAGACACGACACCGATGTGTCTAATTAAAAACCGCAATTTCTCCATCAAAACATGGACACAACAATGCTTTTTTCTTTGGTCAACAACTTAAAACTTTTAAGAATTTGAGTGATTTATTTCACTCCTGCAGTTGATAACCAAGGCACCTCAATCTCAAGCACGAGGAGCAGGTTTCATTTGGTGCAATGATCCTCAATTTTACTTTGTTACCTTTTGCACCATATTTTCAACACAGATTCACAGAATTTCAAAGTCTATCCAGCGAATTATGTTTAATCCTTAAATCTCCTACTTTCACATCCCAAGAAAGAAATTCATAAAAGGGTGGAGTGATTGATTTCTATGGTAAAATTCTCACCTTAAAAGAAGAAAAATATCAACTTATGTCCACCCTTAGTCCTTACACAACCCGCCCTAGAAATTAACCCTATCCTCTACAAATCCATAACAAGTTTTTTCCCCACAAAACCAACACTAGAATCGTGTATGCATTCACCAGGAGCGGATTTAGCGTTTAAGTTATGGGTTCATTCGGAATTTATAGTTTTCATTCCACCTTGTATATGTTTTTTATCCACTATATAAGTAAAAATAAAAGATTTTGAGCTGGATGTGGTAGAATCCCGACCTCAAACCCTTTTAAGTTCAAATCCTAAATCAGCAGCTCATCATAAACTAATGAATTTCGGAAGTTGACTTTAGATGCTTTTCCCGTAAAAAAAAAGGCAAACAAATTCTGCAGTAGTGTCCTGATGTTGGGACCAGTTTACGTCCAACTTATATGTTAGACATGTCGGTTTCTACGGTTGCGATATATCATATAAGTACCCCAAATATACTCCTGAAAAAAAAGGCATCCTAATATTTGAAAACAATATGGAAGATTATTGAGGATAATCAAACGGAGAATTCTCGAAAAATAAAAAGGTAGAAATTGACCAGATTGAAGGCGTTGTACGGTGAATTCAAGAGCTTCTCGTTTCGTGCTTCCCGTGATGTAGTCCGCTTGCAAGGTTTGAATCTCCACAGCGGCGTTCTTAAATTCCTGCAAAATAAATTAAAAAGTTGGAAGTATAAACTGAACCATAAGAGAGAGTAGTCTACGCACATACGTCATATATTTGGTCGAAGCTCGAAAGCAATGACTCCATAGCTTCGTCAGTTGTTGCCGCCATTGCTGGCTGTTCTCTTCACTGTTTCGATTTTGGCAATTGAAATGTCGGTTGAAAATGTTCGGGAAATACTCCCTCTCCCTCTATCCCATTTAAAGTTGGAGGAAGCGCTGAGTTATAACGTGACACTCATTCCCCATTTTAAAGTTTTTAATTTCATAAATAACCTGTTGAAGACAAGGATGTTTAACCAAAATTGGGTTATTAGAATATAATAATTAAATTTATAATTAAGTGTTAAAAGCAACATGTTCAATCTAAATAGTAACTAGACTTTTAACATGTTCAATCTAAATAGTAACTAGACGGTGAGGTTAGAATATGAAATGAGATAATGAGTTGTAACACAAGAAAAGAGAAAATATATTATTTCATGGTAGCTTGAAACTTGAGTGTTCGAAGTTTGATTAAAGATAAGTTGTGAGACTACTAATATAAATATAAGCTTTTTTTAATGGTGAATCTTAGTTATCGTTTCCTTAAATCATATGGTCGTTACTCTCATTTGTTCTAGCCTTTTAAATAGTTTGTAATAGTTAATTTAATGTTAAATTTTGTAATCATAAGTTAAATACTGAATGGATACTTCGTGGTACATATGTTATGTTTTATCAATACACTAGATGGGTGCGAAATTGTTACGAAGAAGATAGTTTTATTGTTTAGTTTAGACTATGAAAAAATAAAAGAAAGCAGTATCACAAAGCTAAATATTGACATAATGGGTGTGTTTGGTATGAAGGAAAATGTTTTACATGGGGAAAATGTTTTCCTAGAAAATGTTTTCATGGAAAATGAGTGATTTTATCACTTATTTTCTCTTGTTGGTAAGTGGAAAATATTTTCCGGAAAATAATTTCTATGTTTGGTTAGAGAGTAAAAAATAGTTTTTTTTAGAATTTTTTTTTGCAACTCTCCTACCCCTCCCCCTCCCACCTCCCCCACCCCTCCCCTTCCCGAAGTCTCTAAAAATTGACACAATCTAAAGGAACTAATGTGATGTTTTGCTTTTTAACGCAAAAATCGCGTATTTCCGAATCGGTAAATTTATAATTTCTAAACCCGTAAACTTCCGAACTCATAATTTTGGAACTTGTAAAATATTGAGTCTTTAAATGATAAATAATAAAATTAAAAACTGAAAAATATATTTTAAAATTTTTTCGGGGGGGGGGGGGGGGGGGGGGGGGGGGGGGGGGGGGGGTTTAAAACTGAAAAATATATTTTAAAATTTTTTCGGGGGGGAGGGCTGGGGGGTTGGGGCCGGGGGCGGGGGGGTAGGGCGTGGGGGTGGGTGGTGCAAAAAATAAGAAAATAGAAATTTAAAATTATAGAAAAAAAATTAAGGTAAAAGAAATTTTTTTGCGAGGTGGGGTGGAGGGGTAGTAGGGTGGATGGTAACGGAAAAACTGAAATTTTTCTAAAAAAAACTGTTTTTTGGAGAGGGGGTGGGGTGGGGTGGGTTGGTGAAGGTGAGAATGATTGAGAAGGAGCTTTGGAAAATGTTTTCCCTTCTTTTGATAAGGAAAACATTTTCCTCCAATTGGAGGAAAATGAATTGATAAGGAAAATATTTTCCAAAACATTTAAGCCAACCAAACATGGAAAAATTGGAAAATATTTTCCAGAAAATGTTTTCCTTGATACCAAACACACTCAATGTGTTTAATATTAACATAAAAATACATCATACATGTAGATGTATTTGTGGAACAAAGTTGTACATGTACATTCTTTAGCTTGCTAGAAAGACCAAAACAGTCAGATTGTTCAAGTTCATGTTGGTGGTTCCACTAATTAAAAGATTGGATAAAATTTGGAAGTTCAGGAGCAGAAGGTGCAGCTGACAACTCATGCTGCATCTTGGTGTTCACTGAAAGACAAGAAAAAGTACGCATTGGAATTAAAACATAGTATACAAAGCTAAATCCATGATGATCTACACTAAACGCAATAACAAAGATAAAATATTAACATCAAGAAATATTGGTGAGGCGTAAAAGGAAAACTTGAGAAAATCATGCCAATGCAGAAAACAAAACCCCACAGTCTAAAAATGGTGGTCTAATAACAAGATTATCACCACGTAGCAAAATTTTGTAACATAATGAAATTCGCATCTCATTAACGAAGAAATTTCAAAATACTGTAAAAATAGCCTGATTCAACATAAACTTAAAGCAATTCTCATTGCAAGATCAGCGGAAACATGAGTCCTAAAATCTTTCTCCCATAAGTCAAATTGGTAAGAATGACAAAAGTACGAAAACCATAAGAATTGCTTTAGCACAATTGGCTCAAAAATGTACCTTACTGCTTATAAAAAGTAATTCTTCACCATGGTCATTCTTCCATGAAAAAACCTGTCTTCCATGCAGACTAACCTGGATAAAAATAATACAAGAACCTCAGTTTCTCAAAGACTTCAGATTATGAACATAGCTTTCAGGCAAATAGAAAGCTTAATCTCAAAAGGAAACTAACTCTAACAGAGGCGCCCCATGGATTTCGAAGAAAAATCTAACCAACTCCATTCTTATCCTTTACGAATTCCTACAGCTTTAGGGTCCCTATCTACTGCAGAATGATCCATTTCAAGAAGCCTAGACCTTTATAATGAATAGACCAAATGTTCTAAGAAAGACAAAACCACAAACACTTGAGCTACAATCACTGAAGGCAGTTGTCTGAATGATAAATCATCTCTCAGCAGTATTAAGGTTGAAATTAAAGCAAAATTTCGAACTTACTAAGGATTCAAAGGATTAAGTAACAAATTTATTAAACAACAAATAACAAGCTCCATTAAAATTTGCCTTTACAGTTTTGCTACACGTAACCCGAATTACATTAACCAAGTTGAATAATACAGTCCATCCTTCCGTATTCAATATAATTGAATACTTCAGTAGGAGGTTTCCACTACTTCCAACCATCAAATGTGTCCTTATTGTCTTCAATGGTGCCCAGATGTCCTAGATATCACCTCGGCAATTGCACCACTAAGAAACCTCCTTAATGAAGGAGTTGACACCTTAAGCTTAATCTTAAGTCCACATTTTTTCTTCTGCTTCACTACCCTTTCTTGGTGTCACATGCTTATCTATATGAGAAGCTAACTTTTCGTGTTTTAACCATCTTAGTCTATAATTTTCATATCTGAAAGTGAGATAATTTGTTAGGAAAAAAGTTGAAGAGGCTCCCGGAGAAACTTGAACAACTCTTTTTCCATATTGATGTTATATGTTGGAACTTAATCACAATGGACCTACATTATGTTGTTACCTCTATTTATTGAGAGGAGGAGGGTGGTCTTTATTGAGACAAATTCACATCTCTTTTACACTCCAACACTTGCAATTCCCTTCTATGGTTCTACCCATGACTCTAAATCTGTCACGACCCAAACCCTAGTCGTGATGGCGCCCAACACAATGCTAGGCAAGCCTGACCATATTATCCCTTGAACCAGCCAGTTATTAATCAAATTAAACTTAAACAGTAAATGATCATATCAGGTGATAACCGAAACGTAAAACATACAAAATACGGTCCCAAACATGTCGTGGTGTCACGAGACTGAGCCTCTATAGAATAGCATCCTAATACAACCAAGTCTAGGCAAATAGGAAATCAACAAGATCATACAGAAGGAGAAACAGGCTCTGCGGACGCTGGCAGCTACCTCGTAGTCTCCGCAAGAAGTAGATGTGAGCAGGCAGCAACAATGTCTCAACCGCTCTCGGCTACCTGTGAATCTGCACAAAAAGTGCAGGGGAGTGGGGTGAGTATATTTCAACTCATTGAGTAACAATAATAAATAATACTGAAGGTAAGAACTCCTGTGCTATCACTTAGCAGTTCTAAGGCAACCCTCAGATGTACGTCATCACTATGGTAATACTCTAATCTCCAAACCACATTTATCTCTACAAGATTCTTACTCTGATCCAACCCTCACTCGTACCCCTACGGTGTACGGCCATCTCGACATATAAAGACACATACCTCTGTCTATAATGTATAAATATTTAAGTAGATAGTAGGACATAATTAAGTATAATGTTGCGGCGTGCAGCCCGCTCCAATACATATACCGCTGCGGCGCGCAGCCCGCTCCATTTAACGTCGACGGCGCTCACTGGGGTGTATACAGACTTCAGAGGGGCTCCCTAGGACTAAGCACTATGATGCTGCGGCGTGCAGCCCGATGCACATATATATTACGCGGCGTGCAGTCCGATCCAATATATATATATATATATATATCTCTATATCGCGGCGTGCGACCCGATCCCATAATATACACCGGTGCTCACCGAGAATGTGTGCGGACTCGGACTCCGGATGGGCTCACACAGCCTGCGCGCATAATATCGCGCGCGTGCGATCCGTCCCACATGTATATTACATGTATATTACATGCGTATTACTGCGGCGTGCAGTCCGATCCAATATATACACCGTCTGCGGCGTGCGCCCGATCCAATATAGGTATATATATATATATAATACCTCATAACGGGTCCTCGACCCTATCCCGGTCAGTATATACTTGGCCTTTCAGGCCCACTCAGCTAGAACAGGAATTCCACCCTAGATAATCTCTCTCAATGTACACATCTAGTACGAGCTCATATTATGCTATACGGCTAGAGCTACGGCTGAGTGTATGTTTCCAACACGATATAAGGGTCACCTAGCTCTATAGGTTCCCTAATGCTCTACGGATCGGCATAAGGCCCCAAACATGGCTATCAGCCCAATTGCACAGTTATAAACTTATTATCAGTCATAACACACAGTATACTATTAGTCGGAAGGACTAAGTCCGAACCCCCAATCACCATGTCACCACGCCCGTCATAGAACGTGTGTCTCATCTCAATATAGCACTGTGAAGTGCTAGTACGGGGTTTCAAACCCTCAGTACATTTACCACTCACCTCGAACCGGTAGAAGCTTCAATCCGCCTTGCGCTTGCCTCGCAAATCAATCTCCTCGGGTGCCAAATCTGCTCAAAATCATAGAGAATGCGTCAATATATGATAATTTCACGAAATTCATTCGAAATAACCCAAATTATATCAAAACCCACAAGTTGTCAAAACCCGACTTTTGGTGCGCTTCTCGAAAAATCATGAAAGTCACATATTCGGAACCCTCATCTCAATACGAGTCTAAGCATATCAATTTTACCAAATTCGGACTCCATTTGCCCATTCAAAACCTTGATTTTCTAAAGTCCAAGTCTAGGGCTAAATCCTCCATAAATTACTCCAAATTCCTCCATTTTCATGATATAATTGCATAATATTACCAGTACTAATCATAGTTTAAGTCCATAGATGATTACCTGATGATTTCCCTTGAATTTCTCTTCAAAATCGCCCAAATCGCCTCTAAAGCCGAGACCCAAATGTGTGAAATGTTCTGAAATTTTTCTAACTTCCGATACACTTAACTTACAGCGATTTTCGCTTCTGCGGAAGAATTTCCGCTCCTACGAGTCCGTATCCGCGACCAAAGGGTCGCTTCAGCGGTTCCAGGCCTAGCCGGCCAATTCCGCTTCTGCGATATACGGGCCGCCTCTGCGCGTCCGCTTCTGCGGAGATTCTCTCGCTCCTGCGGGTTCTCCCGCTTCTGCGACTAGGCGTCCGCCTCTGCGGACTCGCCTAAGCGGCTACCCTTCCGCTTCTGCGATCCTTCACCCCATGGCCCTTGGCCGCTTCTGCGGCTCACCTTCCGCTCCAGCGGTGCCGCACCTGCGGGCTCAGTTCCGCTTCCGCGATCACAAGCGCTTCTGCGCTCCAATATCCGCTTCTGCGGACTCGCTCCTGCGCCCATAATTCCGCAGGAGCGAAAATGACAGAACCAGAACTCTTCAACCTGCAATTTCCATGATTTTCTTCCGTTTAACCATCCGAAAACACCCCGAGGCCCCCGGGACCCCAACGAAAACCACCGACATACTCCAAGGCACGATACGAACTTGTTCCAATCCTCAAAACACGTCTAACAACACCAAAACCCATAATTCACATCAAATTCAAGCCTAAATTCCTTAAAACATTCCGAATTACACATTCTA
Source organism: Nicotiana noctiflora (assembly GCA_032618575.1). Lineage (NCBI taxonomy): Eukaryota > Viridiplantae > Streptophyta > Magnoliopsida > Solanales > Solanaceae > Nicotiana > Nicotiana noctiflora. Next base: position 22,357 of record JASVEL010008171.1, on the reverse strand, counting down.
TCAAAAACCCGACCAAACGACGTCCGAATGACCTAAAATTTTGCAGGAATATCCAAAATCACCTAACGGAGCTACTGCAACTGTCCGAATTCCATTCCGACTCCCGGATCAAAATCTCACCTACCGTTCGGATTTCGCCAAAATTCAACCTTAGCCAATTCAAGCCTATTTTTACACCGGGCCTCCAAATTCAATTCTGATCGCTCCCCTAAGTCACAAATCACCTTCCGGAACTAACCGAATCATCAGAATCCGATTCCGAGCCCTCGAGCTAAATAGTCAACTCCGGGTTGACTTTCCTTATTCAAGTTCCTTCACAAAGGCTATATGCCTCATTTCCAAATCCCAATCACTCCTAACTCACCCGATAGACTCTAACACTAATATAAAATTATAAAACATGTATTTACAACATAACGGGGTGGTAATTCCCGTGACGACGGGCCGGGTCGTCACATTCTCCCCAACTTAAACAAACGCTCGTCCTCTTTTGTTTGTACTTTTTAATGATAAAAATTTTAGAGGATAAATAAATCCTAAGAATTCACGTCAACAACAATTTTGGTAGTTTCAAATAAGTTAAAAAGAATTTATTTTTACACCACTAAGATAATATTTGAAGGAAAAATCAGATAGCTATGTCTCTATGTTGTTGGTTGCTAGCCATTCAGCCATCTATGCATAATATGTAGTAAAACACAAGGAAAAAAAATATACCATATAAAATACACCAAAGAAGTGAGCAGTTCTTAAATAGTTTAGACAATAATTAGTGCAAGGTTATGCTCTTGTAATTTAATAACAAAATCAATATACTCATGAGATCCAAAACCTTAAACACGCCTTATAATTGAAATTCCAATTCGATAATCTGTATTCTTTGACTATCCATGACGCCAAAATAGTTGCATAGGTTTTCTTTAAGTAGGAATATGGTACTTGAACTAATAAGCATGATGGGAAAATAAAAGTGTAAAGTGGAAGCTAATAAATGTGTGCCAGAGTTATTCCATTTAGATAAATAGAGAACTTTCTTGTTTGTTTCCTTCAATGTGTTTGATTTCAGATTAAATAAAGAGGCAAAATATTATACATGTCGATCAAGATCTTCTCGCCTCACCCATTTGGGCTCTCGCTCGAATCGGAACCTTTATGCGTTGGTAGGCTTTCGACTCAATCTAATAGCCTACCTATCGGGCAAACCCTAGCAATTTACTATTACACTCTACATATTATTTCTTTGATACTGCTAAATGTCCGTCTTTCTGTGTCATTAATTCAATTACCCTTGGGATTTTCTCAATTATACAGCTAAATAAAGCTGATGAAAATATTAGATTTACAATAATCAATAGGAGAACCATATAGTGTTAAACAAATAATATAAACAAAACTAAACAGAAGAAGAATCAACTTACAGGAAATTTTTGGATCCATCTCTATTAATTATTGTTACTCCTAATTTCTGCTACCAGATCTTCGAGAGACATCCTCTTGTACTCTCTCATGTAAATCATTACAAATTTAAGCATTCAAAATCACATAAATAATATCTCAAATACTAAAATACCCCTAGAGGGGTTATGATAAGGCTAAGCGGAGCGAAAAGGACTTTCCATGAGATGGGAATAGTAGATAAATGCAATTACAATATTAACACAAAGCTATATTTTCGAAAACTATATCACTATTACTATAAGTTACTAATTTGTTATATCTTCTCGACGCCAATGAAATCTACACATATTCTCTTTTTCTTCTCCACTTATTCCAAGGTGAACTCAGTTTTCCAGTAAAGCAATATTAATTTCAAAAGAATGATAATTAAGATTTTTTCAACAGTTACAACTTGAAATATAAAACAAAAAGTTAAATCTCCGTGAGATTGTTTCAAAAAATGCTAATGACATAGACATTAAAACAACATTTATCACATCGATATGTAAAGCAAGAAACTAATTTAAGATCTACCAGAAATTGAACAAGAACCGTCGTTAGATTTAAAACCTCAGACAACATAAATGAGATTATATCATGAGCTAGAGACAAATGGCACAAAAGAAATTGTGCTAAATTACCTTAAAATTTTGTCTTCATAAGTTATGCTAGCATATGTTAGCTGCATTATCTTGTCCTTTAGAAGAATAACTCTTATCAACCTAGAAAAATAAAACAGAAAGAAGCAAACGCCCATATCAAATCAGAACATTGCAGTCAACAACAAAATGATCATATGTTTGTCTCTATTCTCCTTTATAACACAAGTGGAAGACTAAAATTTATTCCAAAAAAGCAGTAAGCGCAAAGAAAACAGAACGGACCTCAAAGCAAAAGGAGCAGATGTAGAATAATTGCATTATTCTAACTCCAAAAACAAGCATTCTAAATGTTTTTAGATAGCCAAGTTGTTACCTAACGCAACAGTGTTATGGAAGGACCTACATATATGACTCATCTCAGATAAAAGCTTTATACTTAAAGCATGAAGAACCTAATGTCTATTGAAATTTAATAATGTCAAAGTTTTTATGCATCTAAATCCTTAGATATGAAACTGAAATTGACACAACACAAAACTTCAAGAAACAGAAAAGACAAATTAATAATATATATTATGTCTCGATTTGATCAAGCACTCAAATTTAGTAGGTGTTGACAAAATAGTAACCCCCGACTCTAAAATAAAATACCATTTTTCAAAGAAAAACTCAATTAAAATAAATCCAGAAACACACATGCAAACTGAGACTTACTCATAACCAATGATTAGTAGCCAAGACAGTAAACGTCTTGGCGGCTAGTTCATCGAGCTAAGAGGTGGCAACCTATTTGTAAACACCAACATACATTATTGAGACACAAGAGATGGGCTAGACAACATAGGCTGTGCCTATAACTATAACTCTCTGGTTTCTTGAATAGCCAGAACTACTGCACAATGTCAAGCTTCAACATATGTGACAAATCATAGAATATTCAAGATGGGGTGAGAAAACAGAAAAATTAAAAGAATGTAGCGTCTTTGGAATCAAGTATGCAAATATTCCATATCTACCCAAAGTTTAAGATGTCAAATTTTAATGTAAAACAGGAACGAACGCATGCATTGCTTGGAAAAAATAGAAAAACGCGAAGAAGATGTCCATTTATTTATATCATTACAAAATTAGAAATGGTGTTCAACTTCAGAATATCCAAAAGGTAAAATTAATGAGAAATTAGACTACTAAACCAAAAAGTAAATAAAAAATTAAGCGAAGTAAAAAGAGAAACTCACGAGAAAGAGAGACATTAAAGTGATAGAAAGAGAGATTGAAAACTGAAAATCTTACTTTTGAGATGGAGAGACGGCAGAAGGTTGTGGAAAACCTAAACCCATGCGATGCTTCAAATTGAACACCTGGAAGGCTCCAGGTACAACTTTAATGAGGCTAGAATTACTATCCCTAAAAGTATATATAATATCGAAAGTACCCTTGGTCGTCAAGGGACTTTCACTTATTATATAGTAAAAAAAAATAGTCTTTTCACTTTTTATATATTTTTCAGAAAATTTCCGGAGAATAAAAGATCCATGTTAGGAATAAAACTGTTATCGGTATTCTTAATTAGTAGGAGATAAATTTTGTTTGATCTAGGGGTGTGCATTCGATTTATCGATTCGATTTTGACCTTATCGATAATTACTTATCGATTGTCGATTTGTACATATGCTTATCATTATCGTTTCAATAAGGTTTCGATTTTTTCAATTTCGATTTATCGATTTTGGGGGCTTATCGGTTCGGTTATCGATTATACCAATAAGAAAATTTGCGGGATTCTACGAAAAATATATCGCTATAAACGCTCCTAACTAATATGGACAAAAAAAAGCTAAAATAAGACGAATACCATTTATAACATAAAAATTGTGTCAACAAGCACATGCAACAAAACTAAGTAAATGATCAATTATATGCCACCAACGCTCCAACGGTATAAAAAAATAAAAAAAAAATACATCATCACGGCTAATTATATTTTCCATTAATTTGAACTTCATTCATTTGATCTTTAAATATGATCATTTCTTAAATTTGATAGAGAAAATAATAGGGTAAGGGACTTTAGGTAATGGAAATGGTATAGATTAGGGAAAATGATATTGTATAGCCGCTTTCAAAATAGTAGCGGAATATATATGCATTCTATATGTTATATTAATTTATACAAATAGGTAATTACTCATTTTACAAGTGTCTACAGTTTAATTAGGAGTGTGTTCGATTCGATTTTGACCCTTATCGATAATTACTTATCGATTATCGATTTGTACATATGCTTATCGTTATCGTTTCAATAAGGTTTTGATTTTTTCAATTTCGATAACAAATAATTGATTCAATTTATCGATAAATCGATTCAAATGCACACCCCTAATTTGATCCCCATATTTCGAAATTAAAGTGATATGAGTTGTAACTGAACTAATTTACGCTGCCTTTCTTTAATGTGCAAGTCACGTGGCGGGCCTCGATTGGTGTTACTATTTGCAGTAATGTCAAGACAATGGTAGACCAACTTGTTTTGGATTGATGCTCTATGTTGTCTGGTTCGAAGCCTGAGTCCGGAACCGAAATAACACCCAATTAAACAAAAAATACCATTTTAAACGGAAAAAAATACGCAATTAGGCATTTCGCAGTATAAAACTGCGAATTGCACTAACGACCGTTAGTGCAATTCGCAGTTTTATACTGCGAAATGTGATTTTTTATTTTAAAATGGCCGTGTTTTAAAAATTGGCCTATTTCGCAGTTTTGTACTGCGAATTAGGCTATTTCGCAGTACAAAACTGCGAAATAGGCTGCAAATGGGGCCCACTTTTAATTAAAACTCATAATTCGTAGTTTTGTAGTGCGAATTTCATTCAACAACTCTCAAAATTTCCTTATTTATAGACGACTGAACTTCATCAAAACTCTATCAATGCTTAAACTTCGCTTATTCTCTCTTCTCCTTATCAATCCATTTTTTATAATGTCTCAAGTTGCCAAAATAAGGGTTTCATTGTATTGGGGGGTGAGGTTATTGTGGATAATAACTCAGTGAGGTATAGCTCTCCTCCACAGTGTCATGTTAAATTGCCGCTTAATATGCAATACAATACTTTGGTATCGTTGTTACGTAAAAAAATGAGTGAGCGGAGGCGTTCGGTTAGCATTAAAGTAATCGGAAGATTTCCTTATTTAGTGACTCCGCATGGGTTTGCTTATTATTCGGAGTTTAACATTGACGATGATGAAAGTCTTAGAGATTTTTGCGGGTTCCGGACGAATATAGAGAATACATTGTAATAAAATTATTAGAAATGTATGTCAAGGTTGAAGACCTTAGTAGTAATGAGGGAGTGCGTATAAGTGATAACCCACATTCATCGGATGGTTATTTTGGAGGAGCATTAGGCGGACAAGTTGGAGATGGAAGAGGTTCTCTTGATTTGAATTTGTCACCACAGGCGAATGAGGAGCCAGAAAATAATGTTACTACTTCGTATAATGAAGAAGACGATCGGTAAACTTAAATTTAGTGAAATCTTTTTCTTTATGTTTTATTTGGATTTGTATTTATAGTTCTAATTTTCATAGGGTGTATCGTCCGGAATTGAATTTGACAAATTATGACCACGTCCCTAGTTGGAATTTGCAAAACTCTGCAGTATTGGAGCACGGTGGTCCCTCTGGTAGTTATCAGCAACCTCAAGAAAGCTAGCATGAAACTTCAAGACAATACGAGTTGTAAGTATAGTGATGTAGTGATATGTACATTTAAATTTCAAGACAATACGATTAGGATACTTAAATTTTTGTTGGTTATATGCAGTGAAAACGAGCTTCTAGAAGCTCCTGGACTAACAAAGTTGTCCGTACACGATGTTTTTACTCGTGACTTAGCAGATGCGCAGAGTCAGGAGGATGATAGTGATTACGATAACAATGCGGATGAGTCTGGTGATGAGACACCCTTCCGTGAGGAGGGTGATGATGTGGAGAGTGACGATGAGGAGGAGGAAGTGAATGTGGAGCCTGATTTGACTAGGGAGCATGTTCCTCCCCCCCCGGTTAGACGAAGAGTGTATGAATCCCACGTGCCTTTTCATGAGAGAAATATTCCATACCTGGATAATTTGCCTGCCATGCCTAATGTTGATGCATTGACAGGGGATTATGATGAATTACGATCGAAGATGTGGGATGAATGTAGACCAGGTGTTGTTACAAAGGGCATGTATTTCCCTGACAAAGCTCGCCTAGTTAGGGCTGTATTAACATAGACCAATGTATTTGTAGCCTTGTAATTGTCACGACCCGGATTTTCCATCCATCGGGGTCATGATGGCGCCTACTAAATGGAAGCTAGGCAAGCCAAATATTAATTACATCTCCATTAATTACCAATTTCTTATTATTAAAAACATATAAATTACAGCGGAATAATCAAAATTAGCTGAAGACTTAGTCAAATATGATGAAGAAAACCCAAACATGATACACTACCCAAGATTAGTGTCACAATACTCACGAACTTCTAAGAATAATACACATAATTGTCCGAAAGAAAATACAAGTCGTTTATCTCGATTACATGAGATAACAGAATGAAAAGCATAGATAAGAGAGACAATCTGGTCCCGCGGACGCCCGCAAGGCTACCTCGTAGTCTCGTAGTCGAAAAATCCACAAGTCTCTACCGTCACTGCTGCTGTCCGTAACTCCGTATCTCGCGCAAAGAAGCGCAGTAGTGTAGTATCACAGACAACCGACCCTACGTGTCGGTAAGTGCCCGGCCTATCCCAACGAACTAGTGACAAGGCTATGGCCACTCACCCACCTAAACCTGTACAACTTGCAATATAGATATATATATATGTAATACATTTATAAGATAATACTATGCTCTGAAATAACAGTCAATAACTCACGATATCCAGAATAATCAAATCAACAGAATAAATATTACTTTCATGTCAAATTCCTCTTTCATTTCCTGTCTCGTGGTAGGCGTACCACCCGCTCCCAACTATCACAGTAATTATATCTTGTGGTAGGCGTACCACCCGCTCCCAAATATATCAATAATTATATCTTGTGGTAGGCGTACCACCCGCTCCCAAATATATCAATAGGCTACCGACAACTATGGCCAATGCCAAGATTTAAGTCACTTTGTGATCGGCGTACCACACGATCCCAATTATATCAATAGGCTACCGGCAACTATGGCCAATGCCAATATTTAAGTCACTTTGTGGTCGGCGTACCACACGATCCTAATTATAATATATATATATTACCGGCATTTAGCCAATAATCTCCATATCAACAATATTTATAATTACCGGTTTTAAACCAATAATTTATAATAATTTCAACAATTTACCTTCATTACCGGTATAACACCAATAACGTTTATTCAACAATTTATTCATAACTAAATTCATATTCCTACAAACTAGGATAGAACAAACACTTACCTCGAAAGTTCACGAACGATTCAATCCATAGCAATGCCTTTTCCTTTCGAATTTGACTCCAATCCAATCGTATCTATACATAATTGATTTAATATCATCAATTCTACTTATCAAACTAGTTCATATTGCTAAATATAATTTTTACAATATTCTGCCCGGAATAGTAAAAATCGACCCCGGGCCCACATAATCGAAACTCAAGTTTCGAACCAAAATAAGTTCACCCAATCTTTCATGAGTTCAAATATACAATTTGTTCTTAAATTCGACTCCAAAACGAGGTCTAGATCGCAAATTTATTGAAAACCCTTACTATACTAAATTCTCAATTTTTCTACCCATTTACACCTATTTAGGCTTAGGAATTCAAATAATATTGATGGAAAATGAAGAAAACGAGTTAAGAATCACTTACCCAAGAAGTTTGGTGAAGAATAGCTCAAAAATCGTCCAAGGGGCTGTGAAGAAGGGGGTTGAACAGAAACGGGATTTGTTATCCCGTTTCTGTTTTGTTTTTGGGATTAAAATGACTGGGCAAAAGTTTGCCCTTCGCGTTCGCGTGGACAGTGTCGCGTTCGCGAAGGGTTGGGCAAAATGGGCATCGCGTTCGCGTGGACATAGTCGCGAACGCGAAGGGTTGGACTGAAATGCGTCGCGTTCGCGTGTACACAGTCGCGAACGCGAAGAATAAAATCCGGGCTTACAAATTGGCCTACGCGAACGCGTGGCACCTTACGCGAACGCGTAGAGGAAAATGGCTGGGTCCAAATTTGTTGTACGCGAACGCGATCCTATGGTCGCGAACGCGATGAAGGGAAGAAGTTGGCCATCGCGAACGCGACCGCCTGGACGCGAACGCGATGAAGAATTGTCTGCTGCAGATTTCTGCAGCTTTTCTTAAGTTCAAAAACACCCCGAACCACCTCCGAAACACTCCCGAGCCCTCGGGGCTCCAAACCAAATATGCACACTAACTTAAAAACATCATACGAACTTGCTCGCCGCGATCAAATCGCTAAAATAACATCAAAATCCATGAATTGAGCCTTAAAACTCAAGAATCCTTCCAAATTTTCATAACTTTCAAAATTTCCAATTTAAGGCCGAAACACGTCAAATGACGTCCGTTTTCAACCAAACTTTACAGGAAGCGCTTAACCAATATATATGACTTGTACCGGGCGTCGGAACCCAAATACGAGCCCGATACCAGTACTTTTTAATAAAAATTCAGTTTCATTTTCCTTAAACATTTTCAGAAAACAATTTAACAGAAAAATTTTTTTACTGGGGTTCTAGACCTCGAATTTCAATTCCGGGCATACGCCCAAGTTCCATATTTTTCTACGGATTTTCTGAGACAGTCAAATCACGGATCCGGGTCCGTTTACCAAAAATATTGACCAAAGTCAACCATATCAATATTAATATCAAAATTCTTCAACTTTTTCACATATTTCACATATTTCAACATAAATATTGTCCAGCTTTGTGCCCGGACTGTGCACGCAAATCGAGGCAACTATAAATGAGGTTTTCAAGACCTCCAAAGCTCGGAATGATTAATAAAACAAGTGATGGCCCTTTGGGTCGTCACGATCTCCACCTCTAAAACAACCGTTCATCCTCGAACGGACAAAAGAAAGAAGTACCTGAGTCATGAAACAAATGTGGGTAGCGGCTCCGCATATCGAACTCGGATCCCATGTCGATGCCTTAGGAGGCTGACCTCTCCACCGAATATAGCACGAAGGATAACTCTTCGACCTCAACCGTCGAACCCGCGGGTCTCGTAATGGCTACTCAGCTCTCCTCGTAAGATAGTATCATTGTCCAATTGGGCACGCATCGAAGTCTAACTACGTGTGGGATCGCCGTGGTATCTCCGAAGCATAGATACATGAAAAACTCGATGCACGGCTGATAAGCTAGGCGGCAAAGCTAATCTGTAAGCCACCCTCCCACTCTGTCTAGAATCTCAAATGGGCCAATATACCCAGGGCTGAGCTTGCCCTTCTTCCCAAACCTTATCACACCCTTCATAGGCAACACTCGGAGCAATACTCGTTCGCCAACCATGAAATCTACATCTCGAACCTTACGATCCGCATAAGTCTTCTCTCTGGACTAGGCTGAACGTAATCTCTCCTGAATAGTCCTGACTTTATCTAAGGCCTCCAACTAAGCTCGTACACCAACAACCGAGCCTCTCCCGTTCAAACCATCAAATTGGGGATCGACATCGCTCACCATACAACGCCCATACACGAAGCCATCCGGATGCTATTGGTTGCAACTATTATTGTAGGCAAACTCTGCTAATGGTAGAAACCGATCCCACGAGCCTCAGAAAATCAACAACACGAGCTCGAAGCACGTCCTCTGGAATACCGAATAGTCCTCTCCGGACCGGCCATCCGTCCGAGGATGGAAATGCCGTACTCAACTCGAACCCCGAGTGCCTAACTCTGCCGGACCGCTCTCTCGCAAACGCGAGGTAAACTGCAGTACCCCGATCGGAGATAATAGATATTGGCACTCCACGGAGACGAACAATCTCACTCTAACCTCCGCTAACCTACCCGACGAGTAGGAGACAGACATTTGGAATAAAGTATGCTGACTTGGTCAGCCTATCAACAACAACCCAAATAGCATCAAATTTCCTCCGAGTCAAAGGAAGTCCAATGAACTGAAATCCATAGTGATCCGCTCCCATTTCCACTCCGAATCTCAACCCTCCGGAATACACCACCAGTCTCTAGTGCTCATATTTCACCTCGCCGACAATTTAGACACCGAGCAACATACGCAACGATATCTTTCTTCATTCTGCGCCACCAATAGTGCTAACGTAAGTCCTGGTACATCTTCGCGGCGCCTGGATGAATAGCGCGAACTGTGGGCCTCCGCTAAGATTAACTCTCGAATCCCTTCGATATTGGGCACACAAACTCGACACTGCAATTTCAATACCCCATCATTATCTAGATTTACCTGCGTAGCACCTCCCCGCTGTACTGTGTCTCTCAACTCACATAAACGAGGATCATCAAATTGCCTCTCTCTGACGGATACGCTCAATAAAGAAGAACGAGCGACCGTGCGAGCTAGTACTCGACTAGGCTCAGAAATATCCAACCTCACAAATCGGTTAGCCAAGGACTGAACATCCAAAGCAAGTGGTCTCTGATTGACTGGAATATAAGCAAGACTGCACATACTGGCTGACTTCCTACTCAAAGCGTCGGCCACCACATTTTCTTTTCCCGGATGATATAAAATGGTGACATCATAACCTTTTAGCAATTCTAGCCACCTTCTTTGCCTCAAATTCAACTCTTTCTGCTTAAACAAACACTGAAGACTCTTATGATCGGTGTATACTTCATATGCTACACCATACAAATAATGCCTCCAGATCTTCAATGCGTGAATAATCGCCGCCAATTCTAGATCATGCATTGGATAGTTCTTCTCATGAATCTTCAACTGCCTCGAAGCATAGGCAATAACCTTGCCATCCTGCATTAACACTGCACCAAGCCCAATACGGAAAGCATCACAATAAACAGTATAAGGTCCCGTACCTGTGGGTAAAACCAATACCGGTGCTGTGGTCAAGGTTGTCTTGAGCTTTTGAAAGCTCGCCTCACATTCATCGGACCATTCAAATTGAACACCCTTTCTGGGTCAATCTGGTCAATAGGGTTGCAATAGAAGAAAAGCCATGCACAAATCTCCGGTAATAACCCGCTAACCCAAGAAACTCGTTATCTCGGTCACTGAAATAGGGCGTGGCCAACTTTGAACTGCCTCAATCTTCTTCGGATCCACCTTGTTACCCTCTCCTGACACAATATGACCCAGGAATGCAACTGAACTTAGCCAAAATTCACACTTTGAAAATTTTGCATATAGCCGGCTATCTCTCAGAGTCTGTAAGGCCACTCTGAGATGTTGCGCATGCTCCTCCTGACTGCGGGAATATATTAATATTTCATCAATGAAGACTATTACAAACAAGTCTAAATAAGGCCGGAACACCCGATTCATTAATTCCATAAAAGCTGTTGGAGCATTTGTCAACCCAAAAGACATGACCAAAAATTCATAATGTCCATACCGAGTGCGAAACGCTGTCTTAGGGACATCAGATGCCCTAATCTTCAGATGATGATAGCCATATCTCAAATCTATCTTTGAAAATATCTTGGCACCCTGAAGCTGGTCAAATAAATCATCAATTCGCGGGAATGGATATTTATTTTTGATAGTCACCTTGTTTAACTGTCGATAGTCAATGCACATTCTCATCGAACCATCTTTCTTCTTTACAAATAATACTGGCGCACCCCACGGCGAAACACTGGGTCTAATGAAACCCTTTTCAAGTAAATCCTGCAACTGCTCCTTCAATTCTTTTAACTCTGGCGGAGCCATACGATATGGGGGAATGGAAACGGGTGAGTGCCTGGAGCCAAATCAATGCAAAAATCAATGTCCCTACTCGAGCGACATACACACGGAGAGTACGAGGAAATACTTCGGAAATTCGCGAACCGCAGTAGCACGAGTCAATAGAAGAACCTCAGCGCACTAGAATCACTGGACATAGGCCAAATAAGCCAAGCATCCCTTTCCAACCATACGCTGAGCTTTAACATAAGAAATAACATTACGGCTAATATGACCTGAAATTCCTTTCCACTGTATATACGAGGCGAATTCGGCAGGGCTAAAGTCACAGTATTGGCATGGCAATCTAAAATAGCATGATATGGAGATATCCAGTCCATGCCTAATATAATATCAAAGTCCACCATATTTAGGAGCAATAAATCAGCACGGGTCTCGAGACCCTCAATTATAATAATACATGACCGATGAACTCGATCAACCATAAAAGAATCGCCTACTAGTGTAGACACATGAACAGGAACACCTAGTGCATCACTAGGCTGAATAAAGTACGGTGCAAAATAGGAGGACACGTATGAATATGTAGACCCAGGGTCAAATAATGCTGATGCCTTTCTATCACAAACCAAAATAATATATGTAATGACGGCATCAGAAGACTCGGCCTCTGGTCTGGCGGGAAGTGCATAACATCGGGGCTGTGCCCCACCACCTTGAGCAGTATCTCTAGGACGATCAGCTGCTGGCTGGTCTCTACCTCTATCGGTCTGAGCTCCACCTCTATGACCTCTACCTCTACCTCTATGTCCTCTACCTCCGCCTCTAGCTGGCTGGGCAGGCTGTGGGGGAACTGGGGCCTGAATCATGGCACGAGAACCCTGCGGCTGAGATCTGTCAGAAGCTCGAGGGCAATACTTTGCAATGTGCCCAAGATCACCGCACGTAAAACAAGCCCTCGGCTGCTGAAAATAGCAAAGTGGTGGTGCACCGATAGGCTGCTGATCAGAGTAGCGTGGCCGAGAATTACGATCACCTGAAGCATCATGAGAAACCTGAAGAGCTGACTGATAAGGCCTAGGAGGATGGCCTCTATCATAAGAATCTCTATCTCCAGACGAGGTACCACTGAATCTACCCGAATTATGAGATCTCTTATCCGATCCATGTCTCGCTCCCCGTGACAGAGCCATCTCGATCCGATGGGCCGCATTAGCCGCCTCCCGAAAAGTGATTTCAATTCCTGCCCCCATAGCCATCCGTAGCCGAATTGGCCGATTCAAGACCGTCAATAAACCTCCTCACTCTCTCCCGATCTGGGAAGTATGATAATACGCATGACGAGCCGAAGTCCACGAGCCCAGTCTCGCATCATGTGACAGACATGAACCACGATGAAAGACGCTTCAAAATTGTCCGCGCACAACCTCCCGCTCGAGTTGCTCGGAAGGAACTTCTCTCAAGAATAATTCCGCAAAGCACGTCCCAAGTCAACGATGACGATCCCGCTGGCCTATCGAGTCAATCAATAATCTCTCCACCAAGTGCTTGGCTGGAACCGCATAACCGAAATAGCACGAAAATCCACACCATTAGCCTCCTCAATACCCATAGTACGGAGAACTCGCGGCGGCACGGCAGATAGGAAATCCTCGTGAGCGATGCCACGAATGTGGTAGTGGGCAATTGACTGCCGTATGGCACAACGCTGAAACTCGTCCAATCTTCGACGAACGCATGACAGACATGCCGCACAATCACGTCGAGTAGCGCGGTAACAGTCGAAGTCGCTTGCTCGATTACCTCGAATCACGGCGATTTGAGCGTCGAGGAATTACCGGCATCCTAGCTGCGTGCAATGCATAGTGATTCTCTTCGGGCTGCAGATGACGGCACCTAAAGCGCTCCTGCGACGGATCCAGTGAAACCTCTGGCGTCACTCCTGGGACTCCCGAGAACACACGAGCCTCATCTCGGCCCAGTATGTCAGGGGCTGGAACTTCCTCCTCGATATGAACCCGAGGTTCTGCCACTCGTGTCGCTGCTCGGGCCGAGCTCGCCCCTACCTTGTCCTCTGAGGACGACCTCGACCTTGCCCTCACCCCACGCGAGAGTCGCACGTGGCGCTGCGCTCGGGGACCCTATGCCAGTCGATAGACGAGGATGCACGTGTCCTTACCATCTCGGAAGAACAGAGTAGAAGTTCAATTAACATTTAAAAGATCAAGTCGCACGACTGGAAAGAATAAAGGGAATATTTTCCTAACTCCGTAGCCTCTGGAGGATAAATACAGACGTCTCCGTACCGATCCTTCAGATTCTACTAAAGTTGTTCGTGAGTTGTGAGACCTGTGCAACCTAGTGCTCTGATACCAACTTATCACGACCCGGATTTCCCATCCATCGGGGTCATGATGGCGCCTACTAAATGGAAGCTAGGCAAGCCAAATATTAATTACATCTCCATTAATTACCAATTTCTTTTTATTAAAAATATATAAATTACAGCGGAATAATCAAAATTAGCGAAGACTTAGTCAAATATGATAAAGAAAACCCAAACATGATACACTACCCAAGACTAGTGTCACAATACTCACGAACTTCCAAGAATAATACACATAATTGTCTCTGAAAGAAAATACAAGTTGTTTATCTCGATTACATGAGATACCAGAATGAAAAGCATAGATAGAAGAGACAACGGGTCATGCGGACGCCTGCAAGGCTACCTCGTAGTCTCGGTAGTCGAAAAATCCACAAGTCTCTACTGTCGCTGCTGCTGTCCGTAACCTGTATCTGCACAAAAAAAACGCAAAGAAGTGTAGTATCAGCACAACCGACCCCCATGTGCTGGTAAGTGCCTGGCCTATCCCAGCGAACTAGTGACAAGGCCAAGGCCAGTCACCCACCTAAACCTGTACAGTTGCAATATAGATATATATATATATATGTAATACATTTATAAGATAATACTATGCTCTGAAATAACAGTCAATAACTCACGATATCCAGAATAATCAAATCAACAGAATAAATATTACTTTCATGTCAAATTCCTCTTTCATTTCCTGTCTCGTGGTAGGCGTACCACCCGCTCCCAAATATCATAGTAATTATATCTTGTGGTAGGCGTACCACCCGCTCCCAAATATATCAATAATTATATCTTGTGGTACGCGTACCACCCGCTCCCAAATATATCAATAGGCTACCGGCAACTATGGCCAATACCAAGATTTAAGTCACTTTGTGGTCGGCGTACCACCCGCTCCCAATTATATCAATAGGCTACCGGCAACTATGGCCAATGCCAAGATTTAAGTCACTTTGTGGTCGACGTACCACACGATCCCAATTATAAAATATATATATTACCGGCATTTAGCCAATAATCTCTATATCAACAATATTTATAATTACCGATTTTAAACCAATAATTTATAATAATTTCAACAATTTACCTTCATTACCGGTATAACACCAATAACTCTTATTCAACAATTTATTCATAACTAAATTCATATTCCTACAAACTAGGATAGAACAAACACTTACCTCGAAAGTTTACGAACGATTCAATCCGTAGCAATGCCTTTTCCTTTCGAATTTGACTCCAATCCAATCGTATCTATACACAATTGATTTAATATCATCAATTCTACTTAACAAACTAGTTCATATTGCTAAATATGATTTTTACAACATTCTGCCCGGAATAATAAAAATCGACCCCTGGCCCACATAATCGAAACTCAAGTTTCGAACCAAAATAAGTTCACCCAATCCTCCATGAGTTCAAATATACAATTTGTTCTTAAGTTCGACTCCAAAACGAAGTCTAGATCGTAAATTCATTGAAAACCCTTACTATACTAAATTCTCAATTTTTCTACCCATTTACACCTATTTAAGCTTAGGAATTCAAATAATATTGATGGAAAATGAAGAAAACGAGTTAAGAATCACTTACCCAAGAAGTTTGGTGAAGAATAGCTCAAAAATCGTCCAAGGGGCTGTGAAGAAGGGGGTTGAACAGAAATGGGATTTGTTATCCCGTTTCTGTTCTATTTTGGGATTCAAATGACGGGGCAAAAGTTTGCCCTTCGCGTTCGCGTGGACAGTGTCGCGTTCGCGAAGGGTTGGGCAAAATGGGCATCGCGTTCGCGTGGACATAGTCGCGAACGCGAAGGGTTGGACTGAAATGCATCGCGTTCGCGTGTACACAGTCGCGAACGCGAAGAATAAAATCTGGGCTTACAAATTGGCCTACGCGAACGCGTGGCACCTTACGCGAACGCGTAGAGGAAAATGGCTGGGTCCAAATTTATTGTACGCGAATGCGATCCTATGGTCGCGAACGCGATGAAGGGAAGAAGTTGGCCATCGCGAACGCGACCGCGTGGACGCGAACGCGATGAAGAATTGACTGCTGCAGTTTTTCTTAAGTTCAAAAACACCCCGAACCACCTCCGAAACACTCCCGAGCCCTCGGGGCTCCAAACCAAATATGCACACTAACTTAAAAACATCATACGAACTTGCTCGCGCGACCAAATCGCTAAAATAACATCAAAATCCATGAATTGAGCCTTAAAACTCAAGAATCCTTCCAAATTTTCATAACTTTCAAAATTTCCAATTTAAGGCCGAAACACGTCAAACGACGTCCGTTTTCAATCAAACTTTACAGGAAGCGCTTAACCAATATATATGACCTGTACCGGGCGTCGGAACCAAAATACGAGCCCGATACCAGTACTTTTTAATGAAAATTCAGTTTCATTTTCCTTAAACATTTTCAGAAAACAATTTAACAGAAAAATTCTTTTACCGGGGTTCTAGACCTCGGATTTCAATTCCGGGCATACGCCCAAGTTCCATATTTTACTACGTATTTTCTGAGACCGTCAAATCACGGATCCGGGTCCGTTACCAAAAATGTTGACCAAAGTCAACCATATCAATATTAATATCAAAATTCTTCTAACTTTTTCACATATTTCACATATTTCAACATAAATATTTTCCGGCTTTGTGCCCGGACTGTGCACTGCAAATCGAGGCAACTATAAATGAGGTTTTCAAGACCTCCAAAGCTCGGAATGATTAATAAAACAAGCGACGGCCTTCTGGGTCGTCTACTCGAAGTCAACTACTGGGATAGATACAAGGCACGTATGTCGCAGTGGTGGTTCTGTGCTGCTATTGGATGCTTCGTGCTAGCAAAGAAAAATCTGGCTTGTGGAAGTGTTGGTAAATTTATTAGCGATCATAGATGTGAAATGGACATATTCAATGAGAATCTCGTCAACTTGGATGTCGACTTGATTTCCTTGTCTTGGTTCCATTTTGGAAGTGTCTATTAGATTTAAGATTAAAGAGTGTATTACGGCTGTCCACAAGGAGTATGGTTGTACTATAAGTAAAAGAAAGGCATATCTCGGTCGCAAATGTGCCTTTGAACTAATTTATGGCGACTGGGTTAAGTCCTTTTCAAATCTTCCCAGTACATGGCTGCACTGCAACAATTTAACCCCGGTACTATTGTTGAATGGAGGCGCGAGCGAAGTCCTGGCGGTCCGGAATTTATATTCAACTATCTATTTTGGTCATTTAAACCAGCAATAGATGGTTTTGTGCATTGTCGTCCTGTAATTTCCATAGACGGTACTCATGCCTATGGAAAGTATGATATTAAGCTTTTGATTGCAGTTGCTATAGATGCCAATGGCCAAATATTTCCACTTGCTTTTGCCATTTGTGCGAACGAAAGTGAAGAGAAGTGGACGCAGTTCTTGAATCACTTGAAGCAGCACGTTGTCAAACAATGTTCAGGTATTTGTCTAATATCTGATCGACATGGTGGTATTTTAAGTTTTGTACGTCACTTGCTTGTATGGCAAGAACAACATGCATACCACCATTACTGTGTGAGGCATATGAAGGCCAATTTTCAAAAGAGATTTCCTGACAAGGCGTTGCATGACTTAATGTGGATGGCTGCAACTGAGCACCAGCTCTGTAAATTCAATAGGTGCATGGAAGCAATCCGGCAGTTGGAACCACGAGCCTATAGTTGGTTGATGCAACATGACCCTCAAATGTGGACATTGCATGCTGATGGTGGCAGACGATGGGGAGCCCTCACCACGAATGTGTCGGAGTCATTTAATGGCTTGTTGAAATCTGCTCGTGGACTGCCTATCACTGCCATGGTCTGCATGACTTTTAAACAGAGTGCAGAGAGGTTGAAAGGCATGCAGCTGCATCGTCATTGTTGGATAGAGGTGTTGAATTTATGCCAATACCCATGGTAAGATTCGAAAAGTACAGGAAGCGAGCACAGTGGCATTCTTATCTTCAGTACGACAATGAACAAGGTGTTTTCGAAGTTAAGACAGGTAATCGTGGACACCGTGGGAATAATGTACATGCGGTGAATGAAAATATAAGGTTATGCTCATGTAGGAAATGGACCATCTACCACATTCCGTGGCCACATGCATTGAAGTGCTTTCAACAAGTTGGCTATGGGGCAACAAACTACATTGATAGGCACTACAGTGTTGCAGCATACGTAGACACGTATAGTGGGAAGTTGCATCCTTTAGGTGCTGAGCATTATTGGCCGACGGAACCTTTTAAGTTGGTATGTAACAAGGAGTACTTGCGCAAGTTGAGAGTACAAAAGAGAACACGTATACCAAACCAAATGGATGTTGGTGAGTCTGTTTATGCACGTAAATGTAGCATATGCTCCCAAACCGGACATGACCGTCGTAAATGTCCTTCAGGTGCAAGTTCGTCCAATGTACCCAACTATCAACCATAACATTAGTTCCTTATTTTTGTATTAGTAGTTGTAATATATGTATGTAGTACCTTTTGTGCATTTGAAATAAAATTATTCTTCAAATTACGTATCTTGTTGTAATTTTCTTAATGTGATGTTGTGCAATTTTAAATAGTGTATAATAATACGAAAAGTGAAGTTATGAAAACCATGTTAATTGTCATGTCTATGTCATTTCGTCCATGTAATTCATAGTTTAGTACTACGAAATGTAAATTTGTCGTTTTATTTCAAAAAAGCTAAAAATCATAGTTCAATACTACGAAATGTAATTCGTAGTTCAATACTACGAAATGTAAATTTGTCCTTTTATTTGAAAAAAACTAAAAATTATGTAATTTTTAGTGTCCTAGTAATTCGTAGTTCAATACTACAAAATGTAATTCGTAGTTCAATACTACGAAATGTAAAGTTGTCACTTCTTACGAAAAAGCTGCATTTTTTTGTAATTCGTAGTTTAACATTACGAAATGCAATTCGTAGTATTATATAACGATTTATGTTTATGTTGCCTATAAATACGGTGCTCATTATCGTCATTACATGTGCTCAAAATCTTACAAAACGCAAATATTTCTTGCGAACGTTTGATATTTTCAAAGTGTGTTACTGTACAATATTTTAAATGGCTCAATATGGAACACCGGTGTGTTACTGTGGAAAAAAATGTGTGCAACAAACATGCTGGGAAGGTGATGATGTTGGACGTAACTACTGGATGTGCATGAACCAGATGGATTGCTACAAAAATCCGAATGAGCCAATGTGTGAGTTCAATGAATGGGCTGAGGAACAGTGTCTCCAAGCAAACTACAGAGAACGAATGCTTAATCTGCATAATATGTGGTTAGCGCAAGCAGAAAGCAGCTACAATAGCAATATAAGAAGGATAGAACTCAGGGACGAGGTGAGGGAAGAAAAAAATAAAAAACTAAGAGCAGAATGAAAATTGGCATCAGCTATGGGAGAAAACCAAAAAAATAAACAGGAAATTGCGGAGCTTAAGGCGAGAGTAAAAGAGTTAGAAGACGAACAAGAACGACTGCTAGAACAATTTAAGTGGCTAGAACGCAGAATAAATGGAAGCTCATAGACGAAACAATTCGTACTATGTGTTTAGTTGCGTTTTAGATTTGTCTACTTGATTTTATTCTCGTTTAAGTGTCATTTCAGTTTAACTTGTATTAAACAATTTTAAGTTTTATGGGAATATTATGTTGTAAGTTTTATTGGAATATTATGTTTTAAGTTTTATTGGAATATTATGTTTGTGTTCTATTTTATATATAGATATTTGGCTCATTGTTCTATTTATTGCTTTAGTTATATTTGAATTGGAAGTGTTGTTTCTACTATTAATGCTATGTTTGTATTTATACATTAATGAAATCAAAAAATATTTATTTATTCACAATAAATGTTATTTACACAAGTGTATATATATAATGAAATCAGTGAGTGCCGCATGCTTTGTGTCTCAAATTTGCTGTTGGCCTAAGCCGCATCCCCCGTCGGTCTGGCACACTATCTGGATCATCATCGTCAAGCCGCCTCTTTATGGGAGGATGTGCAGCGGCATCTACAGCACAACTTGCAGGGTCGGAGGAATAGGCCGTTGGGCCGGCACCAACCTATAAAAAATAAGTAATGTTAGATAAAATAAGAGAGGTATTTAAATTATGATGGTTAACAAATTATTTCTCTCACAATGGTCTCGTCAAGGTGCATAAAAACAGATGTAATGAATTTATTGCATCGAAAGTAAAAATAATGTAAAATTGAAAAACAAAAGTAATACAAACATACCGCATCAAAACAAAAACTTGTACAACCAAGTCATAATATGACATCTGAATCTAATACCAAAATTTGCAGCAAAATTTGCAGTTAATACATCCCATCAAAATACAAAAAAAAATCAGTTTGGTTTTCAATTTCTTTTCCTTGGCCTAAGCTTCCCAATCCTCTGTTGCCTTTATTTTTCTAACTGATTTGCAGTTGTAGCAGGATTTCCTTTCCAGCTTAAAGATGGTGGTGTGTATGAAAGGTTTGTTGGATCACTCACACCTGTGTGATCACCAGTGAAGGTGATTGACATTGTGCTAGTCGACCGGCTCCTCAACGCCCCCTTGCCGGGCACGTCCTCGTCGTCCCCTACGACCCTTAGCCCCTGCACGGGGGACTGGCCTACCCCTCCACTACGCGTCTGGAGCCACATACTCGGGCTCATGGTCTAACCTACTGCCCTCCCTCGCCTCATCCAGTGCCAAACGACACATCTGGGCAATCTCCCGTCCATAATCAACCAGTCTAGGGTTGTCTTCCTACTGCTGGATATCTATACCAGACTAGAAGACCCGGTGAAGCCCACTAACATGTGAAATTACTCTATGCCATAATTATATGATATTAATAAGTCAAAAAAACATACCAGTGACTCGTGCCGTCCGGCATACGGTCTGTACCGACCGTCAAGCATGTGGATGGGGTTCCCGACATGCCTCCGGGTATGACGTCTGTACCAGCCCTCATAAATCACAATAGTAGCCTCCTGGTACGGTAGCGGGATGCGCCCAGCTCGCTCCTCCCAATGCTTCACAATCCCCTTCGTAATAAAACCAAATGTTACGATAATAGTAAGTTGGAAGATCATAATTTTCAACTGATGAGCGTACCAAACTGATGAAGCACTGCCTTCCGTCGCATAATACTCAACAACTTCAATTATCAATGGGAGCCGAATATAACAATATAATACTGACAAATGCCGAATTAGATGCCAAGTAGCTCATCGATGCTCGCTATCCCGATGAGACTACAACGAATAACAACAAATTAATATGCAAGGTACAACTACAAACTTTATGTAGATGTTTACCTGGCCAGTATGCAACATATCCAACTGGTCCCTAATAAGGGGATTGTAGTGCCGCATCCGCTCGCCGGCCAATTTTCAGCAATTAATTTTGGAAGTATTTTTCAATGAAAGGAAGATGGCAAAAAAACCACCAATATGTGTAGCTGCGCCCGGCACACACATACTCTAAGAGATGCCTTAGAACCTTTAGCTGCTAACAAACAATGTGCACCTGCCATTATCCTAAAAATTTGGAGAAACGCATCGATCTTGTTACGGCGATGTGAAAACGAGACATACCCAAATAGCATAGTAATACCATCGAAATGAAACGGATAATCCACTTTTGGCTCCTGCAATACTCCTGCGTAAATAGTTTTAACTCCGCCATAATTTAAACAAGTAACTGATAAATTTTAAATTCAGTGCAAAACATCATTATAAATCCATCACTTGGCTATGCCCTTAATTAAATCGAAATCTCATCTGAAACGTATATCTGTAACCTCAATCAATCCGATACAGCACCTGCACATCTGGAAATTGTTACAACTTCTCCGAAATAGGCGGAAAATATCGTCATGCAGTACGCCACGCTCCAACAATTTTCAGGCACTCCGTCAACAATATAATGTACAAATTCGATATAACGTAGAAGATGCCTACAACTTCGTGGAATGAAAAATGCTTCATGTAATACATATAAGGC